>OLKM01000099.1:436997-502226 GCA_900291075.1 Melanogrammus aeglefinus
TGTGTTGTTTTGTTATTGCTGCATTTTTATCATCAAACGTCACCCTTGACTCCGCCTCCGCGTGTTGTGAAACAATCGCGGCATAAAACATCCGAGTGGTGTTGGAAATCGCAGAAAAGTTGGATCATTCATATCATTTTCCCAAAAAAGGGTTAGGGAATCCCCGGCCGATGATCAAATGTCTAATTTTCCATGATGTTTTCCCAGAAGCGAGCGGATTTCTTAATGGCTTCCTCCTATTACAGTCGAGCAAGCGGGGACACTACCCCTTTAAATAACCAGAAACACAATGAGCAAAAAAATAAAAACGCCCTGACCTTTAATCAGCCTCACCCACCTTACCCCCCCCCCCCCCCTGAGTGCCCCCCCCCCCCGGCCACTCCGGCTCGCTCACCCAGTGTGCTGAGAAGTAGACCCCGACGTAGTGGCCCTCCAGGGAGCCGCTGTCCGCCGCCTGCCGGTTGTTCCTCAGCAGGGGCCCGGCCACCACCTCCGCAAACGGCTTGGCCCCCCACGGGAACTCCAGGCCTGGGAGAAGGTTCAGGGGGGGGGGGGGGGGGGGAGAGAGGAGGAGGGGGGAGGAGGGAGGAGGGGGAGAGAGGAGGGAGAGAAGAGAGAGAGAGTGGCACTGATAAGTGAAAGCGAGAGAGGCTTGTTCAGTGGAGCAGGAAAACCCTTTGTCTGCCCTGGAGATAAGATAAGGGCTTTGTGTTTTCATAAAGTCAACCACACTGGGAGCCACACTGAGCTGTGATTGGCTCCGGGGTCGGGGGGCTCCTCAGTCATGGGCTTCTCGTGAACAGGAATATTCCATGACCAGGAATCTCCTTCTGGTTAAGCGGCCAGCACCCAATGTAAATGTTTGGCCTGTATGTACGCAAGTATGTTTGTACGTATGTCAATTATGACAGCCATTGCACTCCTGATCATTCCCTGGAAGAAGGGATCCTCCAGTCTGCGTTCCTCCTCTAGATTTATTCCTTGCTGATGAAGGGAGTTCTTTCTTGCCTTCTTGGGGGCTAGGGTCAGGGGGTGTCATACACATACGGCCTGTTAAGCCCTTTGAGACTGTACCTATGATTAAGGGCGATACAAATAACATTGAACTTAATTGAATTGAATGCCATCTGGATGCAAAAGTGTTTAACGACAGAAAGTCGGCTGTCCCCTGTTGCACTGCGGTCATTGAGACCCGGTGTCTCTCTTCCCCGGTCTGCTGCTGGTTCCTCCTCAGAAGACCTTCCCAGGCGGCGTCAAGCCTGAAGAGAGAGCCCCGTTCACGGCTCCTGACCCGGGCGGAGGTGAATCAGAACTAGAAGGCAGCCGGGGGGTCGATTAAACAGAAGGGACCCTTTCCCAAACTTCCTCCATTAAGGCAGGAACACCTCGTCGGACCGGGGCGGAGCTGGGCCGGCTATTGTCGTCCCTGATTGTGGAAGTGCTCTCCATCTCACGGAGCCTGCCGCCGCCGAGTCTACCGCCACTTCAGTCCTCCCGCCTGTCATCAGCTCCGAGCAGCAGGGTCCAGAGACTCTCTTCGCCACCTCCACCCGAACTCAAAGCCCCACTAAGTCTTTCCGCCTGGTCCCTTTCCCGACACCCGCGAGGTGCCAAACAGTGGAAGGGTGGAGAGGCAGCAAACGTGGTTGTGGGGGTGGGGGGGGGGGATTTCTCTCCACATCGACTTGAGGGAAATTTATTTTGGAAACAACAGAGCAGGCCTGAGCTGGCTTCCATCAGGGAGTCGGGAGGATCGGTCATGTGAAATCCGTTCCAAGTATAGGCTGCCGTCGGCCATCTGCCGTCCCATTTGTCACTGCATGACAAAACGGGAGTTTTCCAAGTGAGCGGGAGGCTCAGCTAGCACTGGAAAAGTCCCGTCTGTCATGCCGGTGAGGTCCGATGGCCGCCTGTGTTAACTCGTTAAGATAGGGAGAGGTCCTAGCCATAGATGGCCACCTCCTGCTGGGTCACACCTGTAGGCCGGGAGCCTCGCAGACCCTTCAGCTATCGGGTTTTATGGGGAGGATTAAAGCCGTGAGTTGAGAATGAGGCATTGTTTATACATTAAGCCTGCTTAATAAATAAAGGGGGAGGGGGGTGGGGCTCAGGTGGGTGCTCTTAGGTGGGCGGGTGCTCTCAGGTGGGTGGGTGCTCTCAGGTGGGCGGGTGCTCTCAGGTGGGCGGGTGCTCTCAGGTGGGCGGGTGCTCTCAGGTGGGTGCGCTCCAGGTGCCTCACCTTTAGGGTCGTCCCGGACCACCAGCAGCCCGTTCCGACAGACCACCTTCCCCGTGGCCGCGTCCACGAACACCAGCGACGGCACGCTGGTCACCTTGTACTTGTTCCACAGCCTCATCTGAAACAGACAGACGGAACACCAGGTCAGCCGTGGACTTGAAACCGGATATAGGGCGTCACAACGTTCAGGTTCCACCTGGAATCTGCATCGCGGCTTCCAGCTACAAACACCATTCATAAAGTTTTGATATCGGCAGACATAACCGTCGAGAGGCTATATCAGTGATACGCAAATTGTGTACACTGTGCAGCAGGGAGGTCGGGCACACATGCCCTCGCTGTGCTACATCAACCGGGTTACACACGTCTGAGAAATCACTTAGCACAAACCTATCTTTCCCACAGCCCTTCCAGTAAGCACATTCTCCTTATTTCCCCCCCCCCCCCAAAGTGAAAGTTAAACATAGGTCTGTGAGGATTTATGCTGCGTTTCACTGGGGACCAAAGTTGTTGAAACCGATTATAATGTCTCCAGTTTGAGTGATTGATGGGTCGAGGGTCGCATAAAGAGCGAAACGGACGCGGTTACCGCCTTAAATCTCCCTGCATGCACTGAGACTTTTCATAAAGTCCAGTAAGGTCCTCCACATCAAAGAGACACTTCAGCCATTCATAATTCTGCAACTCGCATACGCCCTGAATAGAAACACTTATCTCCTGAAAGCAGAGAAGTAGACATATAGAATAGAAATCAGAGCAGCGGTCTGAATCCCAGAGGCGAATGATAATAGAGAGTAAGGAATACTCCCTCTCTTTGTAAACCATGTCGCATGTTACTAACTATCAGTATGGGGGCCACTTCACTCCGGAGTGCTGATATGGTTAGGGGGGACTTCCCAGTAAAACCAGTCCAGCGTTTAACTGGACAGGTGTCGGTGAAGCTCTGTCCGGAAAGAATTTATACGGTTGTGAAATAACATCGTACTCAAAACTCTTTCCAGACATTCATAAAAAGAACAGTGAGAAAAACGACCCAGTCAAGTACCAGTGAGCACTGACTTCTCCAGAGAAAGCACCAAGCCGCTAAGTCTCGGAGCGGGGTCTTTAGCTGACGGGGTAGTGATGTATGGCTCTCGCTTGTGCTAACACTACAGCGGTAATTATTTTAGGACGGAGGCCCAGTGAGGTGAGAGCGGCCGTTGGCGGGTCCATTAGAGGCAGCTCAGGACGGATCAGGTTCCGCATCACCCTGAGGGCCTACTGCTGTTCACCCCCCTCTGCTCTCCTGAGAACCATAACCTCACTAGGAGAACCAGAACCTCTCTGTAGGAGGACCAGAACCTCACTGTAGAGGAACCAGAACCTCACTGTAGGAGAACCATGACCTCACTACCTCGAGAACCAGAACCTCACTGTAGGAGAACCATGAGGAATGAACTGTGAGAGCACCATGACCTCAGTCCCTCAGAAGGCTTACAGTTCCCAGTGCAGCCGACTGCTGTGGCCAGGAGTTGAGCGATTGTACATGGCATGTACATGCAGAGGCATGCATTACAGGGTAAGTGTTTCCTCTCTGGTGCGGAGGTCGCCATGATTTGTGGTCCTGGAACGAGGGGTAGCAGGGGTCGTTCAGAGGCCTGCTCTGCCTTCACGAGGTCACCCGGGGTCAGTCCCATGAAGGCTGTCGGGTACGGGGGTCTGGATCAGACCCAGGACCTCGCCACAGAAACAGGCCACAGCAATACCACGCGCGTCACAATCCGCACGGCCTCTGGAAACTCGATCTCTGCTCATAAACCGGAGGGCTGTGAGCCATGCGACCCAATCCAATAGCTAGTGGTCCCACAAGTCAATGCTCTGCACAGCTAGGGGCTGCCCGGTGACTCAGACCGCCAGGACGCAGTCCACTTAATGACTAAACACACGGAGTGGGGGTTTAGTTTGATGACTGAACACACAGAGTGGGGGTTTAGTTTAATGACTGAACACACTGGGAGGGGGGGGGGGGGGTTTAGTTCAGCAGTGAAGAAAACACGACGCAGCAGAACCTAGGACTGTATGCTGGGCCTGCCACTCATTCTCCCCTCCTTCTTTCACTAAGGAAGATGGAGGTTCTTGAGAGTCCTTCACAGTACTTGCAGGTCTTTGATGGGGCGTAAACAATTTTTGGGTTTGGTTCCGGTTTCCGACCGACCCTGTCAATTTATGTGCAACCCAAATTATTTTATGAGGTTGGGAAAAAAAAAATAATAATAATGTTCTGATGCAAACTGTAATTCCGTTTTTGTACAGCACCTCTTAATTCTGTACAAGGATGAGCACATTCTCTCGTTTTTAAATGAAAACAACCTACCTATCATTCGCTCCCGCTGGAAAAAATAAAATAAAAAAATAAAATTAATTCCCTACCTACCCATGACCTCAACTGACAACCAACAGGAACCAAACTTTTTTTTTTTTTTTTAAGCCTGGCTGCCTTGAAGGTTGCGTTGAGACTGAAGCTCACGTCTACACTAAGATCACGTGTTATCACGACCCCAGGAGGGATCTCGCCTCAGTGGTCTGTGTGTGTGAAGGAAACTCAACATCCAGATACCCGGTGTATTTTCAATGAGATGCTACAGGATAAGGAAACGCAGAGCGGGGTGGGGGGTGTCTTGCTTAGGGACACCTCAACACCTCAACCCAGGGATCAAACTAGCAACCTTCCGGTTGGAAGTCAACCCGCTCTACCTCCTGAGCTAAGCAGACCCTATTGTGTACAATTTAAGACATAGTTAATTGCAGTTATGTTCCGCGTACTATGTTATTATTTGTGAATTCTTATTGTTTCCATTTTGAGGGAAACAATTTTTTTTCATAGTTTTATTGTTGCTTGCTTTGTTGAACTTGATCTAGTCAAGTCTTTTCCTTGCATCATCGTCTGTGGCCAAAGGAAAATTCAGGGACAATGGCTGGAGAGCTCTTCTTCTTCCAACGCGTGTCAACAACAACAACAGCGTCCTGTTCTCTCCCGCCCTCCCATTGTGCAGGGGGGAGAGCAAGAGGATCCCGTGGCGTTGAGACGCAATTATCCCCTCGGTCAGAGACACAGTGTCAGTGTAGCAGAGCCACGGGCCGCGCGTTACCGCGGAGACAATGCAGACAACGACGATACGCTAAAACTATGCAAGAAACTTATAAAAAACAAACAAGTCTTCCGTCCTCGGTCCCCCCAAGACCCGAGGCTGAGCAGATGTTGACAAACGTTATCCAAAAGGTACCTCACTAAGGCATTATGGGTAATGTTACTGTAGAATAAAAACAGACACCCCGAAATACTTAGATCCTACCAAGCTAGTTAGTTTGTTTAATAGTTGTCCCCTTAGGGAAATTCTTTTTCACAGTTTCCTTCCGTCATTTCTCATCTACATTTCTCGTCATAGGGGTCCCACAGGGGGATGTATACATTGATACATACATTATCTGTGGGGTTTTGCTTTGTTAAGTAGTGGGATCAAACGGGTTCCATAGCACCCTCAAACCAGCATCTCACTCGTGTGCTCTGCCTTCCATGTCCAAGCAGGCGCTGTGTCCACCATCAGAGCAGCCGAGCCTGACTGTACGGTTACACAGTGGATTAACTCTGGCCCCCTAACTCTCATCCCCCCCCCCACCCCGCCACAGGGACCCCCTCACCACCGCCAGCCCAGTCTCTCCGAGGAAAGCATGGAAATCCATACTGACAATTAGTTTACGCCACCCTGCCCCCCACCCCGGACCCCCAGCGATCGGGACCTGCGCTCAGCATGCTAATGGTATCACACATGGCTGCACAGAGACAAATGGAAATGGGGCATACGTGAGACCTTCTACTCAGGGGTGAGGGGGGGTGCTGGTGGTGTGTGTGGGGGGGTGGGTGGTGTGGGTGGTACTGGTGGTGGTGCTGTTGGTGGCGTTGGTGGTGGTGCTCGTGATGTCATTGGGGGTGGAGGTGGTAGTGGTGGTGGTGCTGGTTGTGGTGGTGATGTGGTTGGTGCTGGTGGAGGTGGTAGTGGTGCTGGAGGTGATGTGGTTGCTGGTGGGGGTGCTGGGTCAGGCAGCGGCGTCATCCCCAGCATATCGACACGGCACCGACCAATCAGCCGTAACGAGCTCCCCTCCAGCGAGCCCATCGCTATGCTAATCACAGCTTCGCCGGCGGGTTGAAAAGGTTACCGCGCCGCTCATCAGAATGGATTCTCGCCGTTGTTATTCTGGGTTTATGTAATGCTTCCACGGAGTAATGGATTGCTCCGAGGTGAGAGTCAGGAATGGAACACGAAAGGGGCAATGTAAAGAATGCCAGCCATTCTCGGGAAAATAAGGGCTTATTTTCAATAATGACCGGCGATGTTCTATACATTATCCCTCCTATTACATGGCTACTTGCCAAAAAGAAAAAATAACTTCACGAGGTGTGTCTTTTTACAATTTATTTGTTACCATTCGTAGTGTTGATCAGCAGAGAAATAGTTTGCCAAAGACGTTGACGTCGCTTAGCAACCGAATATGCTGTGGTTGATAAGTTACGGGACTACTTGCGGAGTGATACGAAAGACGGCAAAAAATCCACTTTCCTTGACAGCGGTCATTATATGCTTAGCAACGGTCAATTATACAAAAATAATGGACCAACGGAAGTCGGGAAGGCCCATGCAAGTGAATGGAGCATTCCACAGTAGAAGCAAGAGCCGTGTAATATGCCTCCACGGCCCCGTGCTGGACGCCCTGCTCGCTGGTCGCCCTTCGCCGCCATTTTGCTCGCTTCCACTTTATTAGCAGCAGCATGACACGGTCTGAAAGGAGGTCAAGACCGCTGCTCCCTGAAGTGCTCGCCCAACTCTCAATGTGCGTGCACACACACACACACACACACACACACCACACACACACACACACACACACACACAACACACACACACACACACACACATGCATCACAGCCAGTCAACCATCGAACACACACGACACATCACATCTCACTCACCTGCTTTCACTTATTAGCAACCTGCTAGCCAAACCATACCACGCACGCACCTTCACTCTTGCCCTGACACTACATATACACAAACACCCACCCTCACACACACACACACACACACACACACACACACACACACACACACACACACACACACACACACACACACACACAGCTGGGGGGGGAAGTAGGCCTCTGTCATGAGCCGACGGATGCTCCCCCTTTGCAGACAGGCCGGAGTGCCCCCCCCCCCCCGCCCCGCCCCCCAGGGAGAGAACCAGAGTGGAAGCAGTGTATCCAGCCATCCACCCATCATCCTTCCATCTCTCTGTCTCAGCGCCTCCCTCCGAAGGATCCACTTTCACCAGCCGCTCCAGGCCCGAGGCAGCGGCTAATGCTGCAGAACAAAGGTCCACGTCCGCACCACGGAGAGGCCTTTGTGTTCTGCTCTGAAGCTGCCACGAAGCAGAGCCACGCACCAGGGTGATATGGAACATGTACTTCAAGGAAGAGGATTCAACCAATTCAATCGTGTTCGCGTTTCCCCCCCCCAATCTTTTACATTTCTATTTCTATGTGTTGTGGCTCCTTTTGTGCGTTTTCATTACATTTTCCATCCGTGCGGAAAACCCCTTTTTATCCGCACACACATTCCCAAGGCCCGTTCGCGTGGAGCTTCATCTTATTCAAGTGAAACCCGTGCAGAACGCTCGACGCAATTCATTACAGCGATAATAAGCTGTAGCCGGATCATCTTTCAGCTCCCATTCACGTACGGCAGTATGGCGCTGGCACGGGGCTCTGTGTTGGGCTGCCACAGCGCTCGGGATACATAGTAATACGTTCCACATTATCCAATGTGTGTGTTTAGCCCAGTGACGCACGCGGAGCCAGCTAAACATGCTGCTTGGATTTCTAATAGTCGAAACAGATTTTTGTTTAAAAAGAAGAGAAGAGGGCTTTCATGGTCAGACTGGAGGTGGATAGAAGCGGTATTATACTGTTCATTATGACGACTTACGGGAATAATATCCTTTCCAGTGCCTAGTGTGTATGAGATAAAACCAAACAGAGGACGAACTACAGACAACTTAACATTAGGATGAAGTTAAACATATAAAGCCAGTCAGAGGTCAGCTGAAAAACGTGTAATCATTATATCGTGATGGGAATGAGGTGAATTGACAGAACACGTATCACGTAATACGCTAATTAAGACTAGTTAATGGTGTAGAAGAAAGGGCAAATGCAAGAATGCGGATGAAATTAACCTGACTACAAGAGAACGGTGCAGATTGACCACATATCCAAAAGCAGGCCCAAGAATCCTACAAAACCAGGTATTTTAAAGATCTGTTTGTGAATTTTTTTGCTTTTACTTGCAGTGAGTGCGAGTTGAACAGGAAGGACCATTAGCGTAAACCCTGTTGAGATTGACCAATGAGAAGGGGAGGATGACAGGGTGGGCGGGTCTCCGCCCCGTCGCCCGATGAACTCACAGCGATATGCCTGCTAAAATCGCTCCTCTTACTTTCTTTTTTTTTACGAAAGAGGCCACGTTGCCACGGCAACCTCTACCCCCTCCCGCCCTACCCATTCCCCATCCCCAAGTCAGGACATGTCAGCGAGTGCCAGACACACTGAGGCTCTTAATAATTCAGCGATAAATTAACGGTTTTGTGAGGAAAACAGGTGCCAGAGAATGTCAGGGAGGCGGGGGGTAAAGAGTGTGTGTGTGTTTCTCCCTGTGTGTGTGTGTGTGTGTGTGTGTGTGTGTGTGTGTGTGTGTGTGTGTGTGTGTGTGTGTGTGTGTGTGTGTGTGTGTGTGTGTGTGTGTGTGTGTGTGTGTCTCCCTGTGTGTGTGTGTGTGTTCCTGTGTGTTTGTATGTCTCCCCGTGTGGGTGTGTGTGGTTGTGTGTGGGTGTCGTCGTCCCCCCAGTCTTGTGTGGAGGCACAAAGGCTGAAAGCACCCCCCCCGCCCCCCCAGCCTGTATAGCCTGACTCCACGTCTGCGTTTAAGTGCAGAATGCACCCAGCCAGGGGGGAGGGCCGCGGGGGAGGTGGGGGGGGATTGTTAAAGGAATAAAAAAAGCCAAGACCTGAATAGGTGTCTGCTGAATCGCCTCGCCCCCGCCTCGCAGGCCTGCATTCTGGGAGGTCAAAGATCAAGCCCACCAGGGGGTAAATTCTTCCCTCCCTGGACTTTAGAATAATTCCGGAAACTTAACCCACACACACACACACACACACACACACTCTTCTAGGTCGTTAGTCAAACAGTAATACACCCACACTAAACAAGAAACAACTGGAGGCACCATATTAGTAGAGTGATTTTAATCAAGTCTAAATATATTTAGATATTACGTAATTTCATGGAATAACATTTCAATAAAAAAGTCTTAATGGAAAGTGTGAAGCTGTAACGCACATTATCTGCCGAGCACCCAAAGGAGAACCGTGGCTAATTGCTCCTGGGACGAGAGCCAATGGAAACGCCGTTAAAAAGGTCAAACCTCAACGCTGATGTAAAAATGCCTTCCGTTAAACCGCGTCGCCTGCGTGGCGTCTCTGGGTAGCTGACGTATGAGCGCCTCATGTTTAAATCCGTTTGGGAGCTGGAGGGTTTTGAGGAGGTCATCGGAGTCAGAACCAATCAGAAGCCTGATCTCCGGATGAGGCTGAGCTCCGGCCTCAGCAAGGGGTGGGGTGGAGACCCCGTGGTACCCCCGTCCCAGATGGTTCCACCGCCCCGCGGCTGGGACCGGGCAGAGCAGGCTACGCACTCTGGCCTGGTGGGGGCCAGGAGGGATTCAACACGCAGGGGGGACACACACACACACACGGACTCACAAACACATACTCATTAACATGCAGACACACACACACACACACTCACTAACACGCAGACACACACTAACAAGCACAAACACATGCACAGACTCACTAACACACTCATTAACTTGCAGACACACACTCACTAACACGCAGACACACACACACGCACACACAAACGCACGCAATCACTAACACAGACACACGCATGCACTCTCTCTCACACACACACACACACACACACTAACCCTAATGTCTTTCCTAGCATTACTTTGAACGTGTCTTTATAAGTGGAGCAACCTCAAAATATCCCAACGTTCGCGTCGCTCTGTTCCCATTACAGGCCGATGTGAGTCACCCGTTTAGTTCGGTGCAGGCATCGATGGAAACATTGTGTAGTGATTAATGGAGATGAACCAATAGGGTTCTGGGAGGACGAGTCTGCTCCAGGGGAACCAGCACAAAAGCAGCGAGAGGAACGTTCCAGAAGGCTTCCCTCTTGGTATGACCTCCGTATAACCTGTCCCCAACCCCCCATCCCATATCTCCTCCCGATCTCCCCCTCGGCCCCCCCCCCTTCTCTCTGGGCCCGGCCCCCCAGCCAGCCCCTATCTCCAGGCCACACGCTGATGTTTAGGGGAGGCTCTGCAGCCAGTGTTCTTTTTAAAAAGGTCGATTAAAAAACGAGGACGGTCACGTAGCTCGGCCTCAGCTGTTCCCCCCTCTCTCATCCAATCTCCTGTGTTTATTTCCTGGGCCGGTCTGGGGCAGGACACATTTGGTGTGCTATCTCATGGATTAAGCGTGCATTTGCAAAGTCCCTGCAGACACACGGCCCTGGGATATGCATGGTATTAGTCGTACCGTTTCGCTGGCTGAATTGAAATTGCTTGCTGGTAGAGTAGAGGATAATCCGTTCAGTATGTCGCGGGTGAATTCTTCTGCATTTTAAGACTTATGGTGATGTATAATCAACATGTCATCATGCCATCATGTCCCCGGACATATTAAACTACGTTCCTGCTTTGCCTGGGAGACGATGAAATAATATAATTTTTTATTAACTTATAAAGCCTTCCAATAAAAGTATAATATCTGCAATATGTGGCTTGTGTGGGAAAGACGACCGATCTCGGTTGTTTTGACACAGAGACGTTCTGGGCTCCCCTTCTAGCACGACTCGTATATCACCCTGGCACACTTGTGTCTGCAGCGGCTAACAGTAACGCCAAGAACAACATCCAACACCAAGGAGAACAATCTAAAACCGGGGGAACCTAGAACCAGGAGAACATTCTAGAGCCAGGTGAAAGAGCTGGAACCAGTAGAACGATCTTGAACCCGCCTCGTGTCTGGACACCATGCATGCGTCGTACCGGCTCTGTCAGCGTGGATGAAACCTGCCCTACAGAACCAGGTATTCCAGTCCATCCTCCCAGGCGTTTTAGGGGCCTGATTTCCTGCGACTCACTAAAATCACATCGCCAAGGGCCTCTTGAGATCCCTTTGGACCTGCTCCTGAAGGGGAGTATTGGCCCGAGGAGAGGAGGCCAAAGCTACCGGCTGGACGGGGGGCCGGACGCCTCGGCGGAGTGCACAGAGTGATGGGGTGTAGCGCTGCAGGGAGACACTTAGGTCCCCCCATTAACCCGCTTCCTCCTCTGGTGCTCGTTAAAAGAACCAGCTGGTTCCTCGAGGCCGCAGGCCGGCCCCACAGCTCTACGGCCCCCCCATCCTCACTCTGCTACGTCACTGCCACTCTGTTAGACACACGACTCCTTCACAGCTCAGCCCACCCTTCCTCCTCCTCCTCCTCCCCCCCCCCCCCCCTCCCCCGTTCCGCAGTAACCCCGAGACCCCCAGCACCCCCTCCTGGCCTCTGGTTCCCTGCGGACCCATTCTGCTCTCCCTGGACGATGTGTTCCCGTTGTGATTAGATTAGATTCAACTTTATTGTCATTGCACAAGCAAGGACAACCAGTACAAGGAAATGCAGTTAACGTCTAACCAGTAGCGCATCATCAAAAAGTGCTTTTCCTTATGGCAGTGCTTGAATAAAAAAATAAAATAATGTACACAATGCAAGTCTGTTATTAGAGTTATGAGAAACCAGACAAGCGGTGAGTGTGTGGGCCTGGGGTATGGCGGATGAGAAGGAGGAGATCGGAGCAGGTTTATATCTGTGCCTGAGGCCTCAGCCTTCCCTCGGACTCCATCACCTCTTGACTTTTACCCTCCAGGAATATTCCTGGAAAGATAGGAACGGCTTGTGTAAATAAGGTCACAGGCAAACATAGCAGGATGTAGATTTATGTTTATTTACTGCTTTTTTACATTCACCTATGAACTTTAAGGGCCATGAATGTTTTTTGGTTTTGTTCGTCAATTCCATATAGCCTCAATGCTTAGCATATAAGCTAACATAACATAACCAAGCATACATGCTGGATACGCAAATAAATAATAATCAGTTCTCGGGAATTCTCCTTCATCATCCGTTTCCCGAATAAACCGAATAAACCTCATGAGTCTGATGGGAAACGTTCTTATTTCAAACCATTAAACCAATCATTTAAACCTTATTTCAGACCATGCCATGGCCCTACTAAACAGGTCTTATTTCCTTCAGAGACCTTAGTGGAGGGAGTGCGACTGGTCCGTCACAGCTTGGACCCGGAGGTCAGAGGTCGAGAGCAAGTTATTTACGGGGCGAGCGAGCCACGCCCAGTGGGAGGGGAAGCACCAGAGACACACATAGACGGACAAAACGCCGCGGACAGATGGAGGAACAATCAGGTAGTGGGGGAGAGAGGAGTCGTTCGTCTGGGGCGCTTCAGGGCAGGACCGCTTTTCAGGGTCACCTGACACTGATTGAAACGGGAGGGGGGGTGGCCGGTGTGTAAAGGTCAGGGTCAAAGGTTAAGCCTTCTATATCCAGGCTGGACCAGCGTGGCCTTGACACCCGTCCGGGGGCGGCCGGGAGGGGCCCCCCACGGAATCCCTGGCACTTCCAAAAAAGGTCCAACTTTATTGGATTAACACATCTGACAACCCTGCAGGCACGCACAAAAAGCGCACGCACACACACACGCACACACACACGCACACACACCTTGAAATACAGTCCATTTCACACATATACTATTACACATTCATCGGATCGTGGTAAAAAAACGAAAACGTTAAACAAACGAATATCAGTAATATCCGTCCGTGCCCGTGAAGCATGCGGGCCGCGGCGTTTGTAATTAAACCTCTCAGGCGGCGCTGAGAGCCTCCCAGAGGGAGGGTGGGCCCTCGGCTCCTCAGCCGTCTTTGTAATCCGGCTCAGAGCGAGAAGAGGCCTCCTGCTGAGCCTGGCAACGGTCAGCGCTCCTCCTGCTCCTTTGTCCTCCTGCTCCTCCCTCCACCTCCATCCTCCTGCTCCTCTCTCCTCCTGCTCCTCCCTCCTCCTTCCTCCTCCTCTCTCCTCCTGCTCCTCTATCCCTTCCTCTCTCCTCCTGTTCCTCCCTCCCTTCCTCTCTTCTCCTCTCTCCTCCTGCTCCTCCCTCCACCTCCATCCTCCTGCTCCTCTCTCCTCCTGCTTCTCTCTCCTCTCTCCTCCTGCTCCTCTGAGCTCTTATTTCAACAGCGCTGCAGCCTGAGGCACGACATGATGTCACACTGCCAGCACTCACATCCCCCCCCCCCCCATGGCCTCGACGGCCCCCCTCCCCTCACTTCGTCCACGGCGGTGATGTATAAATAAATACGGCCGGCGCATGTGGTACAGTTAATTACGGCTTTGATGGCTAAGCATAAATACCTCCCCCTTGATGTAAACAAACTTGAACGTATTGACACTGGTGAGCGTTCCTCACAAGAGGCGGGACCCCCACCGGCCGGACCCCCCCGCGGACAGACCCCGCGGGACGGACCCCCCCCCCCCGCGCGGACAGACCCCCGCGGTCGGACTCGCGAGAGTCTGTCCTCGTCTCCCAACGACTGCACATTCAAACCTCAGTCCAAACATTCCACAGAACCCAACACATGCAGGCGCAACAACACCGTGATAGCAAGCTCTGCTGCGAGACCGGCTTCCTTAGCACGGCGCACACAAACCACGAGTTCTGAGAACGGACAGGGTTCTAAAGGGACTGGACACCTCCCCCCCCCCTCGTTTCTTTAATCCGGGTCGTATCAGACCGCTGGGCTTCGGGAGAGACCAGTCTTAAACAACTCAAGCTGCGTGGCACCGAGCGCCTTAGAGTGGTTTGTAATCAGGAATCAGAACACAACACGACTATTTCAAAACCAGCCAAACAGCCAGGAAGATGGAGATGAATAAAAGGGTTTTGGCTTGGTTTTGTGTTTCTTTGGCGGTGTTCTACAGAGTCCTGAAGCAGGGGAAGGGGAGGAAGAAGAGCCGGCTTGTCACCATGTTTGACGCAGACATCCAGGGGCCAGAACTATGGGTGAACGATTAATCAAATTTTCTTTTTTGGGGGGGGATTTGTTAGCGTTACTGACTGGAGCTCAGTAAAATGTATAGATGATTTATTTTACAATTCAATAGTTGAATAAAGATGTTATAATATCAATTCATCTCAACACATCGGCCTGGCCTAAAGGAAAGAGCAGTTGACTACTTCCAATGTTGTGTTGGTCATACTACAGAATGATTTATTGATTTATCCTTGTGGGCCGGGGCCCACCATGTCAGCTGATCCAAACCCTACGGCCCCTCAGCCTTCATGGAACGTGATGCACTCCTGCTTATGGCTCCGATGCCCTTCTGAGGTGCTGTGGAAAGGGCAGGCTCATTGAATGGCAGCGCAGGGGGGGGGTGGGGGGTTCTTTAGTGCTCGGCATGCCGCCCAACCGTCCACCTGGCGGGAAACAATGGCCGCCAGGGAAAAGCAATCGAGAGGGAAGGAAATAAGACAGAAACAGGAAGAATTTTCAGAGGAGGAGGATGTAGAAACTCTGGATGAGATGGTGAATGGACTCCGTTTATACGACGCTGTTCTAACCGGTGGCCACTCAAAACGCTTTATAATATTGGCTAACATTCACCCATTCATGCACACATTCATTCACACATCGCCACCACAGGTGTCAGCTTTGTAGGGTGACAGGGAGCAGTCGGGGTGAGGCGTCTTGCTCAGGGACACGTCAACACTAGGAGGAGACGGGGATTGAACTAGCAACCTTCCGGTTACCAGCCAACCCGATCTACCCCCACCCCCGCCCCGCCCCCTCATCCCCACACACACACACACATGTCGTCAAGAGCCAGTCTGATCTTAAGTCACGCTTGAATCCTTTTTACATCGCAACCACCACGCAGAGCTTCAGCCCAGTTGCCTAATGGTCCGGGACCACAGGACTGGGAACAGGACTGGGAATAGCGCTTCACACCGATAGGGTTCCATCATATTCTCAAACCTGGCTGGAGAAACATGATTCATGTAACCCCCCCCCCCCCCCCCCCCCGAGCCGAGCCGAGCCGGGGAAGGCCAGCGGGACGCAGAGTAAACCGAGACCGACCGAGTTACACTGGGAGTTTACCCAGAGTTCAGTAATAGTCCGCCGTTAGGCCCAGTGTGTTATGGCCCTAGTTCAGTCACGGTGGAACATGAAGTGGACGCTGCTGCCAATGCAGTGCCCCCCCCCCCCCCCCCCTTTAATATGAGTCATGGGTAGAAGCCACAGGCAGGGGGTCATAGAGACGCCCAGACGGCACGGAGTGGTACTGGTGGGTAGAACGCATCAAAGCTGAACACGTTTCCATAAACGAGCGAGCAAAAGTGGCGCTAAACAATAATTAATCGTGTGAAATGTTTACTTTCTGTAACCTCCATCTACGTCACCCAGGATCAGAATAGCACCCCCCCCCAAGGAGACACACACACATAGTCAAGACACACACACATAGTGAAGACATACACACAGTTAAGACACACACACACACACACACACACACACACACACACACACACACACACACACACACACACACACACACACACACACACACAGTTAAGACACACACACAAACACACATAGTCAAGACACACACACATAGTCAAGACACACACATATAGTCAAGACACACACACATAGTCAAGACACACACACATAGTGAAGACATACACACACACACAGTTAAGACACACACACAAACACACATAGTCAAGACACATACACATAGTCAAGACACGCACACATATTCAAGACACACACACACAGTCTAGACACACACACAGTTAAGACACTCACACAAGGTCAAGACACACACACAAGGTCAAGACACACACACACACACACACACAGTCAAGACACACACACAAGTCAAGACACAACACACACACACACACAGTCAAGACACACACACACACAGTCAAGACACACACATACACACACACACACACACCACACTCTACTAAGGTGCTCCGTCTGGGCCGGTCGGAATGCACGGCCGGGTTTTTACGCAGTTTAAAAATAACCCAGACTCTGCAACGGACAGACACAAAAGGCTGTGCTGTTCCTGAACGCGGCCTCGCTCGCCAACTGCCCCCCCCCCCCCCCCCCCCCCGCTCCCTCCCTCCCCCTCTTCTTGTACCGCCCTTAAGCGTTCTTGTACACCGTGGTCTCCTAGGAGTTACTTAGGAACCAGTGCCCCACTTTTTCCTCCTGCCTTTGCTTCAGACACACACACAGACAGGAGAGTAGGACACGCACACATATGAGCCACAGACAGGGTAAACACACACACTGAGGAGAGGACGAAACTAGACCAGAAGTCATGGCAACCTCAGAAGGCCTTACAGCATAACGGGTTACAGTGCAGACGGACGGAGGGGGGGGGGGGGGGAAGGGAGGAGAGAGAGAGAGAGAGAGAGAGAGAGAGAGAGAGAGAGAGAAGAGAGAGAGAGAGAGAGAGAGAGAGAGAGAGAGAGAGAGAGAGAGAGAGAGAGAGAGAGAGAGAGAGAGAGAGAAAATTGGACGGAGGAACAAGGGGAGATTAGAGAAGATGGCCTTGACCAACGTCTTAAATCAATGCCTGCAGCAGGTGAAGCGATAAGTGCACCGCGTCTCGTTTCAAGTGCATAGCGAACCCAGAGCCGGGACAGCGGTGGTCGTTACGTGGCACACTGGCACAGCGCTAAGTAGAGCCGGTGTGTGTGTGTGTGTGTGTGTGTGTGTGTGTGTGTGTGTGTGTGTGTGTGTGTGTGTGTGTTGTGTGTGTGTGTGTGTGTGTGTGTATGTGTGGTGTGTGTGTGTGTGTGTGTGTATAAGAGCGCATGTGTATGAGCGAGTGTGTGCATGAGCAAGTGTGTGTGTGTATATATGCACACTTGCACGCGTGTTCCTCAACATGACAGAGTTTGGTTATAATGAGTTTTAGCCTCCCTCCTCTCCTCCTCCTCCTCCTCCTCCTCCTCTCCGTCGAGACGGGGCGAGCTGTCTTTTCCTGTTGCTCCGCTGCTCCTCTCGCTCAGATATAAATCTGACTGGGGATCCGTTCTCAGTTCTCCGTTATCCATCAACCCTCTCACAACCTTTCCAGTGTTCTGCCTCTGAGTCCCCCACCCCCCACCCCCACCACCACCCCTCCGGCCGTAATGGAGGATCTGGGATTCATGTGCACGCCGAGAGGGGTGAGGGGAAGGCAGACTCTGGGTGAGGGAGAGCAGGAGGGAGGGAGGTGGTCGAGGAGTTGACAAACCCTGCGAAGGTTCCAGGATGGGCGTCCCCGTTTGAAGGCGTTTTCCTCTGGTTTGCGGAATAAAGGTGGAAGGCTGAGGGAGGTTGGGAGGGAATGTATTTGTGTCTGTCCCCTGCCTCCTCTGTGTGTGTGTGTGTGTGTGTGTGTGTGTGTGTGTGTGTGTGTGTGTGTGTGTGTGTGTGTGTGTGTGTGTGTGTGTGTGTGTGTGTGTGTGTGTGTGTGTGTGTGTGTGTGTGTGTGTGTGTGTGTGTGTGTGTGTAAGAATTGGAATGCAACGGTTATTCTGCCAAAAGCCTTTATCTGATCCGACTCTGCTGAGAAAACAAAGCCCTCGAAACATCACAAAAGGGAACCGGAGAGAAACCGAACGGAAAAACAAACAAAATGGATGACACAGGGATAGAGCTTGTTAGTTCCATTCAATTTGTAAAAAGCCCTTTTATCACAATTAGCCTCAGTGGGGCATGCATTGCGCAAGATAACAAACAATCCTCAGTTTCTAATGACCTGAGCAGAGGTAGGGCCGCTGAACAGAGGGTTATATGTGGATAAAAGATCTCCGGTAAACTCATTATGTGTCCGAGGCGAGTCCTGACGTGACCCCAATCCGGCCCCGCTAACAAGCAGCTCAGAGAGAGCAAGAGTCAACAACAACAACATACAACAGTCCACAACAATAACACCCAGCAGGGACACACCCGTCCGTCCCGAGGTACCCGTCGAGCACCACCACGAACAATACCGCATCCGACGTCCGACAAAAGCCGGCCTCTAGACGTTCCTTCACAGCGGCTCCCCAGCCCATTGTCCCACCCCCGGCGGCCCGCGCCATGCTGCTCAGACCCCGTCACCATGACGATCCGCTGCTACGTGAGCGCCATTCATCGGCATGGCGACAACACACCGGGGACGTGCGGCGTGGAGCGGATCCAATCCGACGCCGTTCCACGTTAACAGGATTGCGTCTCCGCCTACAGCGCGCCCCCCCCGGTGGCGGAGGCGGAGTGGCGTCTGAGGTAGTGCCCCGGAGCAGGCGACGCGTGTCGGGGGACAGGGAGTGGGGCTCCCCAAAGACACGCTCTTACCCCCAACAGACGCAAGCCGAAGTGACACCCGTGCAACGCGCTCACCCGCTGCTCATTGTCTCCGCATGGCGGCAGAACACGGCGACACGGCAACGGCTGTCACGGTCACACAATGGCGCCGGGGCAGGAGATCAATGCCGCGCGCGAAGCTGCCTTCCAGGGAGCTTCCTTCCTTATGCCGTGTCTCGTCCGCTGTTGCCGTGGGCGATGTCTTGGAGGTGTGACCCGTGATGGCGTTGATTCAGGCAGACTGTAAAGAGGGGTTCAGCATAGCGGCCTCTTCCCTGGCTTTGAGAACACGTCGGTATGTTTGAGGCCTCTGTCGGCATTAAGCTGCAGAGCTTGAGAGATTAAACCCTTTCACACCTCAAGCCTCCGCAGCCTGTGGTCAGGCAGAACCCGCCAGGAAACTGCGGCCTGTCAAACAAACAGTGTGTGGTGCGGTTTACAGCGCAGGGTGTGTGTTCGCATGGCTCTCCTCAATGTATCCTGTGTGTGTGTGTGTGTGTGTGTGTGTGTGTGTGTGTGTGTGTGTGTGTGTGTGTGTGTGTGTGTGTGTGTGTGTGTGTGGTGTGTGGTGTGTGTGTGTGTGTGTGTGTGTGTGTGTGTGTGTGTGTGTGTGCGCGCGCGTGTGTGTGTGTGTGTGTCCGAACAGCCCACTGTGTCGTCATCAGCGTGTTTAACATCCAGGAACGTTCCTGGAACGTCGGAAGGTTTATAAATAAGCTGCAGGCAGCGACACGCTCTCCTGGTTAATAAGCAAAGCACCCATTCCAGCATTGATGAAAGCAGAGGAAACGAGGCCAAGGAATCAGAGGATGCAGCAGGCATGTCCATGCATCTACAAATGGGAAGCCTGTGTAATCATTACCGATGTTTCCCCTTTTCTTGACGGAACACGCCACATGGAAGGCAACCCTCGCATGGAACGTCCGTTCTGCTTCCTCTGTGACTGTGATCCATGGTCTTCCTCAGTCGAAGAAGAACAGAAGAATGGAAGCTTGTAGTACACTGATTCCTGGGCCTCCATCCAACCTTCTAAGTAGCTCCTGTAACTTTGGCGGTTTTTATGAATGGTCAAGCCTGTCCTTTGCTTTAGCCCTGATCCAGCATTGATTGTAGCCTAATTGTAACTCCTATAATATAGACCTCCAATTAACAAGGGAGGCAATGATAGAAATATTCCTAGCTCATAACACAAGCTATGACGCCATCACTGTTTCTTTGTAGCACATGCAACAACATGATTTCATTTATTAAATAATGCCATCTACCGATCCCAACTGATGCAGGCTGATAAACCCGTGCATCATACTATTAACCATCAACATGTGTTAACTATTCTCCAACATAATTTAACCGGGAGTCTCTGTGTTAAACAATAACACAGAATGAACAAGACGCTGCATAACTCAAACCCTAATCGAATTAGATGCAAACACAATGCACCATTATGTTTAGCCATTTGTTTTCCTGGTCTCTCGTCTCCTGAGCGAAATGCGACTGAACCTCAGTGTTGTTATGATATATTTCCACCCAGAGGGGAAACACAAGGCCAACTTGTTCTGCCCCTTACCTCCTGGGTGGTCTAGCCCATGCGAGTGGCCCATTCTCCCAGTGACCGACCAAGACCGGTGGAGCCCAGAATGGTCTGTTGTCTGGGACTGGGACACTTTCTCTTTGTGCCGTTCAGATCAATGCAGCCGATTTTACCCTCGGTGAAAGCCACTCACACCACGTCCACAGAACAGCCTCCTCTCAGCCACCCTCGGTTCATTAATGAGCTCACAAACACGCTCCATTGTGCCGGTGTTTCACTACGGAGAGACGCGGTCAGAATAGTCTTAGTACATTACACAGACCGTCTGCAAGCCCAGCAGCCCCTAACCAAAGGTCTTTACACAGACGCCGTCAAGGATGAAAGACAAAGGGGCAATGAGGCAATGTTGTTCTAATTGATTCTCCTCCATGGTGATTTCATGAAAAGACATGCAGAAGCCTGCATCTCTGCTAATTGCTTCTCCACACACACTCTAGTCTGGTAATGAGTCCCCACATCTCTCCCAGAACAACATTCATGTCTTCCGGAAAAATTAAAAAGGTTCATCTCATTTCTGCACTGGTGCTTTTCTTCTCAGCTGCCTTCCTCCTTCCCGGATCGGAGTGACTAACTAAAGATAATTGCCCAGAAGATTGCTCAGGCTTGACCAGGGCCGCTGAGGATCCTTGATGGTGTGCATTATCCTGCCCGCTCGTCAAGTGCCACAGCAGCAGAGTAACCGCGGCAGGGAATTACATTTCCCAAAAGGCATCAATCCAATGCGGTTGTTATTGTATTTCACAGGCTTCGTTCAGAGACGTTTTGCAGCAGATGTCCCCAGAGCGTCAGACCGCCGACATGCAGCGTGTTTACAGATCTCTCCCTCGCTGACGGCACCGATCAAAGTAACTAAAGCAGGGAGGAACATCGCTCAGCGAGGCTCAAGGACAATAAACAGTGAGCCGCCGTGACGGCCATTAAGACTTGAGGAAGCACGGCGCGTTAAGACGTCTTCACATGTTTCCAGGTGGAAAGCACTTAGGGAAAGGAAATACTGAACACGAGCTGTTCTCGATATAAACCGTAAGATAAGAAGACCCTGCTGGGCAGAGGGGATAATCAGCATTAGCATGTAAGCGCTAACCGTCTCTGTGCCGTTGTCGTTGGACAGAGACGAGAGTAAATATCCACTAATCCGGCTGAAAGTGAAACCGTGGACTGTGTCCTAATCACAAGCCCCCGTTCCAACATACCATCAAACAACATGGCCTGCGAATCCAAGAGCAGTTTAGGGGAAACGACTCTGTAGTGTTCTGACTACAAACAGGGATGGTTTATCTGATCAGTTGCAAATGTCTGCTTCAGACCTGCTGCGTTCTGTTCCATTTGGCGAGCACTGGTGAACTCCAGTTAATCTTCACAGGAACAGTTCACCGTTGATGGTGCCAGAGATATTTCAGCTCACTGGTGAGCCTATGAGAGATTTTTTACTACTGTGTCTAGAAGAAATTGAAGTAAGGGGAAAGCACCTCTTGTGATTTCGTAGAAGACAATGGTCGCATAACAGATGGATTACATTTGTACAATACATGGGCAAATCTGCGACCACCTGTTTTTGGCAGACGTTCAGCTAAGGAGGTTTATGAATACACAGTAGTATTAACAGCAACACGGCACACAGCTTTTTATCCCTGCATTATCCTCTTGTTAGAGACATTATCAATAGACTGCATATTTTATTTTTTCCCCATTTAATTTTCTGATATTTTCTATTCAGGATCAATTTCATAAAAATAAAAAGCTTTTCCAACATTGACTTTGCTACGTAGATCATTTATATATTACTAGAAGGGCATAACTAATCAGTTACATTGTGCAGTCGTCCATTTCTTTACAGACGCATCACAAAAGGCCTTCCACTCGAATCCATCAGTGAGCAAGACGTACCACCCAGAGACTCAGGGCCGTAAACATCGCTACCCACGGAGCGTCCACGTCAAGCCTCTTCAAAAGACAGGTCTCTATTGAAATGAAAAGACGTGAAGATTGTCGAGTGCTGAGCGAGAGTGCACATTCATCTGGGGATGGCTGTGGTTAACCAAGACCATCTGGTCATCATCGTTCATATTTCACCAGAGGCTGGATCTGCGAGCCTCCCTACCCCTCATTTACATTTAGGGCATTTAGCAGCCGCTTTTATCCCAACAGCGACTTACAATAAGTACACTTGTCAGAAGAGGCAGAAACAATATATTGCTGTGGGTACAGTAAGGATGTTCATAGAAACAAGTGCCAGCCGCTAACAATCGCTGGGTAAACACATTCCCCGTACACAACAGAGATAGCTAGGATAAGACGCTACACAACTTAGGTAGAACATACAATAAATGTTGTACAAAACCCCTCCATGTGAGGGGACTCGCAGAGCCGGAGGGGGGGTCAACCCAGAGCCTAGCGTGCGATTCCTTCAAGGGCAACAGAAGAGAAGGAGGAGGAGAACGGAGGGCTCCTGTTCTGTACCCTTCTGCTCCTACTGCTGCGCTGCTCCTTTAGGGCCCCCGGTCACACAAAGGGGGGAGAGGGGCCTTTATTAACAATAATAGCCCGCTTTGAAATGAACCTCCGGAGCAGGGGCCCAGAGTCCACGCTTAAAGTTCCTTTTCAGGGCCCGGCTTAGCATACGTTGCGGGGCCATTGTAGGGGCCCCACAGAGCCTGGCTCCAGAGTTGGACCCTGGCCCTCTTGGGTGCCGCTATGGACATGGAGAGAGGCTGTTTAGCTGCTCTCTCATGCAACGCCGTAAAAAGGCTCCGGGTCACAAGTGGTGTCCGGGGCCACGGTTCCATGCCCCTCCACAAAGGATGGCCCCTGAGCCCAGTGGGCCCCTGAGGGCCGGTTCAGTTCATTATCCTGCTGATACAGTGTAGTTTCATGTATCAGCGGGCTGAAATCACCCTGTCTGAAGGGAGCTCTGGAGTATCACCGTGTTTAATAAGGACAAGCATGGATGCACACAAACACGTCACTCACACACACACACACACACACACACACACACACACACACACAGAGAAGAGCTCACACACACACACACACACACACACACACACACACACACACACACACACACACACACACACACACACACACACACACACACACACACACACACACACACACACACACACACACACACACGCGCACGCACACACACACACACGCGCACACACAGTGACGTGTGGTCGGGGCAGACGTCACTCAGCGATGGCCTTAATGAACAGAGCAGCCTGGTGTCTGCTCAGAGCATACAGGGCGCCGCGCCAAATTGCCTGCAGCCGGTTCCACTCCCTACCGTCAGTAGCACGTCAACAAGTCCGGCCAGCCAACCGGTAGGGCCCGGGACCTGGCATCCAGCTGCTCCTCCCCTAGCAACTGGCCCCAAGCCCGGAACCTAAGCCTTGACCAAGCCTTTGGCCTTGAGCCCTGGACCCAGGCTGCAGCCTTAAGCCCTGGATCTAGGCCCTAGATCTAAACCCTGGCCCTAAGCCTGGACCCAGACCCTGGCCCTAAGCCTGGACCAAGCCTTTGGCCCCGAGCCCTGGCCCTAAACCCCTGGCCCTGGCCTTAAATCCTAATACCTGGCCCTAAGCCTGGACCCCGACCCTGGCCCTAAAACCCTGGTCCTAAACCTGGACCCAGACCCTAACCCTTAAACCTGGATCCAGATCCAGGCCCATACCCTGAACTGAGGCCCCTGGCCCCCAGCTGACTCGCCTCCAGTCCCCTGGCCCTAAACCCCTGAACCCAAAGCTCATGCAACCCTGAGCTTCGATTAGCACCAGTCTAATACACAGGGAGACACAGTGGATCCATGACCAGGAAGACGTCTAGTGTGAGAGCCCCCCCTCCACCACTGTCTCTGACCACCTCTCAAACGCTCAACATGATGTCCCCGACCCTCTCAGCTCAGTTGGGATGCAAGGTAGTTTTTTCATTCAGCCAACACCGGGATCGGATGGACGGAAAGAAAGAGAAGTTTGTTTGGAAGGAAACCGGAAGCCTGGAGAGGGTGGATCCTTATAACTGTGTTAGGCACTATCAACAGAAGAGTGATTCTACAGCAAGCATAAAGGACACACACACACACACACACACACACACACACACACACACACACACACACACACACACACACACACACACACACACACACACACACACACACACACACTCACTCCTAGCCTACAGTACGTACAAACACATCAACATACACACACTCGGCCTACAGCACACACACAGTATGGAAGCGACGTTCTAAGAATACTAGATTCTCTAATTACGAGGGGGAATTAATGAGGCAGCAGGAAACGCAACAACAGCAGAAACAACGACTGCAACGCGTCGGTTCATCCGCTGACTGCCCCCCCCCCTCCGACTGCTGCCCTGCTCTGCCCCCCCTCCCCCCTCCTGAATGCTACCCCCCCCAACCCCCCCGCTGCCCTCACACCCCCCCACCGTAGTTCCTCCTCAAGTCTCCCCAACACACGTATCCCAACATAACAGATCAGAGCTGGGCGAGGCCACCTCGCGACAGGTCCCATCAAACCGTGGCGCTGTAATAGCTAACAATGGGCTGGAAGCCCCCCCCCCCCCCCCCCCCCCCGGGGAGAGGAGACGCACGCGAGGAGGCGGAGCTATCTTCCGCCCGGGTGAACCTGAAAGTCGTGCGTCTGAGCGGCAGTCAGCGCCTCACCCAGCACCCCGTCCATTACAGGACCATGTTCCCCCGGTGACATACACCCCTGCATTGTTCCTGAGGAGCGTCTGAGCCGTTCTCCGTCGAGCGAGCGGCCGACAGACAGACAGACAGACAGACAGACCCGCCGCCGCGGTCCACCCGAGGCCTGAGGGAGATCTACAGGCGTATCAAAGGCAGGGTAATTAACCATATGCCCGGGCACTGCCCCTGCCAACTGCCCTGATTTACAGCCAGTCTGGATGATGTTGACTGGCCAGCGGGGGGTCCGGCATGAAGGGGCAGCTTACAGGGAGGGGGGGGGAGAGGGGGGAGCTGGGGAGAGGATTATGGGGAGGCTCGGGGAGGGGAACGCCAGCATGGGGGGGGGGGGGGGGGGGGGGCTATTGTTCAGGCCTGAGAAAGTGTGCAGAGGAAGACTGATGCTCACTATGGAGTCGGACTAAAGGGTTCAGTAGTTGAAAACAGGAAACACCAGGAGGTAGAGGCTGGTGTTGACTGCACGTACGCGTGCAAAAGTGAATGCACACGCGCACACACATGCACACAATAGCTCCTTTTGAAAATGTTTAAAGTTCCCAATTTTTCTTTTTAAGATTCTCACAATTGTATTTCATTCATTCACATCTGATGGGTCTTTGTATATATTTGGTCATTTGATTCTCGTTTTCAGAAACAGAAAAACAGAAAAATATATTCGAAAACGAGTTGTAATTAAGATTTTTGTTTTAAAATACAAAATGATATACAAGGTGTTTTTCTTTATAAGGTAAAAAATTGACAAACGAATCTAAAATAATATAAATTATATATTTTTTATTATTGTTAAATAATAATTGTTGCCCATATGACAGGAGGCGAGTAATTTAAAGATCACATATAGAGAATCATTGGGGGGTTAGTAGCTTATACTTCCATGGACGGTAAATAATGCCAGTGTGTTTGTTCGTGATGCTACAATGCTAACAATGCTAGAAAACGAGAATATTTCTGCATCCGGTACGCCACGGACTAGGGCGTGCCTAGGCTCCCCTGATGCGGAAGCAAATCTCTCCTTGATGTTCCTCGGCGCCATTGAGCAGTTTTCATAGGAATGAATGGTTGGCCATTTTTCAGTCCGCGGTCCATTCTTTTTATGTCCATGTTAAAAAGCCCTGGCTGTGTGTTGATGTGGCCTTGGACATTAACTCCATGAGCCACATTGAAACAAAGCGTAGCAAATGTTGACGGCTTAATCATTAGCCAATAAGCATTAGCATGGATCCCGAGGGACTCGCAGGTGGGCCTGACGTATCCACCGTAGTGAAGACGTATTGATGTTGAACATTAATGAAGAAGTTGGAATCCTGTGGAAGTCTCTCTCTCTCTCTCTCGCACCCCACACTCCGGATGAAAAAAAGACCTGATAGAGCGCAGGGTCTACAGTGAGCCACCTCTGAGACGCTTTCAGGGCCCAGACAGCTGCGGTCCACAACGTCCAGGGAGTATTTCAAACCTCTGAGCAGCTGCACACACACACACACACACACACACACACACACACACACACACACACACACACACACACACACACACACACACACACACACACACACACACACACACACACACACACACACACACACACACACACACACACACCCCGATTTCTCTCTGCGTTCCTCGATGAACGCGACCCCAACCCCGCGCTCAGCAGCCCTCACCAGGCGTCTCCTTTGACTCCTTCTCCACTCTGACTTCCTCCGCACCCTCGGGTTTCAACCCCAAAGCCCAGACTTTATTAAGCTCATTTCAGCGTGGCCAAGACCCAGCGGGGGGCGGGGCGGGGGGGGGGGGGGGGAGAGGTTACACACACCCGGCCCTCAGTAGCTCCTAACGCGGTCAGTTGCTGAAGAGACCGTAGTTATGTTAACAACCTTATGAAGTGGGGAGAAAATGTTCTGTATGCAAAGGAGAGTCTACAGCATGCATTGTTATTCCCATGCCTTAGGGGGCGCTCTACGGCCCCTGTTAAGTTTAACTTTTAACATTGTTCTGGTGCTGGTGAAGAGTTAAAGAGGATTTCAACGTCTCGACCAGCGTTCTTGTGGTCCCCCGTTACTAGCGAGTTAACCTTTGATTATATAACAAACATAATAGTGTCTGTTATCACATGAAGAGGAAAAGAACAGCATTCAACAGGGCATACGTTTGGTTAGCATCACATCCTAGTCAACATGATTCCCAAGCAGAGGGGATGTGCTAGGAGTAAATAACACAATGCAATGAAGCCAATGCATCACCTGGCAAGTGTGTATCTTTTAACACCACATGGTCCTCCTCAGTATTGTGTAACGGCTACAATCTGCAGATCAGAGATGGATATGATAATGATAGTGCTCTGCTTTCCTCCCTCCTTCCATCCCAGCCGGAAGGATAAGAAGTGAGGATATTCATGACTTTATAATGAGTTCCAACACCCCCAAGGGGCTGATTCACCGGCCATCTTGGTCGTAAACGCTTGCTTGGTTGTCAACGCAACGCTTCCACAACCGTTAAGAGCCAAAATGGGTCTGAGATGGTTGCTATAGGTGAGTAAATCACAAGGGCATCTGCGCAAGCTGTGATCGTTGATGTCGCTATCCGCTACAGATGGCCACCAAGACGGGGACAGCATGTGGCTCAGGAGGTAGAACGGGCTGGCTGGTAAGCGGAGGGTTGCTAGTTCGATTCCCGGCTCCTCCTAGCAGAGTGTTGAGGTGTCCCTGAGCAAGGCACCTCACCCTGACCGCTCCCGACAAGCTGGCTGTCCCCTTCCATGGCTACAGCATTCTGTGTATGAATGTGTGCATACATGGGTGAACGTAAGGCAGTGTTGTAAAGCGCTTTGAGCGGCCACTGGTTAGAAAAGCGCTTTATAAATGCAGTACATCTATCATTGGACGGAAGAAAGGCTTATGGGAAGACGCTTCCAGGTCAGCCGATCTGGGGAATATGTGTGGGACCACACAGGCAAGCATGACTAGGAGGGAGAGGAAGTCCAAAAGCAGAATATCCCTCTACCCAGGAGCCACAGAGATAATACACAAGACAGGAAGTCCATTTTGTGCTTATCCCTCCGCTCCTGACAAGGATTTTGTAAGGAAAAAACAATTTCCAGCTCCTCTTCCATTTCGTTCGAACATTGGGAATGCATTACATCAGATATGGAACACACACACACACACACACACACACACACACACACACACACACACACACACACACACACACACACACACACACACACACACACACACACACACACACACACACACACACACACAGTAAATCAGCCCAATATTTTATCAGAAATATCGCACACACAATAAATAAATCACACACACAGCAAATCAGCCCAGTATTTTATCAGTAATAGCGCCATGCAGTGTGTGGTTCAACCATCCATCAGATACCGGATCCCAACCGCAATCTGCTTTCTCCATCCAGGATTATACACAAACGGCCATGTCTGCCCTGCAGTCGTCCACACTCAGATCCCAGCAAGATATTAAGCTTGGCCGCTGCTTCAGTTGATGATTTATAAAAACAGTTACAAAAATAAAAACGACTTTAAAGAACAAAAGAAGAAATAAAACAAACTGCAAAGGGAGTACAAAACAGTGAAGAGGAATGGGGCAGTAAAGCTTTCATTTTCCATTTCCCAAACCAGAGGCTTCAATCTTTATCTCCCCGATACAGGGCGAAATAACAACCAAGGACATTGTTCCAACATCAAGCCCTGCTGTTCCGCCGTGTGGGAAAGCCACACACTTGAAGAACCTCCAGCTCTGATAATGGGCTTTAAGCGTGAGTGCACTTTAATATTTCACCGCTGGTACAACCACCGGCGGTGATTAAGCAGGGTAATAACAGTGTCTCCTCTCCCACTGGTAATCCCAAACCTGACTTTTTTTTATATTTTCCTCCACTTACCGCTAAACAGTAAGGATATCTTTCGAACTCCAAAAGCCTTTTTTACAAGAAACATGCTACAGCCATCTTGTTTGTAGCAATAACTGTTTCAAAGAGCCCATATAAAAGCCTTTTGAAGCCATTAAAACAGAAAGTGTGCAGATAACAACATCTAGACTCTTCTTGGAGGCCTCGCGTATCTGACCGTCCGTATAGTTGATCCAGACCTGGGGGAGGAGCTAAACCAGGAGACACTGGGCAGGGAGAATCCTGCTCTACCCTTGGGTGTCAAGCAACAAACTCTTCTCCATGAAAGGCCTGGTCGGAGCCCATGTTATTCCTCCAGTGATCTCTTAATCTCTCGTTTTATAAACGTCCATTTCAACCCCCGACACACTTGAGATCGGTCTTTAAGGACCCAAGCGAATACCTTCAGTTCTCAAGAGTTCTCCAGCGAGGTTTCTACAAATCTTCTCACCGGTCTTGATCAGAGCTAGTAATCGCTCAGTCAGTTTCTGTTTCCCCCGCTGTCATTAGGGGCCTAGCGTTCAAACCTTTGGCTCATACCCTGCGCCATAATTATACGATAGATGAAGAGAGGGAAGTGGAAAAAGAACTTGGCAGGGACACAGACATTCCTGATACGAGAACTCCAGATTTGGCCTAAATTCGAGTTCCAGTTCAACTGAGTCGCCCGTCTCGGTGGAGGACAAAAAAAACACTTAGCTGTTGACAGAACTCTATAGGAGCTCCCTGAGTAGAACAGTGTGACCTGCTGCTACCACAGAGGACGTTCTATCACAGCCGGCGTGTACCTCCAAAGGGCCTGTAGTTAACTAAATAAGTAAAAAGTCTCTCTCTATCTCTCTCTCTCTCTCTCTCTCTACACACCTGCACGTTACAGGCCAGCAAGTACCATCAGAGGAACAGGTGGCGAGTGAGGCTCTGGCGTGCTATAAAACCCAGAGGGAGGCTATGGTATTTTGTCTCAGTGTCATTTTCCTGTCTCCCCTGCCCTCCCCCCTCCCCCTCCCTCCCCCTCCCCCCTCCAGCCTCTGATTGAATCTAGAACCACATGTGCTTCAAATCAGGACACCAGGAATGGCTCCCCTCTGAGCTCAGAAGGCCCTTTGTACCGCCGATTTGAGTTTGCGCTTCTTCAGGCGAACAAAGGCCTGAAGGTCCGGACTTGTGCCATATTTGGTCCTCCTCAAAATACCAAGGCACCACTTTGCATTTTTTTCATTGATGTTATAAAAGGAACAATGAAGACGGAAACGGAAAATGTCACTTTATGTATAATTTGCCAGATATTTGCCTGAAAAAGTCTGAGGCAACAGAGGGAGGAGGCCATGATGGAAAAGCAGCACAAAACTGCAATGTGTATCCAACTGAAAAACGCATACCTTTGACAACCGTGACAAAGAGAAGAAATGGGATTCTCACAAAGGAGGAAATGAGCCGTCACTTCTTGATCTCAGATTTCAAAAATGTACTCAGCTGTCACAAGATTTCAGATCAGTGGAAAACCAAAGAACAGATGCAGCGGTGTGATTGTTTTTAATTAATTCTTTGATCCATCACAATTACGATCCATCAACTTCCAGCAGCCAACATTTTCATAAAAGTTTCCTTATCTCGTTCCTTCTCTCCAAGAACGAAGCAGACTAGCCTTGGGCTCCATACATGGCCCATCCTACCAGTAGCCTCCTATGCTAACCTTCCTGCAGCATTCTATGCTAATCATACGTCGGTATCATCCTTCGCTATCCATACACAGATACGGCCCAACGTCCCTGTAGCCTCTTATGCGATCCATAAATAGCATTCTATGCTAACCTTACTCATCATCCTTTGCTATATCCATACACAGGTACGGCCCAACCTTCCAGTAGCATCCTATGCTAACCATACGTAGCTTCCTATGCTATCCATACTGACACAGCCCAACCCTCCTGTAGCCTCCTATGCTAACCATTTAAAGATACGGCCCAACATTCATGTAGCATCCTTCCCGTACCATCCTGTGCTATGTAGCATCCAATGCTATCCTTACACAGATACGGCCCCACCTTTCTGTAGGATCCAATGCTGACCCACCCAGCTCAGATCTCCAGTGGGCCGCCCCAGCTCCCCGCGCTCCACTAATCCCCATTTCACGAGACCCCTGCGAGCCCGTCACTAATTGCCCGGACACTCGTATCCGAGGGCCGGCTCCGGCCCCCCCGGTGAGGAGACGAGGCCCCTGGGTGCCCCTGACAACAAGCTTAAGCTGTTAACCCCTTTCATCCAGCGGCTCCCCGGCCCCAACACGTCGGGGTCAACAGACTCATCAAAACAGCGATTAGCCCCTGCCGCGCGGCCGAAGCTAGCCCGCCGTGGGGGGTATCCATCTGCGTAGCGCCAGCGACGGCGTTGGTGATGATTTGCATGCGCTAAACGCTACTCCATCGAGGGGGTAAATATTGTGTTGGATGTGTTTATGTGTGTTGCTGTGCTGTGGTGGCAGTAGGGCTCAGGGTTGAGTAAACAGGAGTTAAACCCTAGCGGGATTAGTACACTATGGAATTCGACAGCTGGGTAAATGTATGTTGATATTAAAACAAACTCCCATCGTGACATGAGGAACACACTGAGCAGCCTACACTGAAGACACGTGTTTTTGCAGGCTTTTGCAGTTGTTTTGATCTCTACTCTACTTTACAGCAACACCAAAACAACTACAAAAAATGGGGATTGTTTTGTAGTTTATTTTGTGTTGATGGAGACTCTACAGCAATACCAAAACAACTACAAAAAGCGATTTATGTCATAATCTGAGACCTTCATCTCTTCCACTTCCTTCCTGTACGGGGCGGGGGGGGGGGGGGGTTGGAGGGAATTCTCTTCCTCAACAGATAATCACCCACTCCCACGCCTGCTTTCATCCTGTCACAGCTAGTCTGCCCGTGAGAGTCCCCCCCCACCCCTCACACCCCCCCACCCTAAACTCTAACAGAAGAGACGTCTTTTCTTTGACTGAATGGTGTGGCAATGGTGTCTGCATTGATTATTGACGATCGATTAATCAACATCAGTCCTTTGATTGTGGCAGAACTAATTTCGGATTATGGCTTACAGGACGATTTTCTGTTTAAAAAGATAATATGCAGTATTAAAAATGTATTTGTATGATTAGCCTATTTTGGTTTTAATACTTGTTCAGCTATACACCAATCTTAATGTCATACCCTGCACAATATGATTGGGAGCAATGTCGATCATGTGATCATTTAAATCAAATGTACGTAAATGCAGTCTGAAAAGCTTATAAATGCAATCTACTTGACAACAAATATAACCGAGAATGGTGTGTTAATATCAAATTTATATTACATTTTTTGCAGCCAGCCCAATACAATAGTATTTTATAATCAGCCAACACACACACACACACACACACACACACACACACACACACACACACACACACACACACACACACACACACACACACACACACACACACACACACACACACACACACACACACACACACACACAGGGATTTAGCATGCAATTATGTGGAAGGAATGGTGTGAACAAATGACTCGGGCACGGCAAATTGGGAAACCATGGCAGCAAGCAATTTCAGAATATTTCCACTCACAAAATGCATAATGTAACTCATAATAAGAGCAGATTTAGGAGGATTTATGAGCAATCTGTAGAGGGGGCGAGTGGAGCCAGAACTCCCATTTACTGCTGCTGGCTCCAACAGAAATAACGAGCAAACTTCAGGTCAGACATCTGCTGGGAATGTCTGACGGTCTCCTCGGATCCTCTTCCGACGGCGACTCCCACTCAAACCACACCACTTCTCCATCCGTAAAACGCAGTCGTTGCTGAAGAGCACACAAATTAGCAACACCGCCACGCGCTCGGGAGCTGCATTGGGATTCATGTGCATTGCGTCGACACAACGACATAACGTTAAAAAAATTGCCAATGTTCGGTTTTCCTCCGATCAAAAGGTTGCGTTCCTGACTTTAGAGTGCAGAGTGCCACAGAGTTCGGAGGAAACCGCTGAGTCGATAACATGGAAAAATCCTATCTCTGCAGGAAAACCATCTTTCCCTTTTCCCAGCTCATTATCCCACTGGAGATTAGCAGCAGCCTCGTTTTCCACTACTTCTCTACGGCTGAACGTGGTCCCGGCCGTGAGACACAGCACACTGATGATCCATGAGGTATGCAAGGTCAGCCCTGCCTGAAGAAGGAGTGAACAACAGTGCAATCTGTAACATGACCTCAGAAGACGGGCGAGAGGGGCCTCTCCTGGAAGTGTTAATTGGCAACAGCTCCTGGAGACGCAAGATCATTAGGAGGCCTGCCCTCCGCCCGCCTCCTCCGCCCGCCTCCTCCGCCCGCCTCCTCCTCCATCCTCCACCCTTGTCCTCCTTCTTCTTCTTTCCCCTCCCTCCTCTTCCTCCTCATCCTCCGCCTTTATCCAACCTGCGCCTCCCTCCTCCTCCCCCTCCTTCAGTCACTCCATCCCTCCTTCCTCTTCCTTCTCCCCCTCCCTCCTCAAGAAACACTTCCTCCAGGGCTTACAGGCCGGAAATCTGATCAATTTGATGAAATTGAATTATTATTTTTGGGCTAGATATTCAGATTAGATTAATTGAGCTGTCTCGGTTGAAAAAAGCTCAATAAATTTAAAATGTATATAGAGCGCCCGTCTGTCTTGAGCTGTTGCTGTACATGTCTGGGTGTGTCCAAGTCTTTCACTGATGAAGAATCGGTTTTCTCGCTGAAGCAACACAAACTAAGACAAAATAACACAAAGCCACTCTAGCTTCTCACTGGAAACTTCTCGAACCTTCCTAAAAAAACAAAAAACACCCTATTTTTATTTTTTCCACCATTTTCCTCTGGAAGAATTTCATATTGAAGGTCATCCTCTCTGCCTTCTGTCAAATCTCTTTCCCTCTGCGGCGCCCAGCGGAGCGGAACGGGGAAGGGAAGCACGCCCTGTCCCCTCACACATCATTAGCCTGGCCGAGAGAGGACTTAGCTCCCATCTTGTCTGTTACAGCACCACTTAAACCAGCCTACCGGCTCACAGCCACCACACTGTCCGCCGTGTACACAGGGATCATCTCATCTCAGACCACAGCGCAATCGCCAAGGCAGGAATCACACAACAGCTCTGCAATTTTGATGAGAGAGAGAGAGAGAGAGAGAGAGAGAGAGAGAGAGAGAGAGAGAGAGAGAGAGAGAGATTTGAGAGAGAGAGAGAGAGAGAGAGAGAGAGAGAGAGAGAGAGAGAGAGAGAGAGAGAGAGAGAGAGAGAGAGAGAGAGAGAGAGAGAGAGAGAGAGAGAGAGAGAGAGAGAGAGAGAGAGAGACCATTGTTGCTTTCTAAAGAAGCAACAATGGAAATCCGCGGCGAGAGACTGTAACTCAAGCCCGGGCTGAGAAGGTAGAGAGGCCCGGGCAAGCCGTCCGCCTGGGTCTGTCTCTCGCCCACTGGGTGCTTCCTGCCTCATTGGAAGCTGCCCATATTCCTCTCTGCATTGCTCTAAAGCAATGTGCAGTGAGAGAGAGTGAGTGAGTGAGTGAGTGAGTGAGTGAGTGAGTGAGTGAGTGAGTGAGTGAGTGAGTGAGTGAGTGAGTGAGTGAGTGAGTGAGTGAGTGAGTGAGTGAGTGAGTGAAAAAAAAAAAAGGTACTGCTTTGGATTTCTTCAGGTAAAATAAAAAAATATATTCTTAAAAATGATTTGGACATTGCGGTCATTACGGTTACGGCTCCATCGCGGGTCAGTCAGCGGGCCCAGCGCCAAAGTGCGTTGTGCTTTGGCCCCCCCTCAACCCGAGCAGCGGGACCAGCAGGCCGATGGAAACAGTCCGGTGGGGAGCAGACACTCCATCAACACGGCAGCGCTTTAGTACTGGGAACACTGAGTCCACTGGGAGAAGATATGGGGAGACCGTGAGAGGCTCGGAATGATGCAGATAACACGAAATGCATGATCTGGTGTACACACACACACACAAAAGGCTGGTCGTCTTTAGTGGAGAGAGATAGATATAGTATATAATATCTTTGTCTTCCACGGTGATGCAGATTGACCAAGCCCCGAGCACGGACGCTCCTCTCTGGAGCCAGCTCCTGGGAAGGCGTCCCTGAGAGCGTCAGCCTTCAGTGCGGATCTATAATCAGCAGGGATGATGGGCTGCAGTACACCGGGTAATCACCGAGAGCCGCCCTCAATCTGACACGATAACAAAAGAGGAGGTGGGGGAGGAGGGCTGGGAGATTGTTCCGGATGACGGGGTACCCCATCCTCCCCTACGGGCGCTAGGCTGTTATTATGCCGGGGGTTGGCTGGCTGGCTTCGGTGTAGAGGGATAGTGTGTGTGTCTGTGTGTGTCCTTATCCCTGTGTGTGTGTCTCTGCATTTGTGTGTGTGTTGTGTCTGATTGTGTCTAACTGTGACTGCGCACGTGTGTGTGTGTGTGTGTGTGTGTGTGTGTGTGTGTGTGTGTGTGTGTGTGTGTGTGTGTGTGTGTGTGTGTGTGTGTGTGTGTGTGTGTGTGTGTGTGTGTGTGTGTGTGTGTGTGTGTGTGTGTGTGTGTGGGGACTGGGGGGGGGGGGAGTAGCAACAACCTGTAAAACCCTGTTCAGCACGTCGGCTTTGCGATAACGGAGGCAACATGGCCGACTGATGAGTATCTGAGTTGCAATTCAACCGCGATGGCAGCGACGCAATCAGGCTGAGGAGGAACGACCACGGGAAACGGGGACGGGATCAGGGGGGTATAATAGCCATCCATTTATTCCCCGGCTGCAACGCCGTCCATGGAAACCAACATCCCTGTGAGAAGCTTCTGCTAGTCGCATTTTGTCCAGATTATAAAACCAGATACGTCTCCCTGACTGGCAGTCAGTACCTGGCAGGCTCCGGGCCGCGGAGGGGCCGAGGAGAACGTGGCAGCAGATGAATGATCTGTTGTTCTCGTCCAGAGCGTTACTGCTCAGCCGCCGCAAAAACACGGCTGCGTCTGTTAGCCCTTACGTCTCTGTGCTCCTTCGGAAAGTTCTGGGCTCGGAGACGCAGAGGGGAGCCCTGGAGGGCCTCCAGACGGAGGCCGTGTGGACCTCCATACGGAGGCCGTGTGGACCTCCATAAAGGAGGTCTTGGCGTGGGGACCTCCAGGCGGAGGCTGTGTGGATCTCCAGACGGAGGCCTTGTGGACCTCCAGACGGGAGGCCGTGTGGACCTCCAGACGGGAGGCCGTGGGGACACCAGAGGCAGGAAGGACCGGTCCTAGAGGTTCCCAGCAGCCACTGAGCTGATGGGCAAGGGGCTGAAGGCTTGCGTCGCAGTGTAACCATTCTGGTGTGTCAATTTCTCTACAGGCCCAGATAACAGAGGCCAAAACAGAGTGGATTGCAATGTGGCAATGGGGGGGGGGGAAAGGTACAAGAAGGTACAGAGCGCGACTGTTTGGGCAACTCCCGGTTGGGGTAACTTAGGAGTCTGTACCAAAGCCCCGTGATGCCTCCTCTATTGACAGCCTCTCACAATATTGTCCCCCCGCTTTCTAAAGAAGCAACAATGGACATCCGCGGCAAGAGACTGTAGCTCAAGCCCGGGCTGAGAGGTAGAGAGGCCCGGACAAGCCCTCCGCCTGAGTCTGTCCCTCGCCCACTTGGTGCTTCCTGCCTCGTTGGAAGCTGCCCACATTCCTCCTGTAAGCTCTTGTCAAACATGCAAGACAACAGAGACACAGCTGAGGAGGTTCAGTGGAGGTACACAACACAGCAGGCTCTCTCTCTCTCTCTCTCTCTCTCTCTCTCTCTCTCTCTCTCGAGAGAGAGAGAGAGAGAGAGAGAGAGAGAGAGAGAGAGAGAGAGAGAGAGAGAGAGAGAGAGAGAGCCTGCCATAGCAGGCTCTCTCTCTCTCTCTCTCTCTCTCTCTCTCTCTCTCTCTCTCTCTCTCTCTCTCTCTCTCTCTCTCTCTCGAGAGAGAGAGAGAGAGAGAGAGAGAGAGAGAGAGAGAGAGAGAGAGAGAGAGAGAGAGAGAGAGAGAGAGACACACACACAGGCGTGAATACTCAATGATTCACTATTGGAGTTCAATATAATCAGATGCTGAATAAGGTTGCTAGGAGAGGGAGATGGCTGGAGATTGCTGATTCCAGTACACATACATACAAAGACAACTGAATCCCACCCACACACGCATGTTGACACATCGCCTTGGGTAGGGTCTTGACATACGGCTGTGGCCACGGTATTTTAGCCCGACTGTATGTTGGAATTACACCGTTTTTAAATCAATAATGGATGCTGCAAATCAACATGCATGGTAAACAATAAAAGCAAACACTCTGAGCTATAATCATCTACATGTTCGGTTTTCCAACACAGTGAGCATTATAAAAACACAGTTGATATTTAATTAACAGAAAAAAAAATCTGGTGTTAAATTAAGTACTTGTCAAATGTGGTACAACTGGAGCAGAAATTGTACGATTATTTAATCCCATGGTCGAGGATTAGCCCGACATGCTAGCTAATCACTAAATTTTGCTTTTGTCTTTATTTCCTTCTGTTTAACGCTTAATCCTGATTGCTTAATCCTGATTGCTTACTCCTTATTACATAACCCCTGGGAACATTAGGTCTCAACAATGGTATGATGTCATTAATACGGTCCGTGCAGCCCAGCAAAGCCACTGGGGGCCAATACCGGTCACAGTCATGATTATGTTGATAGCAACCAGGAATGAAAAAAGCATGAAGTATCTACGCTCTCATACTCCTAACATCTGTGTTTGGGAGTCTGGATTTCGAAGCAGAAAGAGCTTCCACCAGGGTAATCTCATTGTGTCTCTTCATTTGAAAAGCCATTAATCACGTACCAGTGGTTGACTGGTTCAGATTGCCAGAGTGCCCTGTAATTCTTTATGGCACTGGGGCCACTGGGGATCATGTCCAATTGAATCAGGAGATTGTGTTTGATTTCCATCGGACACGAAGCCCCCCTCCATGTGTTTTTAATCCATCGCAGCCCCTAGCTGCTGCACTGCAGCACACAGGACGTGTACCGTTGTTTACGATACCGTCACGCTAGTACCGCTCTCCCCAAATCCGATTGGCGTCCGAAAACGTATTTTGTACACGGCGAAACATGGCCAAGTGTAAAAGTGAATTACCGAAACTAAAAGTACCCGGAGATAACGCCAAACCGCACACAGACCGGGACTGTACGCGCCGGTCACAAGATGAATAGCAACATGTCATCGCCTGAAATTACTTTCCTCTGAACTCAATGGCCTAGTACAGGCCCAGAGACACAGAGGAGCACGAGGCACAGGTTGAGGCCCTCCCGTCATCACCCCAGTGACATGCTGATGACAGACCCCTTGAGCCTCCCCTCTCCGAAGCCCCTCACAGCTGTGGCCCTGAGCCCAGAGTAGGACCGTCCTGTCGTCGGTGACCGGGCTGAAGGTCCTGAGAACCCCAACACAAGAGGCCCCTCTCCCAACCAGAGATCTAGGATCAGCCCCCCCCCCCCCCCCCAGCCCAGGAACAGCTCTGACAGCGTCAGGGTCTGATCACCATTCAGCAGCGCTAGACTTTCACAAAGACTTGGCAGGGATCCTCCTCTGATTTACGTGGAGCTGCACAGCTCCATGTAAGGCAGTGCCAGTGAGCCAAGAAGACCCTCCTCTCGCAGACAGCTGTGCCTCCTTCAGCGCCGGCCAGATGTCCACTCTCACCAAACCGCTGCCAGTGTCTCCTGAGATCCTACGGGAGGATACCAAGTGTGACGGCAAATGTTTGGACCACACCCTCCTGCTTCAAAAGGAAGGACTGGAATCGGACATAAAACAAAGAACAAATATTTGAACGTCGAAGATTAGAACTGATGAAGGCTGACACGAATTTAAAAAAGCAAAAGCATCTAAGAATAGTGTGGAAATTGGGAGTGTGTTCAGGCTGCTAATGGGGTGTGGGGAATGCTTTCTTGGCACAGAGCAGAGCCCTTGGTTGCAACTGTGCTTCATTTAAATGCCACACGCTCATGGAACATGACGACAACTTCTGTGTACCTCAAACTTCCGGCAAACTTCCCCCGACCCCAGTCCCGCCACAGACCCACTGGGAACACTGTCTGGGAGGGGGTTGGACTGTAGGTTTGCAACCTGAATGTTTTCTGCAGAAACAGGGTTGCACCAAGGAATGTCTCCAGTGTCCTGTTGAATCCGTGCCAAAAGTTCTTATTCACGCAGAATTGAATCTGCTTAAAAATATACAAAATGGAAGCCACAGCCAGTGTACGGATGTATTATGTTAAAAGTAACGTAAAACAAACCAATGTTAAAAAGTAATGATACGGAAAGTACTACACAAAACCAGTGAGGAAATTAAACAAACGTTAACGTAGCTTGTCCGTTGTAGTCGTGACGGCAAACCAACCGCAGAAGTACATGACGAATTTATTTGGAAACACCACATAAAAGGTCAAGGTTCACGGATGGAGAGTGTTAACCAGAATAACGCAACGCAGTCTTTCCCCATCGTGGGTCGGGTCCAGCTCATCCCTGCGGTGTTTGAGAAGGGAATGGAAACATGTACTGGGATGCAAAGCATTTGGGGGGGGAGGGGGTGGTGGGAGGGGGGACTGCGCTAGGTCAGCCCAGGAGGGAGAGAGCGATGCTGGGCAGGAGACGGTGGGCGGGGGGGTGGGGGCCTGAGTGTGTGGAAGATGGGGAGGTAGTGAAAGAGACGATTGAAGAGAAATTGCTCCCCGCTGCAGGGAGATGAGTTAAGGTGGGGGGCGACGGGGGGTTTAGCTTACAAGTGCCAACGCCAAGCCAGAGAGGAGGGGGGCCTGTGTGGGCCACTTCACTCTCTGCGAGCCTGTAACATGAACCTCCTGATCACACCGAGGCTACACGGCCAGCCTCTCGGTGGAACGAATGGATACTCGTCTCATCCTGGACTAGCACGCTGATAGAACTGGGGAGATGGCTCTATGTGAATGAAACCGGGTCCTATCGGTATAGTGCGTTTATCAACAGACTAAGGATAATGGTGTGGATGAGGGGAAATACCGGAGTGTATTTAATGGCCTGCTGCACAGCTGACAAAAAATAAAGACACACACACACACACACACACACACACACACACACACACACACACACACACACACACACACACACACACACACACACACACACACACACACACACACACACACACACACACACACACACACAACTAGCCATACAAATGAAAACGAATATGTGCCAACATGTGGCTGTCAACAAATTTTCCGATTAGAACATACATTTTCCAAGCCGCCTTGCAGTGAAATAATATGCCACAAAAAAAGGCTGCAGTTCACGACTGGTATGAGGAACCCAGCACCCAGAACCAGGCTGTTCCCAGGTCTCTGGGCACACCCGATAATGTCTGCCCTGCTTGGTGAACAATAGCCATGTGGATTTCCACAGATGTTTTCCCACAAGCATTCAGAGGAAGCTGAAGCCATACGGTGACTTTCGTTCAGCCCCGCCCCCAGAAGGCAAACCCCCCTCCCGGGCAGAAGCCACCCCCCCTGCCGAGTCATCTCCACACCACCCTTCCTTTATGTCTGGAATGCATAATGAAGTGAAACAGAAACAATCTTTGGCAATCTGAGTGGCATTAAACACACCACAGTGCAGCCTAAACAGAGGCTGGCTCACCCCCTCTCTGAAAACACAGAGGCCTATTCAACAGTTTAAACTAATTATAAAGAATCACAATGTAAAGATGCTGTGGGTTTTGCGGTTTTGTTTTATTGCACCCATTGATTTCAAATGAACCATTTATTGGCAATGATTCAGGTAAATTAATTTCCCTTGAAACATGCAGACTAATTAAAAAATGAACCTTAAAACTAATTTGGGAATCATTAAAATCCTTGTTGTATACGATATTGGACAATAAACCAGTCAATTGTGTTTGGACTGGGAGGGTGCAGCTGTAGCAAGCAATTTCTTTGATGGTTCCCAACGTAAACAGAGCATGATGGAGAAGATTTCAACATGGCATCTCTCTGGTAAGCATCTGGATTCCTCACATAGCTGCCTTCTCCCCTCCAAAGAACCGAAACACACAACACAACATGTGCCACTGCATTGTAAACCACCCCCTATCATTATATTCCGACAGCCATTAGACGCATCAGGGCAATCTCCCAGATACTGTTGTTAATACCCGAGGTCATACCAGGGCTATGCTGGGGATTTTTATTTGCTTCTCAATTTCTGAGCTGCAGTTTTTTGAGATTGTGGAAGGGTAACAGAATTAAATTAAATTAAATTGTAAATGTATTGCAAACTGAGCCATGTTTGTAGATTCTGCGTACCATGGACGTAGTTATACATGTTACTCTGGTAGATGGGGTTTAGATATGTTATTTTTTCTTATCTTGGTCTCATGATATACAGACTGTATTTTACATATCTGACAATGGGAGATGTCTTCAAAAGTATATATATTTTGAAGTGGGTAATCTATTGTAAGAAACAGATGTATATATTGTGTTATTGTAGACAAAATTTGAAGGGATAACACTGAATATCTTAAACCCACTCCATAAATCAGCACAGAAGAAACGGAGCAGAAATGATAAAATGAGGCCTAACATATAAAGGAGAAAGGAGAGACATTCATAGAAATAATGCCACAAATTGGCCTTGTGAACTTCAGCAAATCTTTCCTAGGCCTGCAGCCCTATCAATTATAATACATTTTATTATCGATAGTGTGTGTGTGTGTGTGTGTGTGTGTGTGTGTGTGTGTGTGTGTGTGTGTGTGTGTGTGTGTGTGTGTGTGTGTGTGTGTGTGTCTCTCTCTAAATAAATGAAAATATTTTTAGCAATTACCTATAATGTTGTTTTTATTTGTCCCTTTTTTTTCCTGAACTGATATTATTGTGATAATATTCCAGTTTAAATGGTTATCAGGTTACTGACTGCTATAAACTTATGTGCTATTTTTACCAAAACAAATAGGTATTGGCGTTTTTAGAGACTACTATTAAATTATGATACACACGATCTCGTAATTTTATTATATTGCTTGACTCAAAATATTATGAGGAAAGAAACATTATTGAAATACTATGACCTTTCCAATAATAAATACACCTGTGCACAAAGACACAGGGCTGCAACATTGCCTATAATGCCCATGGACTTTATCCCACTACAAAATTAGTACAACTAAACTAAATTATTATTGGACTGACATTATCACCTTAACTTACCTTTTTGTGTCTGTCTTTGAACGGCAACGCAGGCCATTGCATCTCCTGTAAAAAGTCCTGCCAATGTTTCTGGTCCTGGTCGGACGAGATGAAGACGATCTCCAATTTATCCTTATGTTCAGAGGTTTTCTTAAATTTGCTGTAAAACTCACACAGGCTGGCATTGAACTGCTTGCACGGGGCGTTCTGGCTGCAGCCGAAGTAGAGCCCGACCAGGGACAACCTGCCGCCCAGCGCCTGCACGTCCACCTCGGCTTGCTCACTGTCGACCAGCCGCTCTCCGAGCAGACTCACCAGGAACTCCGACATCCTAATCCTCCAACACGACGGGCTCTGCTTCTATCAGCCGAACGGTGCATACAGTCACTGAGTTGGATGATATCCGAAAACCCCCTGTCCTTCCTCCTCCGTTGGAGCTTTGCTTGAGAACCAGGAGCCGCGGCGTGCAGCGTTCAGACGGGGAGCTCGACTGGACCTGCGCTGCGCCCACTGGTTACCAGTCCCCTCTAATGGGAGAGGTGTGGAGGAATGCTGCCCTCGTTGTGTTGCCCTGACGGTCAAAGCGGTCGCGTTCTTTTCTCTAAACAACACTTTGTAAATCAAAATCCATATTTTAATATTTTAACATATTTAGGACCCATGAAAGGCTTCAGTTTATAGCGTTTTAATCACATTTCCGGCGGTCAAATCTGCATTCCCAACGTCAAATTGATAGCTTGCGTCGAAATGAATAAAGTGTAGTAGATATCGTGTGTTAAGCGATGTAACAAGATGGTAAGGTGAGGAGATGATTTCCTTAATGGTTATTAAAGTCGACTGAGAACACATCACGACATGTAATTTTAAAGATATTAGCAAAACATTACGGAGTTTTTTAGCTAAGAGCTAAATATGAAGGGCATGTGGTTATGCTGCCCCCTAGTGGCCACTGTAGGAGAACAACTTAGAGCAGATAAATAAATATACATCAGCCGTGATTCAGATGATATTTTTTTTTCCAGAGTTTAACATTAATGGACAGAATGAAGCTTTGATAACGAGGTATTCATAAATCCCGAAATAATAGGCAAGCAGAAATCCAAAAAGAGAAATGAATACCTAAATGGGGAAACTAGATGCCACCGCATATACACGTGACATCACAAATAACAGTTGGGAAGACAGGCACACAAAAGACTGTCTGTTTTTCTTTCTCGTCTCTTCACAGGTTATTAAGGGTGTAGTTTGCATATTAATATTTATATGAATTTTCTATATGCCTGTGCATTTATTTGTGTATGTTTGTCATTCAATTGATAAACATTTTCCTTATTTTTTGTGTCTCACATATTAACCTAACGCGTTTCATTTGTGAATCAGTAAATACGTGAATGGTATCAAATCAATTCAATTTTATTTGTATAGCCCTTAATCACCATTACAGTCTCAAAAGGGCTTAACAGGCCAAATATTTATGACAACCATCTTTACCCAAGCCCCCACAAGGGCAAGAAAAACCTCCCTTGAAATTAGCAAGGAAGAAATCTTGACAAGAAACGCATAGTAGGGGATCCCTTCTTCCAGGGATAGTCAGGGGTGCAATGAGTGCCACAATTGACATACAGGTATCAAACATGTTCATTCGTCTTGCAGTGAAGAAAACTAAGGACCATAAGGTGTAATGTACCTGGCTCCTCTTACAGAGAAGAGGGCCCCGTATGGTTAGGCTGTCATCTAGTGGTCATTGTAGGGAAATCAAACCGGTAAATAAATCACAATACATGAACCATGCACCAGATGTCATTTTATTGTCAACTTCTACATTGATTCAAAAGAAAGCATTGATAGTGACATGATGGATACATAGATGAACCCTTAATTTGAAAACTCTCATAGAAATGTCACATTTTAAAATAATAAATGAATCTGTTCAACACGTTTTTTTATTGCAAATATCAAAGTATAAAAAGTGGTTCAAATCATTAAGGGTTTTGATTACATTTGCTAGTGACTTAAAAGACTCAACCTTCGTACTACATTGCAATCATGGCACGTGGGGGTTATCCACGTTTGGACAAATGGTGGTGATTCCTATGATGGTGCAGTGGGACGGTTGTGAGTGAATGAATTGTAGGACCAGTCCGCAGAAGACCATTAGCAACCCGTCAATCTTCAGTGAACATCATCCGGACCAGGTTAGCTTTGAAGCACTCCTCCTCCACCAACTTCTGAGGCTAGAAAGAGAAAAAGAAACATTCATCTTAAGGTTGTTCTGTGAGAGTCTGTTTGTAATATAATGTTGTTTATAAAAACACATCACAACTGAACATTGTCCTAAATACCTTTGACTTATAACAGATGCGTGTGCACAATATTCAGTGTACTTGACCAAATGTATTGAGATTATGTGTATATATTGTCTGATGTTATCTGATGCAACGATAAGACCCATAAACCAGGTATATGAACGCAGAGAGGGAGTAAGAGAGAGAGAGGAAGAGAGGGAGAATATTAGATGTGTGTCTTACTGTTCCATATCGCAATAGAGTGGGAACCCCACTGAGCTTCAACGTCTTCTTGAAGTCATTATTTGGATTCTTCCAACTAAAGGGAAAACATACACGAGTACTATTAGTGGACAAACAGAAGAAACATATTCACATTGGACAGAGAAGGCTCAGAGAGTCATTTGTTTCCAAGATTATATGGAGGGAAATAAAATGATTGCATGACGTAACCTCCATAATCCTGGTGTGAGAGCTGATAGGAATTGAAATTATCCGTGCCTGAAATGATCAAATACATTCGAAGACACCATAGAGAATTGCCTTTCTTGACCACAATAAAAGGTGCGGAACTCGCACACCAAGTAGCCGATGCTACAAGAAGTTTTTTTTGCATAAAAGTGTAAAGTGCTACCCAAAGTGCGTGCGAAACGTTTTCAGTCTCATTCAGACCATCCTCAGTGCAAACATACAAAAGGTAAAAGACTTCCTTATATAGACTTTGCCTAGTTGGTGGCAGACATGTCATCCAAAGGTCAGGTAGGTTGACGTGTTGACTAGACATTTTAAAAAGGCACCGCTCACCTATTTTCACTTTTCTCGACAACATACATGGCCGAGCTCAAGCCTGAATTCAGGCACCACGCCTGAACTCTATCAGGTCTGTGTGTGTGTGTGTGTGTGTGTGTGTGTGTGTGTGGTGTGTGTTGTGTGTGTGTGTGTGTGTGTGTGTGTGTGTGTGTGTGTGTGTGTGTGTGTGTGTGTGTGTGTGTGTGTGTGTGTGTGTGTAAAGTAAAATGAATGTGTTGGCTCTGCTTAGAATAATGACCCCCATCTTAAATACTGTCATTATGGTATCTAGCATAATGCTACTGTACATAAAAGTTCCAGCTGTCTGTGCAATGTTAGGCATGTACTGGATACAGCGTTGAGCATATGCAGGCTTTTGGATCATATTTTCCATACAATTCTTCAGGCAGTCGTAGGAGGAGTGAAATACTTACTAGTCCCTCTGGCCAACCTGGCAGTAAATAAATACAGAACCTTCTGGAAGGTGTGAAATCTCTCCTCTTACAATAGGCTCCGCTGCAATGAGATGAAATGCAAAAATAGCTGATAATGCAATACATGGCATCTAATTCGATTTATAGTTGCAGATATATGACTACAATAGCTAGTCGTGTGAAGACACAACCAACACAGGGTTTCCAGAAACTAATACTATGGTATAGGACAGGTCGTAATCTTCATTACATTACCTTTGACACAGTCAGGACACCAACTATTTCCATCGGCGTCTTTATCACCTGAGAAATAAGCAAAGATATCCTTTCCCTTTCTGTCGGATACAGCTTTACAGAATTCAGCATATCCATGCACTTTAACTTCTTCGTAAAGGGACATTATGGACACCGAGATAGGTAATAAGCACAGAGCTTGAGGCGTAAAGAGAACGAGGCCGTTGTCTATTATGATGAGAAGCCGATGAAAACTTCTATATATAATCACACACTCAGCACACACACACACACACACTGACAGCATTGATTACACTTCCTGGCTAGTCAAAGGTTCTTAAAGGGATACCACCCCTTTTGCGAAACACTGCCGCTCGATTGCTTTAATATAGACTAAAATAAAATTATTTTTTTTTAAAAATATCATGGACACAAATACACATAAAACTATTAATAACTACGTGTTTAAAATCATATAATGGTGTTCGTGTATGACAACGCGATTTATACGTTTGACGCTGTAGGCTTGCCGTAGTTGCGAGAGCATGACTTCCTCTCGTCTCTCATAGGCGGGCCTTGTTGTCATGGCGGTGTTTTTAACAACGGTCATTATATCTTTGTCATATAATGAATAAGTTCGTATTATATGATATGGTTATTTACCTAAGATAACCAAATTCTAATACGATATATGAACGAAGGCTGTGTAGTCTAAACAAGGAGGACTAACGGATACTGTTTTGGTCCAAACTAACTAGCATTTTAGCTTAGTCAAATTAGCCTTCGTTTTTTAATATGCTGCCCTGTCATCTAGAGCAGGTTGGATCCCATATAGACAGTGTTGTTATGGAAACCAGTTGATGCTGGGTTCGGTTGGTCCGGTCCTGGGGTTCAAACTCATCATCATTTTAATGTCGCATCATGACGTCACATCCATCACACAGGGGTCCCAGAAGCGAGTGGGTCGTCTCAGAACCGAACTATAAGATACACAGCCGAAGTGCTTCTGCTGGACCCTTTCAGACCCAGGTAATCACGATAATAACACCATAACTAGATTGTCTGTGTCATGCAACTCTTCAACTATGTAGGTCTGCAGTACTAACGTTACCCACGCACACCTGTGGGACAGAGTTTCTGATCAAACCCACTGTATGAAGGACTGTAATGTTGACCTTGTTATATGCTGTCAATCCATGTAATGCATTCTGCATTACCATAGGTGTTGAATAAAAAACAACCTTGCAACGCCAATCCTGAGCCCAGCTACCTCACTACTGCTTTTTTCAGTGTATTATTAGGATTAAACTGTATACACATACAAAATCGTGATAAAATACGTCATATATACAAGCAAAGATAACGATAAACACAACAAAGGGCTGCCAACAGCAAAGCGTACGCCCACAGACTTGGCCTTCATTCATTCACAAAGCTGATATTCTTTATATTATATTCTTTAATAACTCCACTGACTTGAGTCTATGAAAGCGTATTCTCTCCATCATTATTATTCAACCTTGAAACGCGAAATAGAAAATCTAAAATCTAAAATTGCCAGATGTTGTCAAAGTCTGACATTTGTATATTCCATGTGAAAGCAGGGAGGAGAGGGTGCTTTCGATTCTAGGAAGATAATAATAACAAGTTATATCATTTTCTTCCTCACCACAGTTGCTCTTCAACGAGACCATTCCCTCCAGCTCCTCCAACCGCGCCTCTCGCGCTGGGCCCCCATCGCCCATCGTGATCGAGAAGCTGGTGCCGCGCTCGGAGGAGCCGGAGTGGCCAGGCAGCTCCCGGAGCTCCGTGAACTTCTCCACCCTCTCCGAGGAGCGTCTGACGGCCGCCGTGCGGCTGGCCAAGCGGGACCTCCGGAGACGGCGTCAGGAGACCCTGAGGTGCTCCGCCGCTGCCAGACCCCCATCGGAGGAGGATTCCGCCCAGGATACCAGCAGCATGGACTCGGAACAGGTCGGTACTCTTGATGGTTCTTTGTTCAATCCCCTGTCCGTTTAGTTATGGCCGGCTCAGACTACACGATTCTCAGACATCCCTCCACGATTTAACATGTCACACTATACGATCCCAGAGCCAGGAAATCGGGCGTTGTCTCGTCGGAAGACTGGCCACACTACACGATTCTAGGGTGCGATGCTCTTTACTTTGTATCATTCACGTTTACAAGATATTTAGAAAATCAAAGGTTTAGAACTGACATAAATGTTTTTTACATTTTTGTCATAAAGGTTCCAGTAGTTTTTATATCTGCTCAATGCAGCAACTCCTGACAGTAGTTGTGTTGGTGAGATGAGCGATGTAAATATATTGCCGCATTTCAACCAAAGTTGTCTACATTATGTTGTTTCATTTTCTCTCGTTTTCTTCATTAGCATTCTTCTTCTTGCTATTGATCGCATTCATTTTTTGTAGTAGTTACTGTGTACTCAGCGTAGTCCAGTGAAGTCAGTTGGTAAACACTGAGCTCCAGCTGTTCGTAGGGTTCACTCACGCAACTGGGGGCGGGGTTCCCTCATGATGGCTACGTCATGCGATTACCCAAAAAATTCTGACATGCCAAACTTTTCGTCGTGGGGTTTTTGAACGTCGCAGACGAAAACATTGCAGATCGCAAGCATGTCACATTACAAGACCTCGTCTCGTCGCCGACCGGTCAAAATCGTGTGCGATTCGCAAATTTGTCTGCGACGAAAGAATCGGGGCAAAATCGGGCTGAAATCGTGTAGTCTGAGCCGGCCATTAGGGTGTCATCGCTCATCAAATGACACGCGTGTCATTCCAACTTGATCGTCAAACACTGAGTCGTCATTCAACAGACCCTTGTTCTTGTTCTCAAGACATAGATACATACAGGCACATTTTTTGCCTGTATGTATCTATGTACAGTATGTCAATTATGGCACCTTATTGCACTCCTAACCATCCCTGGAAGGAGGGATCCCCCACTCTGATTTCCATACCAAGATTTCTTCTTGCCCTCTGGGGGGCTAGGATCAGGGGGGTGTCATAGATATTTTGCCTGTTAAACCCTTTGAGACTGGACCTGTGATTAAGGGCTATACAAATGTAATTGAATTGAATGGAATTCTTTATTGTAGGAGAATGAAGCCAGTTTCATATCGGGACCGAAGACTTCCAGCCCCAAAGAGAAGGCAACTCGATCCGGGGCTAGGTTCTTAGTCCAGTCCCCCCAGAGGAGGTCAGTGTTGGCCGGGTTTGGTCAGGGCAAGTCCCCCCCGACCAAAGACCCTGGTATGGGTCCCTCAGCTAGAAGCCATCAGCCCCAGCTGAGCCGGGAGATCCAGAAAGTTCAGAAGGAGCTGCTCGTCTACATTGAAAAAGTGGAAAACAGAGGTAAACAATTTAGATGATTTCCTGGTGAAAGATTGGCTCTCGGCCATTTCACTTCAAAAATATCTGTTGTGTAAAGTTAGTGTAAAAGTAGAGTTGTTCCGATACCAGCATCGGCAATTCCTCAGATACTGCCTAAAATGTAGTGTCGGGTATTGGCAAGTATGCAAGTCTACACGCTGATCCGATACCATCACGTGACTGGCTAATTTACCACACAGACAAAGAAAATCATAGTGTTATGCTGCGTTCTTTAAAGGTCTGAGCTGGAAGGTCAAAATTGGAAACGTGTCATCTCCAACACGTGCGTTCGAACTATGTCGATAAATCATGGATGCTCATGCTTAACTACAAGAATACAAATGTATTACTATATTTATAGATTTGAATGTAAAGGATCTAGTTCTGAAAAAAAGGTTTGATGAGAGAAAGTGAACCGACTGTACATTGCTGTCATCGTAAGAGAACCCTCCAATAAGAACAAGTGCTATAGCAGTTACAATGCTAGATGCTGTATACGTGCTGCATACAATACTCAAGTTCAGGAATCAATAAAAAATGGTATCTGAACATCTCTAAAACAAAGGGTTTTAGAGATTTTTATTTTTTTTACTTCAACACCAGGGCAAAAAGCAGAGGAGCCTTTGGAACAAGAGGAGCAACAAAAGAAAGAGATTCACTGTCAGAAACAGGCTGCCTACTCGGCACGTATCATCTACGGCCTTCAGCAGCAGGTAATTATATCCGATCCGCGTCGCTTCCACTCGCTAGACCCTGGGCAACGGTTTGCAGTGAAACCTTGGATACTTTATATTCTGCACTGTTGTCGTCTAGGTCAAAGACATCCAAGAGGAGATGGAGAAGTCGTGTTCCCAGAGGGACCGGAGCACCAAGAAGGTGTGTTCAATGCTAACCGTCGCTCTGATCCACTGCGAAGGGCATCGCTTGCCCTTCTCTTTTTGTATCATCAATGTCACTCATTCCCTGTTTGTTTGGTCAGTCCAAGGCCGTGGACCGGTTGGCAGCGGCCCACAGATCAGCTCTCAGGGCCATGCGGGTCTTCACCCAACAACTGTCAGAGCCGCCCCTGGGCAAGGTGCCGTCCCATCACAGAGAGCTGAGCCAGCTCCTACGCCAGCTCGCCCACCGCGCCGCCACGGTGGAGGTGGACCCCGGGTCGACGGTCCCCTCCACGGCTCTGGAGGTCCTGCAGAGGCTAGAGGTGAGAGGATCCTGCTGGTAGTGCACGGCATGGTATACCTGCTGAGACTGGTTTTATGTTATTTTAAATGGATTCGATTGGTTTACTTGTTGCTAAGAGTACGAAATGTTTAATGCTCTCACCTCAGATACAATTTCAATGGTGCAGCATGGATGGTAAACCATGTTTACCACTACTACTCTCATATTTTATTATTTCTCATATTGTGTAGAATCTACACAATACACAGTACTCGTATTGCGTAGAATCGACACAACATTGTGTCGAATGTAAACAATATGATCCTACACAATTCTACAAATTATCACTTGTTTTGTGTAGAATCCAAACAATACGAGTACTGAAGAAATGGAGGGGAAAACTCCATACATGCATCCATTGACACTGTAGATAGATGTATGTATGGAGATGTTTTTCCGCCTGAGGTTTTACATACCGGTATTCGTATTTATTTTCAGCTCTCTTTTAACTTTCTTAACTATCCTGTATTTCTTCCGCGGTGGCGCCCCAACCTCCCTTCTGGGCTCGACTGAGCCCCCCCCCCATCTCATCCCTTCCCTTCTCTGCTCGCTGTTTACCTGACTGGGTTCCTGTGTTCCCTGCAGACCCTGGACTCAGCCTTCAGTGAACAGGACCGTTCTCAGCAGAGACAAGCCCCGGCACGCCGCTCCTCCTCTCCTCCACGCGGGCGGTCCCCTCCTCCGCGCCACAGGCCCACCCTCCGTGCACCCGGGGGGGCCCCCCTCGGCAGGGGCCCGGGAAGGCACAAAGCTGTGGGACCCAGGAAGAGCATTCACGGTAAACACGCAGGGCCTGCTCAGAATGACACTGCACTCTACAATCACATTTACATTCAGGGCATATGGCAGACGTTTTCATCCAAATTGACCTACATAAAGTGTTCTCTTTCTTTGTCGGAAGAAAGAGAAAAGATACATCGCTGTCGGTACAGTAAGGATGTTCATAGAACCAAGTGCCAAGAACTAACAATTACTAAGTTAACCCATTCCCCGTACACTACAAAGATAGCTAGGAGAAGATGCTACACAATGCATATCGTGTAGCATCCAATAAGTACAATAAGTCTAGGTGAACTCAGAACAAGTGAGTCTTGAACCTTCAAAAGCGTCAGAATAGACTACCTGTCCAGAACATTGCGTTTCTGCAGGATAGTGTAGTAGAAGCTAAGGTCTGACGCTAGACAGCTCTACCCTTTAATAACATGGATCTAAATGTCTTAAGATTCATGTAACCTTACAAAATACAAAACCTTACAAATACGGTTTCACTCCATGACTAGCAAATCATAAAACAAAACCCGTGGAAAAAAAACAGGCGTCAAAGTTCTATTCAGGGCACGTATCAACATTGACAAACTAGCAAAAATGTAAAATTGCCTGCATGCAATCCCGGGACTTGGCCCGACCTAAACAAATGTACTTATTCTAAGTCGCTTTGGATGAAAGCGTCTGCTAAATGCCCTAAATGTAAATTAATTTACTGTAAGTCACTCTGGAAGTGTCAGTACTCTGTTTAATATGTATGTATGTATGTATATATATATATATATATATATATATATATATTATCATCTTTATAACAACTTACAATTCAGTACTCAGAAAGCAGCTTGACTGTGTTTGTTTTAGTCACTTTTCCCCTTGAGGATCGTTCCATATTTCAGATTCACTTCTGTTTATAGCACCACCGGTCGTAGCGCGCGGCGATAATGTTCATGAGCAGAGAATCAAGGGTCCGTGCCTGCTGCTAGGTGCTGTTATATTTTGAATCACACAAAGTGCTCTGGGTGGCGGAGCGGGCCATTTATCTCCTGTGAATCAGAGAATCACTCGAGCCTCCGCGTGCGGTGGTGTTCGGGCCCCCCGCGGGGCCTCCATCACTGGAGGAGCCGTGATGCAATGACACGAAAATGGCCACCAGAGCACCAATCGTCCCCTTGGACCCCCCACCGTTTATTTCACAAGCGGATGACTCCTGCTGGCTCTGGTGGAGGTAAATCAATCCCCGTGGGAGAGAGGGGAGGAGAGAGGAGAGAGAGAGAGAGAGAGAGAGAGAGAGAGAGAGAGAGAGAGAGAGAGAGAGAGAGAGAGAGAGAGAGAGAAGGAGAGAGAGAGAGAGAGAGAGAGAGAGAGAGAGAGAGAGAGAGAGAGAGAGAGAGAGAGAGAGAGAGAGAGAGAGAGAGAGAGAGAGAGAGAGAGAGAGAGAGAGAGCACAACCATACCTTGTTGAGTGTAGTGGCTAAAACTCCCTTGTTGTGCATTTGTAAATTGCTCGAAACATATTCAGTCGTGTTTACTGTTGAAACGACGGTAGAAAAACACTGCGTTCACTCAGTCTTTACTGAATGCCACAAAATGATACAAAACACACAGTTTTACTCTCCCTCAATGCTACGGCATAACAGCGGCCTCTATAGCAACCAATGTCCTGTGCATCTCTAATAATAATAAGCAATGAAAACAAGTAAACAAAACTGTTATTAAACTAAAATGCAAAACTATGCAAAGCAATTAGTTAATCAATATAATAAACAATCACTAAATATTAATCTAAATATATAATATCTAAATCCTAATAATATCTAAGTCTAAATTACAACATGGCAAAATGGCACTAACAATGAGCTTCAAGTGCACTCCAGAGGTCCATGGCAACAAAAGCACTCGTAACCAACGTTTAAACGAAGGACGGGCGTGACTGCGGAGTACTCTGGTGAGATTAGTGTGTCCAGCCCCGCTGGGACCACCAAAGCCCCCTACCGAAGTCATCTCACGGCCCCCAGCCGGCAGAGGGGGGAGAGGGGGGTGGGGGGCTGATTGACAAGTGTACTGGCCAGTTCCTTCCACCCCCGTCAGCTCTCTGCCCCCCTGGTGAAAGCCAGTGTCCGGGGCCACTGAATGTTCGGTAACAGCTCGAATGTTCGCTTCCCTTCATGTTTATTTATTTTCGGGGGTCTCAGGCAGGAGGAGAGCCCCTCCTCCCAGGGCCCCCCCCCGCGGAGCCCCCTGCCAGCCTGGGGGGCGGGGCCAGCCTGTGGGGCGGAGCCAAGCGCTGCGGGCCGGCCTGGAGAGCCTCCTCCAGCAGAGGGCGCTGCAGGCAGAGAGTCGGGAGCAGCAGGAGCCACAGACCCACGGAGGAGGAGAGAGAGAGAGGAGCAGGGTAAAGGCACCACCCTACACCATAGTCCTCCAATCATCCAACACTATAGTCCTCCCATCATCAAACACGTTTATGTCAAATACTCAAGGTTCAATATATACTAATGGAATTCTGTTTTTTTTTTTTTCTTGCATTCAACAACGTTATTGAAAGAAGAAAAATACAAAATATAATACCCACAATGACATACAAAAACGGTAAAGAAAATAATAGTTGTCTGGAAGTATCGCTATGTTCAATCGAAATGTTTGCATAGGGCATTCACAACTATTCAAAAGTGTTTTCTTCGACCCTCAAAAAGTATGTCATCTTTTCCATCACAAAAATGTCTTGAACAAGTTCCAGCCAATGTTCCTGCTTTGGAGGGTCCACATTGAGCCATGGAATTGTTTTAATTTGAAACCCTGATTTATTCTTCTGTCCCTACCGAGTGGTGAGATAAGTCTGCTGTTATCTGGGGTTATTTTGGACCCTATGGGTTGGGTATTATGTATTCATGTGGAATGTAAAATGTGAGGCTCAATGCACGCACACCAGCTGCACTTTGATACTTGGCTTGTGACATGCAATACATGCATAGGAGTATTTCATATATTGTAACACTAGTTGTGACTATGACATAATTGGTGTGCTTAATTAATGTTGCCTTGTTATTATCTGAACATAATATCCTGTGATGAATAATCAGCTGCCATCATGCAGGCTTAGTTATCGAGATGTGTATATTTGCAAGGTATTTCGGATTTAGTTAACCGCGTGAAGCATTTAAATCCCATAATCCCCCAAGGATCCGCCGTTCATCTTAAGAACTGTGTGTGTGTGTGTGTGTTTCTCACACCTGTGGACGGATGTTTCAACGGCTCCGTGCTGATGGTCTCTCCCCAACAGAGCCACCCAGTGCGGGGCGACACAGGCTTCCGCCAGCCCACCGTGTCCTCCAAGCTCCGCGTGAGCCAGCCCCCTCCCCAGAGAGAGCCCTCCGTACCCTGGGTGCCGGCGTCACCGCACTCCCCTCCCCGTCCCGCCCCGAGGTGGGCCCCTCTCTGCCACTCTTTCTCCTCTCTGGATGCAAAAGCGCTGTATAAACGAGGTCCGTTTTAGGGCTGGGCGATTAATCGATTTTTTAACCTTATTCGAAATATTGGCTTTGGACGATCTTTTTAAAATACAATCTAAAAATAAATTAAAAAAAAAGGTTCATGGCAGCAGGCATTGAAAGAAGTGAGTGTGTAGAGTTTGCTTAAAGTCTGTGGCAACAAATAGCAGCAGCACCTCCCATTTATTCCAACATCTTAAACTGAGGCACGCAGCAGAGTGGGAGATGTGTGTTATTTATTTAGCGTTCGTTAATCATTGTTATTCTTCAAATAAAATCGGAACGTAAAAGATATATTTTTTTTCACTTGCAGAAAAAAATCAATTAAAATCAATAATCGGGTTTGGTTTGGGAAAATGTGAGATTGTTTATTTTTAGGCAATTCGCCCAGCCCTAGTCCATTTACCAATGAGCATTTACCTGTGTGTTGGCCTGCGTGTGGTTTAACGGCCCTGTTGACCTCCAGCAGATCCCCTCGTGGAGGCAGACCAGAGCCTCGCTGCCTCTTCTCCCCGCCGAAGGCCCCTCCCAGCCCCCCGAGGCCCAGCGAGGCCAGGGGGCCGAAGGCGGAGCAGCTCATCCTCTCAGACCAGAGGAGTCGAGCCCAGAACGAGGCTCTAAGGTCAGGCTCAGACTGATGGCTTTGTTTCCAAAGGAAATTGCTGCACCCAGGGTGCTCTTCGCTGGGTCCCGAGTACGTCTGTCCATCCCCAGAGCAAAAAGAAAGAAACAAATTATTTGAATGCAGTGGTCTGATTCAAAGTTAATTATTGGCAGCGCGTTTAATGGAGGTGCTGCTTCACTGAGACGCTGTTTCAGTTTCCTTTTGTTCATGGGAAATTAACCCAGTGTCTATTTATAGCACACACACACACACACAGACCCTCATGAATATGTATCGCTTGAGTAGCTTTTTTGTCTTTAATAAAATCCCCATCCCAGGCCAGCATGCTTTTTCTTTTTCGTTTTAAATCAGGGCCCGAGGTCAAACGTCCTGAGCCGTAACTAACGAGAAGCTGGACTTGTGTTTCTGTGTTTGTGCGTCACGCTCGTTCCTCCATGTGTGGCCCTGGCAGACAAGCGTGGCTGGAGAGGACGACCATGCAGAGACTCCGCGAGCTGAACCAGCTGAGCCGCGCGGAGGCGGAGCACATCCACAGACTGCGGTACGGCAACGGGATTACTGTTTAGAGTGGAGGGGGCCAGAGAGGCAACAGTGTGGCGCAGCAAGCGACATGACTGTCCACTGCTTCACTTTGACCCAAAGCCATGGGCATTACGTTTATGTACAAAAAAGTAGCTGTGTGCACATCCCACCTTCTGTGCCGGGTGCAGGACAAATGAAGTAATATTGAGTGAAAGAAATGTAATGGCCGCAGCACTGCTTAATCCCCCATATTTAATAATAAAAAATTAACGGCTGTTCATTTTTTATTATTAAATATAGGAGCTTAAGACGTGCTCCGGACATTACATTTCTTTCACTCAACATTACATTTATGTACCGGTACACAAAGATGTAGTTAATGAGCAGGTTGGGGGTTGAGGCGTCTTGCTCAGGGATGCCCATAGGTAGGCGGCAGACATGGGATTCGAACCCTGAACCTCATGCAACCGCATGCAAACAGGATATTCGGTTAAGGTTGGGTTTTATATAGTGAGTACATTCGTGTATCCTGCTGTGAAATAACATTTTTAAAGGATCACAGAGTTGAGGTCTCTTTGGGGAACACCTAAGGCGATGAGCGGTAATCGTTCCACTAGATCCCAACGGGATCACAGACGAAACAGTTCATAAGGTTCGTAACACGCCAAACGATAGATACAACTTTATTAATCTACCGGAGGGGAAATTTCTATGTTACAGCACAGTAGCAGTGGAAGACATAGGATATAATACAATCCCATAAAAAGACTAAGTAGTGCTATGGAATACAAAAATAGATGCTAAAGTAAACGCTAAAGTAAGGGCAAACAGACCAGACAGAACAAACAGTATGAACAGAACAGACAGTGTAAATTATAAAGTGGCCAAGAGCCAGTACTACACAGTATGTAAATTTACATTTACATTTAGGGCATTTAGCAGAAGCTTTTATCCAAAGCGACTTACCTCGGTAAATAATACACACATTGACACACCGACGGCAGAATCAACCATGCAAGGCGACAGCCAGCTCGTCAGGAGCAGTTAGGGTTAAGTGTCTTGCTCAGGGACACATCAACACTCAGCTAGGAGGAGCTGGGGATCAAACTAGCGACCTTTCGGTTACAAGACAACTGCTCTACCTCCTGAGCTAAGCCGACCACATGCAATGTAAATGCAATGTAAAGTACCAGGGCCATAGTCTCAATCACCACTTTGTTCCCTCTGCGGGCCTCGATTGTGACCTAACACACGCTTATATACTTGAAAGACCTGTATGCTATGCATGTAATAAGCCACGTGAATAACACACACATCTTTGAATGCAGATTAAAACATTACACGAGCAACAGCCTTTGGTTAGTTCGTTTAAGATCAAGACACGTACTCCATAGAACCGTAAACAAGTGTTTTGTTGTACTGCATAAACAAGTGGGATAGACCGGAAAAATAAACCACCCCAAACAAATTAATTTAATTCAATTACACAATTGCCTGCGTTAACTGCATCGGCTCTTCTGACACATTGAGTTGTGGCAGGCGCAACGTATCATTATCAGCAGTGCTGTGTGCAATAAGTCCTGCTTAATTAGCCAAATGACACGGTGTATATTGGGGAATACATCAGCATACGTTTGTTTACGCCAATGTTTTGTTGAAACCCTTTTGTCCTTCGTCCGAAGAGGAGGAGGAATTAGCATGCGGCCCACCGCAGACCTAAACGCAGCAATTGGGCTGGGTGTTTTGTCTGAACGCCTGTGTCTACGCCGTGTTATCACCAGCGTGCGAGGGATTTTAATATTCAGAGAAAATGGAGGGCAATTTCTGACCCATTTCCCTGTGTGCACTGCGGTTTGCATTGTTCATCTTAACACCTACTCACTGAAACGGCTGTATTCACACGAAGATGAAAGCGTGCCGAATCACAGCGCTGCACGTCTGTGAACACATGTTTGTGATTGGCCCGGTGTACCGCTGTTCTGTTTAAACCTGCTGTGTCCTGGTGTTGTCTCGTTGCGTTCCTGTGTTGTCTTCCAATGGTGCCATGCCAACACGGTGATCTGTGTCACAGTGGGTTTCCTGTTCCACACCGGGCTGCTTATCACACTGTGTTTCAGATTCAGATTCAGCTTTATGGCCAGGTTTGCCTAAACAAACAAGGAATTTGTCTTCGGTAAACCCTCAGCTCTCAAAGTACAACACCCACTTAACCTATTGTTAATGTATAAAAAAACAACAAAGAAAGAACAGTACGAAATATAAATATACTGTGAAGTATACTGTATGACAATACAGTAGAATCTACTAATTTACAAAAAAGAATGCATGATCATGTTGTTTTTGCGATACACTGCGAGTTATGTCTTGTTTTAATGTGTTTTTCTGTTGTATTACCGTGGTGCATGTGTCGTCCCAGGTCGGAGGTCAGCTCTCCAACGCGGTGGGCCCAGAGAGCCGAGGAGGAGGCCAGAGACAAGATCCAGCCCCTGTTGGACGAGGCCCGGGTAGAGAGAGACTCACTCACTCACTCACTCACTCACTCACTCTCTCACCCACCCACCCACCCACTCACTCACTCACTCACTCACTCACTCACTCACTCACTCACTCACTCACTCACTTCACTCACTCACTCACTCACTCACTCACTCACTCACTCTCTCCTCACCACCCACCCACCCACTCACTCACTCACTCACTCACTCACTCACTCACTCACTCACTCACTCACTCACTCACTCACTCACTCACTCACTCACTCCCCCACCCACCCACCCACCCACTCACTCACTGACGTAACAACTTCTGCTCCTCCTCGTCGCTCACCCTACAGGGGGTAATAAAGAGAAGTCCATACCGCCGGCTTTATACCTCCAGACTTGTTCTCTTTGTGTTGGTACTGCCATCGGGAAATTTAAAGTCCTGTGTTTTGACCAGCGCGACGATGCTCTGTGTGTCCCATCAGCGGGTGGGGGGGGCCAGGCAGGGCCGCAGCCCATCGCCGCGGCAACGGAGGTCTGGGCAGGAGAGGGTGAGTCTGTCTGCTGGCCTTTAAGAAAAACACCTTCTACAGTACAGTAGTAGTATGTATATATATGTGTGTGTGTGTGTGTGTGTGTGTGTGTGTGTGTGTGTGTGTGTGTGTGTGTGTGTGTGTGTGTGTGTGTGTGTGTCTGTGTGTGTGTGTGTGTGTGTGTGTGTGTGTTTGTATTGTAGCTGCACTTTAAATACTTAATTGAATTCAATCAAAACCATGTCCACCACAGACTGAAGTCAGTGCTTTCATAGTGCTTTCACGAGTGCTGTTTCTAGCCTGCAGCAAATACTATTGACACCAAATAGTGAAAAAAAACGTCAATTATGAAATGAATTCCCCACAGTCATCATCAGTCTTTCTAATGGCAGGCCTTCGGGGACAAATAAGTAGAGAAATATCGAGTGCTGCAGGGTTTGAGAGGGATGTGTGATGAGATCCATTATTGATCCCTGTCAATATCAACCTCTCGTCTGCAGGGAATCATGGGCAGAGCCGTCGCGGGTTGGTTAACCCTTACTCAATGAATCCCCCGTTTCATTGAAGGGCGTGTGTGAGTGTGTTTCAGGTAGAAACACACTCGCACTCAAACGGCCGCTATAGCGGTAGTATCTGAAAGGTTGATGTGGCCATCGCTATAGTGCCACCCGGGCGTGATTCTATTCATCCTCTTTGCTATAGGGGAACCCGGCCTTTGCTTTGGTGATGTCCTGATGTATCTGTGGAGAGGATCTTCATCTGGTCTGGTCTCTGCCCTCTGACTGTTTCTGACTGTTTCTCTGCAGTGTAGAAGGTGGTAAAAAGCTGTTGAGGCAGCTTCATAGGAAGGACGGTATGTTCTTGCCGTTAACAATGGCGGTGTCCTTCGAACAGTCCAACGGAAGCAGGGGTAAGACCGGAGACAGCCGACCCCACTGCTGATTCAGAATCAGAACAATTGATTGAAAAGAGTGCAATTCTTATCCTTGGTTCCAACATGAAAAGCAGCTCCATGTTGTGTTGTCTAAACGTCACGCTCATTAGAACAATTTGGACGGTCGGGTTCAGACTCATCACTAGAACAGAATGGTGGAGTCCTACTGGCTAGTCAAGAGGTTGGGGGTTCCCCTTCCCCCAACCTCTTGGATCCCCCTCAGTCCCCTTGGATCAAAAGCCTTTGAGGAAACGGTCCGTTCGGAAACGGCACCGGGCGTATCCGATCTCTGATATCATAAATGTCTTCTTCTCTCCCGTCCGTGATTCTGCGTTCTTCTTCTTCTCTCCCTCTGTGGTTATGCGTTCTTCCTCTCCTTCTCTCCCCCCCTGATTATGCGTTCTTCTTCTTCTCTCCCTTCTGTTGTCTTTGTGTTCTTCTCCTCCTCTCCCCCGGTAGGCGGTGGGGAGCGAGGAGCAGGTGAGTGCGGAGCTTCTGGAGGAGCTGCTGGACGAGACGGAGCGGGCCGCTTGGGCGAGCGAGGCGGACGAGGAGGCCCGGCGCAGGCTGGGGGCGCCCACCCTGGAGAGCATGCTGCTGCGCATGGAGGAGATCCAGGTGAGAGGAGCAGGAGGAGCAGGGGGAGGAGAACCAGGTGAGAGGAGCAGGGGGAGGAGAACCAGGTGAGAGGAGCAGGGGGAGCAGGGGGAGGAGAACCAGGTGAGAGGAGCAGGGGGAGGAGAACCAGGTGAGAGGAGCAGGGGGAGGAGGTCCAGGTGAGAGGAGCAGGGGGAGGAGGTCCAGGTGAGAGGAGCAGGGGGAGGAGGTCCAGGTGAGAGGAGCAGGGGGAGGAGGTCCAGGTGAGAGGAGCAGGGGGAGGAGGTCCAGGTGTGAGAGGAGGAGCAGGGGGAGGAGGTCCAGGTGAGAGGAGCAGGGGGAGGAGGTCCAGGTGAGAGGAGCAGGGGGAGCAGGGGGAGGAGAACCAGGTGAGAGGAGCAGGGGGAGGAGGTCCAGGTGAGAGGAGCAGGGGGAGGAGGTCCAGGTGAGAGGAGCAGGGGGAGGAGAACCAGGTGAGAGGAGCAGGGGGAGCAGGGGGAGCAGGGGGAGGAGATCCAGGTGAGAGGAGCAGGGGGAGGAGGAGGAGCAGGGGGAGGAGAACCAGGTGAGAGGAGCAGGGGGAGGAGGAGGAGCAGGGGGAGGAGATCCTGGTGAGAGGAGCAGGGGGAGGAGGTCCAGGTGAGAGGAGGAGTAGGAGAGAACTAGATGAGAGGAGCAGGGGCGGGAGGAGGAGGAGGACGGGGAGGAGGAGATGGAGTTAGCGCTGCTGAAAGTTAGCGTCCGGCGCTGGTTATTGACAGCGTTTGTCTGGCGGCTGCAGCAAGAGAAAGAGGGAGGGGAGAGACGAAGCAATGTTTTGTGATAAGGTCGTGTCTGTCTGCGTGACTGCGGTCGGACGGCTCTCATTGATTCCACGTGTGTTTTGCTGTGTTTGTGTGTGTGATTGTGCGTGTGTGTGTGTTTGTGTGTGCATGCCTGTGTGTTTGTTTGTGCCTGTGTGTGTTCATGTGTCTGTGTGTTTGTGTGCGTGTCTGTTTGTGTGTGTGTGTGTGTGCCTGTCTGTGTTTGAGTGTGCCTGTGTGTGTGTGTGTGCATGTGCATGCTTGTTTGTGTGTGTTTGTGAGCAGAAGGACGAGGACGCGGTGAGGAGACGCTTCGCTGCCATCGCCTACGCGGACCCTCCCTCCTGGAGCAGCGCTCAACATCCAGGTACCAACGGGATGTGAATTAACTATTAAATATTAAATATTAAACATCACACTCCTTTACAGCCTCCTGTGTGAATGCAGAGGATCGCTCATTCCCTGTCTCCACTACATCTATTTCAATGTTTTATTGATGAATGATTTTACTATCTTGCTATACTATTCAATGTATTTCCATTTAATGGGCCGGTGTGTAGATTTGAGTGCCCTCGAGCGTTGAGGAACACCCTCCCTCCTCAGCCACCAAGTCCACCCTGCTAAAGGCCACTGTATTCCCCACAATGCACCTTTTAAAATAGACTGTTTGGTCTGTCCAGTACATAGGGCTGATTTATGTTCATGGCTCCCACCTTCTCTCGCTCTCGTTCTTCTCTCCATTTTGGAAAAAATCTTTTCTGTGGGTTTTGTATCAGCGGACCAAGCTATTCTCTATTGTTGTCTATTTTGAGTGTATCCTGTCTTACGTGCTGTGTCCTGCCCAGGGACCCAGGGTCAGGCGCTGGGCTCCAGCCCCGCCTCCCCTCAGCCCATTAGACTGACCCGGCCGGTGCAAAGACACAGCCCCGTGCCCCACATCCTACTGGAGGAGCCCGTGGAGACAGGGTAGGTTCCCGGTCCCCCCCCCCCTCCCCCCCACCATGCATTATGGATTCACCCCGGCGAGGTCGTCGCTTAGAACAGCCCGTCCCTTCTGTTCATAATGGAATAGGTGATACCATTCTGAACGGGGAGGGTCGACGCTGACGTCCATTTAGGGTTTGGTACGGTCGATGCTAATGCTGAATATTGATGTTTTTATACTTTGGAAAGTATGGTAAAAGGAAGATAATGGTGACATTCAAAGTGATTCTGTTTCGTCAACAAATCTCTTGAGGGGAGGGGGGAAGGGCTCTCACACATTTTTTTGGAATTGAGAATATCACAATATCACAATACTCTGTAACAGCCGTGCATTAAAATCACTCAAAGAGTAATAACCTTTCAACATAGATATAAAATGATAATTAGACGTTCTACATAGAAAAGTAATTATTACTGAGAATTCACCATGGTTTTGAGGTTTGAGAGGATATTGTTGACATTTTGTAATGGACTTTCCTTCCAGACAGGCATTGTATTTGAGTGTTTAATTGCTTTTAGAGGACATCCATTGCCAGGCATCATGTTCCCCCGAAACATTCAATGGATTACACGGATTAAGTAAGAAAATAGTTCAGTACCTAAGACCTACGGTAGTCAAGGGGTCAGAGTACGTACTTCTACTACTTCTTCCTCATGTAGGACTGAGGGCAGGCTGGACACCTTCGTAACGGTGACCTCTTGAGGTGCAAAGTGGAATTACGAAACACAACGGACCGGTACTCGCTGAGCTAGCTGCTCACTCAGGCACACAGCTCTGCAGCACAATACATAGACGTCTTTGGCCGAACGTCAAAACGGTTATTTCTTCACATTCTGTAGAGAATTATAGTTTGTTTTTTAAATTTTTAACACAACCCTTCATGTAGCACCTTTTAAAGCTTTGTATTTGACTGTAATGTGTGCTAACACATCATACAAAAGACTTCCCCCGGGTAGAGCAGTCGAATGTTCTCCCAGGCGCGATGAAAGCCATCGTGTCGAAATCCTCCTTTTTTCCTACAACTACAAAAGACACGCAAAGTTAAGGAAGTGCAAAGTATGGAGTTAATCTTTAATGTTCCCCTTCGTGTCCCCGTTATCTCTCCCCCACTGGGAGATCGCTCGTTTGCCTCCCGCCTTCAACTCTCTCAACTGAGCCGGGTCGTTCGTCTGCACCCTGGGCTCCGATTATTCCTGGCTCTGGGAGGGAGATAAGGCCACAGACAAAGGGAGAGAGAGACAGGGAGATGGAGAGAGGCATAAAGGGAGAGAGAGAGGGAGAGAGAGAGCGAGAGAGACAAAGAGATTGAGAGACATATAGAGACACAGGGAGAAAGAGAGACAGAGATAGAGGGACATACAGAGAGACACAGGGAAGGAGAGACAGATAGAGGGACATGCAGAGAGAGACAAAGAGATAGAGGGACATACAGGGACACACAGGGAGAGAAAGAGACATGGAGATAGAGAGACATACAGAAAGACACAAAGCGAGAGAGGGAGAGAGCATACAGAGAGAGACAGAGACGGGGAGATTGCGAGACATACAGCGAGACAGAGGGGGAACCTCGCCCGCCCAGAGCTCTGACTGCAGCTGCTTCTTTCTTTGAACAACAAGCGAGTGTGGGGTAAACAGTAGCTGTCGGGGGGAGGAGTGGGGGGGGTTGTGTTGTCAGGGAGAGGGGGGAAACAAGCTAACACGTTGTACCTCACGACCAATTAAGACACCCAAATTAGCAGGCTGACGCCAGGGTGAGGTGTGATGGCTCCCTGTCCCCCTCCCTCGGTGAGAGGGTTCCTCTCTGCCTGGGGTTGAATTAGATTGCAGGGTCAAAGGTCACTAATTTAACCATCATTAGGGTCTAAGTTAAAAAATAACTTTCTGATTTAATTGTATTGTTGTTATTTTATCTTGTTGAAGGGCAGCTAAGATATACTTTAAAATGAAGGTAAGTCAATTGTAATAAAGTATATTACATTATATTAAACATTAAACTGGTCTATAATTGCCTCCAAAACAGTATTGATCACAACAGAAGTAGACAGCCTCTATAATCTTTGTCGTCTTTCAGATAATTTACCTATTGCAGTACACATGAGACAAAACAAGGAATCTGGATTTCCATAATATATGAACTCATTCATCATGTGCGAGGTGTTCCGTCCGGACTGGAAATTAAAAGGTGGGGTTGTGCCAGGCCGGGGTGGCTTGGGGCGTGGGGGAGCCAATAGGAAGGCCAGGGCCCTGACTTGCTGACACATGCGGTTCCGGAACATTCTGCAGAATCCTCATCTTTCATGGAGCGATTCTGTCCAAGACTGGACGTGTGCAGAAACACGGAAAATGGCACAGTGCGCATTTCTAGATGGATGTGTTTCATAATAGGATTGCTGGTACATTTGGCAGACACACTGTGGATGAAAGGAGGCTTGTGTGGTTTTTCATCCTTTTTCAGAGCGTTGACAGGTGGAGTGTGTTTCTGCTGGACATGTTCCCATACAAGTCTTGGTATTAGGGTCTTAAGTTGGTCCTAGTGCAGCCTAGGGTGTCCTGGGTGGCGGCCATTTGCTTTTCCTTTCGCTGTGTCAAAGACCTCTCTTCGTTGTCCCAGTGGTTGTTGAGGGTCGATACTGAGGTTATTTTAAACTCAAGAGTGAAGAGGGCTGGCGAAATCAGTTATGGGAAGTGATTTAATTAAAAACATTATTGAAATCACTATCGGTCGGCATTGACTACAGAT
>OLKM01000099.1:502711-537711 GCA_900291075.1 Melanogrammus aeglefinus
TGTTACCCATTCTGTCTTTAATATTGGTTTCCAATATGGTAGCTTAATTAATCAGAATAAAAATTTGGTAAATCTCTCCAAAGACAAACATGATTAGAGAAGCACCACCACCGCCGATTCAGCCGACTCATTCCCTTCAGGTTTCCCAAAATGCAACGTGATGATGTATCTCTGGGGGGCGGGCTCATCAGATGGCTTCCCCCCCGTCCAGACGGAATCTGTAGAGCACTGGAATCAGATGAATGGTGAATGTACCTTTTGAAGATATGGGCTACACATATTTAAGAACGAGGGAAGCTACTACTGAGACATAGCAGATAAAGTCTTCAAACACCTCAGTCCACCAGTGCTCTCTCTGCAATCTGTCGCTTCTGATGAACACCTTTTTCGCCATTTAATATTTTAACGCGTGATGAGGGTTTTCCTTTTTGGGTTTCATTACTTTATACCTCCGTTAGGTGGTAAGCAGCGACTGCTGTGACTACTATTGAAAAGCTGCCAATGGCCAGACGTCGGGAGGTTAAAGACCTTCGCTAAATCGGCCGATTAATCCCTGCTCAGTAGCGGTTAACGTGATGAAGTGAAAACAGTGTGTGGAGGAGAGAGAGTCTAGGAGAAAAAATCTGGATGCAGGAAAGTTGACGACACCCTGCTAATTAAATCCTCCTTGAAACATCGCCTGGAGGGCATCCCAGACGACGAGCAACGCTGCGGCATTCATCAACAGCCGAGACTTAATGCCAGCCCACCTGGCCCTCTCCTTCCAGATCACGGTTGGATCTCAGTAATCCCTCCGTCGTTTCGTCGACTCGTGCGGCGTCGGACGCACAGATCTCCGATCAGGCGCACGCCGGGGAAGAGGCAGCAGCTGTTGACGAGGACGCTCGTTAGCCTGTTTTCCGAGCCCGAGACCTGGGTTTACATCCCGGCGGCGCCCAGCCCGAGAGGCCCTCAGCCACCTGTTTGCTTGTGCACGTGTGTGCAGGTCTTTTGTGCATGTGTGTGCTTGTCTTCGTGCACGTGTGTGCTTGTCCTTGTGTGTGCCTGAGATATGGGCCGCGCCCGCAGCCCACCCCGTTGTCCTGCGTTCTGTTTGCTGAAGGTAACCGAAGCCACCGCGTTTAGCACTTACCCACTAAACGCCAGTGATTTGTTTTGGGCCAAAGCCGGGCGTTTAAGGGTGGTAAATACTGAGTGATGGCGGGGGGGGGGGCGTTCGGGGAGGAGGAGGTGCACCCCGGGGAGCCGACGGTTATTGAAGAATTACTCTAGGCTGATGGGAGTAATAAAGAGTAGAAGCGGCGTGGAGCAGTGGAGTCTCTCTGGTTGTGGTTTATTGTCTCAAGGTGCGCAGAGAACCTGCCGCCTTCCGTCCTGCACGGGCACTGGTTTGTTCATTAGTCTCAGCACTTTGTGTTTAATAATTGGCAACAGTTGTTTTGATTACAGTATTGTGCGCACACCTGTGGCGCACATCTGAACACACGATCATGTGTGTATCTTTGTGCGACTGGACAGAGAACACGTGTTTGTCAGTAGAAGCGGCGTGCAGAGTGATGTTATCGTGGAAAAGCGGGATATTCACCAGGGAATGAGTGTCTCCCAGCGGAATGGTGAATATACCTTTTGAAGATAGAGGCTGCACATATTTAAGAATGAGGGCAGCTACTACTGAGACATAGGGGGAGAGATAAAGTCTTCCAACACCTCAGTCCACCAGTGCTCTGCATTTCTATTTAACAAATGAATATTTTTTTTGGTATATACTACAGTGAACACTCCAAAAATAAACAAGATAACACTTTTTACCAGGATTTATTGTTTTTTATTAGCGGTTTAAGCCAGACATTTTGCGATGAAAACAATATGTAGAGTCTAAGATCTCAATCATGGGATATTGCCCAATATCCCGAGATAGTGAACCAATCAAATTGCACCATCTTAGGAGGTGCACATGTAGCTAAATATATGTGTGTGTATATATATATATATATATATATATATATATATATATATATATATATATATATATATATGGATAGATGGATGGATGGATGGATGGATGGATGGTGGCAGACTGCAGGGGGGACTGAGGGGAATGGTAGGTCTGGCAACCTGCTGGCTCCACCCCCAATCCATACATGGACTTCCTCCCCTTAACCAGGCAAGCCTGGGGATCATTGAGCTGGAGTGCTGGGGATTAAAAAGACTGAGGCTGAAGCTAGGGAGGGGTGATTTTGGAGGGCTAGTACACTACAGGCAGGATCTGTGGGATCGTCTGGGGTTGCTGTATGGCTGACGGGAAAGAGATAGGTGGAAGAGATAGGTGGATATATATATGTATGTCAACCTAAACCACCCAATACCGTTATAGGGGCAGTGTGGGTAAGTTCAGAGGGTGTTGATTGCCAGCCGACAGGATTTGGTTCAAACCTTAATGGTCCAGCTGTCCTCCCTGCTCACGGCGGTGGGATGTCTGGTGTTAACTGGAGTCACGGTGACATGATAAGAGGTGTGGGGCGCGGGGGTGAAGGGTGAAGCGAAGGTGAGACCTGCAGACCTGATTGGTCCCCCCTGGCGTGGCTGAGGCTACCCTCCGCCGCCGGCCATGCCTTCTCCAGCTGGGTTATTGAAACGAAATGGCACAGGGAAATTGCTTCTCGCTAGAGTCGCGGCGAAACCGCTGCCACCTTTCAGCCCTGTGCCGCCTTTTCATCTTCATCTGAATCATAGGCCGCTCCAAGGTCAGTAAGACCCGCTGCATGCCATCAAAACCCGCCACCCTGCACTTTACAGCTCAAATCGGTTTGGAATGGCATTGATCTCGCTCTCTCTCTCGCTCTCGACTGCTCTCTATTGACTTCTCTCTCTCTCTCTCTCTCTCTCTCTCTCTCTCTCTCTCTCTCTCTCTCTCTCTCTCGCTCTCTCTCTCTCTCTCTCGCCATCACCATCACCCTCCCAGTAACGCTATTCTCTCCATTGGTTTTGTGACAGCCCTGTCCCGTTTTGTATGTATTCTATTATCTCTCATATGGGAGACGTGTTATAAGAGGCGGGCAGGCCTTACCCACGTGGAGAGAGAACCAGCTAAAAGCCAGCACCCCATGGGTCTCCTTCATCGAGCGGCCATCCTGGTTCCATTTTGGTCCTAGACGCTGGCTGAGGGAGCTGAACGTGGAGGTCGGGGTGGGGGTGGGGGGGCATGTCGTCATGGAGATACATTGCCCCCCATCTCGTCTGTTCCAGTGTGTGGATTTATTTTCCTCAGAGCGGGCAGATTTGTGATTGAGGATCCAGAGGAGAGCGTCTTAAGGCTTTAGCCTGGTTTGGTTTAACGAAACACGCACACATGCACACTAATGGATACAGATTGCACGGCCGTGTGACATCGTTGTTAAGGCTGCCTGGATGTTTCGGAGCGTGTGGTCGTTTGAAGGAGCAGTTCTTTGTCTCTATACCTCTTTTGTTTGAGCATGTAGGACTGAAAATAAGACGTCTTCTAACATCTCACTACTTGCTTATTTTATTGGCTCTTTGAATCTCAAACATGAAATGTCCCCGGCTGAGTCTACGCGGCCATCCATGCCCTTGGAGTAAATGTAGCCCGGCGTGGTGCTTTGAGAAGGTGCAGGCTGATGGCAGGCTGGGGGGAATTGGCGAAACAACCGAAACAACCGCCCCAGTGTAATGACTGAAGACCCTTCCTGGAGAAACTGGCGTCGGTGGTGGTGGCGCTTTGCAGAACAAAACCATCCAGTTTTTGTTCTGCCCCCCCCCCCCCCCGTCCACCGACACAGTCCAAACCCAGACCCACCGGGGGCAGCAGCACAATATACCGGCACTCTGCCTCTGCTCTGGGCAAGGGCTGCGACGTCTAATCTGCCTCTGCTCTGGGCAAGGGCTGCGACGCTCTAAATTTAGCACAGACAAGCTGCTGAGAGAGAGAGAGAGAGAGAGAGAGAGAGAGAGAGAGAGAAGAGAGAGAGAGGAGAGGGGGAGAGAGCGAGAGAGAGAGGGGGAGACAGAGAGAGAGAGGAGAGAGAGGAGAGAGGAGAGGAGGAGAGGAGGGAGAGGGGGAGACAGCGAGAGAGGGAGGGGGAGACAGCGAGAGAGAGAGAGAGATTGGGGGGGGGAGACAGCGAGAGAGAGAGAGAGAGATTGGGGGGGGGAGACAGCGAGAGGGAGAGAGACCCGACTGCCTCGTTCGCCGAAAGGATTACGAGCCCCCAAAACCCAGCTGAGCCCCCCCGTCTCCCACCCATCCGGGGTGAGTGCAGGCGGGAGAGCGGCCCAGTTCCACGCCGTCCCTCCACCCTTCTAAACTGCTGTTTTGCCTCTGGAGCTCCTCGTCTGTGGTGCAGTCTGACGGATGCATCCTACGGAACATTTTTCCGTAGGATGGTAGGGGCAAGTACCGCCTTGTTCGCCTCTGTTTGGTTAGCTCACCTTTAGATCGTGTTTCGATTAGTCCTAGCTGTTTGGGGGAGGTTAGGGTTAGAGTTAGGATTAACCCTAACCCTATCCTCCCCCAAACAGCTAGGACTAACCATAGCCAATGGGAGGAGAGCCATTCTAACCAATCAAAGGTTAATCAGAGGCGAGAAAGGCGGTACTTGCCCCTACCATCCTATGAAAAAATGCATTGCGACTGTGTGTATTATTAGCCTCCGTACGCGATGGCGCGCGGCCAGTGCCCAATGTCTGGACGGCGGCGGCGGCGTGGGCGGCATGCAGCTGCGTGTGAACAAAACATTGAGCGTGTGATAAACCCGCCCATCTCCCGCTGTTTCCACAGCCACAGCGCTCTGTCCGAGAGCAGCCTCAACGCGGACGGGGTGGCAGCAGGCTCCCAGGATGCACCCGGGCTCCGCGCGGGGGGCGCGGTGGCGGCGGCATTTCCGGGCCCGGCGGCGGGGGGCGGGGCCGGCCGCACGGTGGTGACGGTGCCGGGCGCCACTCTGAGGGACATCCGGCTCTACCGGGAGGACTTTGACGCCTACCTGCGGCTGGTTGCTCATGAGCCCGTGGGCAGCTTCAACCCCTGGGCCATCGCCGACAGGTGAATGACGTCAGCGACGCGTGGAGCTCACCGCACGCGTCCCGCAAGTACCCAATAATTGGTTGGAAGGGGTGACGTTATGCCACCAGGTGTGAGTGTGATTGGTGTCCGCCTAGATGTACGCTCAGGACGCCAGGATAGATCAGTCCACCAGCCTACCCAGTGGACTGCGGCAAATGTTGCTTATCCATCCAGCGTACACCTAGGTGGACACGCCCACTTGTGATGTCACTAAAACACAGGAAAAGGCAGATTTTCAAATGGTTTACAATGGTTGATCACACTCACACCTAGTGGCATTACGTCACCCCTTTAAAAATGCAGGTCTCGGATGTTGGTAAGATACGTAGGTAAACATGGTGGAAATGTCGGTTAAAATAGGCCTGTTGGGGAAGTATTACCATGCATCCCGGTGTCGATTTGAACCGGGTCGTGTTGTATTTCACAATGCTGCGACATGACATTGCTGCGTTTAGCAACGACCGGGGACCAGATTAGTCTCTTCCCCATGGGAACCACAACCTGGAGGGAGGGCTCTGTGTTGGAACGGCTACAGTGAGTGTGTTTCTATAACAATACTCCTACTGACACAACTGATTTATCACACCAACACCAATTCTACAATTGGCTTTGGAGGAGCTTCTGCAACTGGCTTTTAACCAGTTTAGGAGGGGATCTTTGTTTGTTTAGTGTATGTTGATATATGTACATACACGAACGTACACTATTCGTTTAGTGGTTGAATGATCTGTTTGTGGTTATTCAATACCATTTATCGGCCGACTTATTGAGTGTCCTCCTTGTCTCCCACCACCCCCCACCCCCCCCCCCCCCCCTGCTCCCCTGAGTCTGCCGGATCACAGCACTGAGTAGGAGTTGTGATTATTCACAGAGCCCAGGGCACCGCGTCCTACAGAGCTAGCGCTGCGGTGGTGCGCGCAAAACCGTAGCGCTAGCAGAAAGCCCTGCAGAGCGGGTGGCTGCTAGCGAGCTACTACATGTAGCCGCCGCCGCGGTTCGCCTTTTCCCCCCACACACACACACACATTTGCATACTAAAGAGAATCTATAAGTTGGTGCAATGCAGATGATGAGGAGGCAGACTCTTGCCAATTCTTTCTCTGTCTCCTTCTTCTGTCGCTCTCTGGGTAAGCTAGAAGCATGTGTTCGGGTGGTCTCGGGTTTTAGGGGGTTTGAGTCCCGGCAGAAAGGTTCTGGGTTCGTACCCCGTTGTCTACAGTCCTGCATGCAGTTCATCCCCTTTGGAAGATGACTTACCCAGCGCTACCTGCTTCTTTAATGACATTATGGAGGGTGTGTGGCTGCTGGCTAAACAGCCTCGCCTGGCGGGATCAGACTGATAAGACTCTGGGTGAGGATGCTCACCTGGGGCGCATCGGGCCATCGCCTTCACCCCACAGGCTCGAGAGAATCTCTGATGTGCAGGGAGGTCACGCCCACTCCTCCTTCCACACTTTACCAACTCTGCAATAAACCGGTTTACACCGGTCATCGTCTACCTGGGTCCTGGGGTCGTTGGGGCCAAGGGTGGTGACCGGTGGACACTTCATCAACACCCATCACACATCATCACAGGCTGATGACCTTGGTTCCTGTTTCCTGGGCTCAACAGAGGCTGATGATAAGGTCATCACAGGTGGACGACCGGTGTTCATACCATCAGCCTGTGTCCGACCCCTGGACACAGGCTGATGATGGGTACACCGGTTCCTTTTTTAAAGTGTAGCAGGAAGAGCAGTGAAGCCACCAAGGGGGCGTGGGGCGGGAGCTGCTGCTCCATACATGCTTCACAATATATACGTTCTAAAGTCTCGGGGTAAAGGATCTAAATGGACCAAACAGTTAGAAGGACGTGTTTGTTCCGCTCTCTGACGTAAGTCGAGCGGTAATGCTGTCGTCTCCGCTCCCGGGTTGGATCCATTATGCGAGGTTGCATTCGGGGAAGGGGTGTAGGAGTGTGAAACGCTGAAGTAATTGTTTTGCGTGAAAGTTGGGGGAGCACAGGGCTGGCGTCAGCGCCCGGGGGAGGCAGACACCTGCGCCGGCCTGTCGTTACCGCGCGGAGCGGTTCATCCGGTCTAGCTGAATTGTCTTCTAGAGATTTCTGTTTGGATATGAAAGATTGGAAATTGTGTCTTTGAAAGCATCCAATTATATTTTTTTGATGGAGAGATAGCGAGAACAACAGACACTGCTCTTCTCTCTGCGGATGCTTGTCTGCAAGGTGGAAGGCTGATATGAAGCAGCACAGTGGTACTTTATAACACACGATCTTGCTCTCTGTCTCTCTCTCGCTCTGTCTCCCTGTCCGTATCTCTCTCACTCTGTCTCTCTGTCTGTCTTTCTCTCTCGCTCTGTTTCTCGCTCTCTCTCTCTCTCTCTCTCTCGCTCTGTCTCTTTGTCTATCTGTCTGTCTGCCTCATCACTGAGGTCTTGTCTGGTAACAGATCATAGAACAGCATATAACTCGATCTTGAACCAGCTAGCAGAGAAAGCCTGCGGGCTATTTAAAGCTCACTTTAATGATCTGCGATGCGTCTGTGTATCGCTCGCGCCCGGAAGCCCAGATTAGTGTGTGAACACACAGAGTGGGGGGAGGCGGGGAAACGCAGGGTTTACCCCGACTCTGGAGTACTGTGTTTACCCAGCGCAGTAGAGCTCCAGCAAACTCTCACGCTAGTGCTTATGCTAAGCAAGATATTTTCTTAGTTTTAGTTGTTTGTGTTTTTAAAGAATTCTCCTCTCAGCGCCAAAGTCAGTTTCGGTCGGTTTCTCTCCATTATGGGGTTTGGTTTCTCATCATCCCCTCATTAATAGTTTTGCATAACTCCCTGAGCTTATACTGTAATCCTTTCTTTTTAAAGATGGAATGTGTGCCTTCTTTACTATGGAGACAGTGTGTCAATGTTGCGCATCAGATTGAACGTAATTACAGATTCCATTTGTTCCAGCTATGTCAACTAGGGCTTTGACTCTGAACTTCATTATTCGAATATCAAAAAATAAATCAAAATTCGAACGAATATTAGACAGCCCTTAATATTTGAACCTGTTATGGGCAGGCCAAGAGGGAGAGACGTCGGAGAACCCGACGCAGTCTATTCATAATATTCAACTGACCACGGAAGAGGCAGTGAATGAAGTATTGATTAGACAGAGATTTATTGGAAACCTAATAAACCGTTGGAACACGCAAGATCGGTAACCATAGAAATGCGGCCAATCCAGGTCTTACTGATGCACTTAATGGTCAAATTATTATTAAACTAGGCCTACTATTAATATTAATAAACAAACAAAAAACTTTGAATAGGATTTTTGGGCAAAAGTCAAAGCCCTAATGTCAACACAGGCTGGACCATCCTACTTATGAAAGCCTCATGTCAAAAACTGACTGTCCCCAGAGTGCTGCTGGTGGTTGTTGGCAAAACAACACAAGTAATATCGTGAAGAAGCTCGTAATTCGACTGAAAATTGATGCCACTTGATTTGTTGTTTGCATAAGAAATATTAGCAAATGTAAGGTGTGGATAATTCCACCAGCGTCAGCCCCAATAAAAGAACCTCCAATGGCGTCTCCTTTTCGATGGAACAACCATTCTCCTTTTCCATCACGCCTGGTCCCTTTCCGTTCCGATCTAAAATAAACCCCCAAAACACCCTCATTCACTAGGGTGACTTAATGGCCCGACGTTGGGAACCATTAGTCCGAAACAAAGTCTGTTTTTGTGTTGCTGTTTTATAACATGAGTCACCGGTCATAACAACACGACACGTCTGCTGTGTTCCTGAAGGGTTGCGTACGAGCCTGCTCATCATCCTCATCATCCTCATCTTCCACCGGTCTGAGCAGTGTTAACGTAACAAAGCTAAAGATTAATCCCCATGTTCCTTTCTCCTCCTCCTCTTCCTCTTCCTCCTTCTCCAGCTTGGCGGAGCAGCTCCTGGAGGAGGCGCTGGCGGGCGTGGCGGCGGAGTTCCAGGACGCCTGTGAGGACTACGCCGAGGCCGTGTTCACCTCCGAGTTCCTCCGGCCCGCCCAGTCCCCCCCCGGGCCGGCCCCGCCCCCAGCAGAACCACCCGCACCGTCACTGGGCCTGGCGTAGGGGCGAGGCGGAGGCACCACCAGCACCTCCTCCTCCTCCTCCTGGTCTCTCCTCCTCCACCTCCTAATCCTCCGGCACTGGGCCTGGCGTTGGGGCAAGGTGGACACCCCACATCTCCTCCTGGTCTCCTCCTCCTCCACATCCTCCTCCTGGTCTCCTCCTCCTCCTCCTCCTCATCCTCCGTCACTGAGCCAGGCGTCAGGGCGAGGCGGTCGCCTTGGAGACGACCCAGGGACCCCACAGATGTCCGCGCGGCGCTTGCGGTCGACTTGCCGTTAAATAATGTTATTTTTGACTTGGTACTCAGGTTATGGACTCAGGCTCTCTGCTTCTCCTTCTAGAATGTAAATCAAAGTATGATGTCTATTTTTTTTATTTATTACAGTGTTGAATTGTGTTTTTGCAGTGGAAAATAAAAGCGTGGTTTACGTATGATGAATCAGAGAACGAGTTGGTGTTTTGAAAAGGATCGACCGGCGTTCAGCAAGGAGATTGAGAGAGGGTGGGCGGCGATGAGGAGGTTATCTGTGGCTGAATCCCGCAGGGGAAAGTTGGTTTATATAAGCCCCGAGAGAGTGGCATTAGAGAGGATTAGAAGATGACCGACCTTTTGGTTGAATCTCTGAGCGGTATTACCAACACCTTGTACTGTCATCACACAATACAAAAACACAGCCAGTTGCCCTGGCTTAAAACCTTTCCTCAAATGTTTGTTTTGAGGCTTATTTTTCTCTTATCTAACAGGGATGCCTGAATACAATTTTTATTTTTTTATTTTATTGAAGTCTGGTAACGGCTGTAAAGCAACAAAATGGCTGTGCTGTATTTCAGATTCATCATGGTGTGTGTGGATACACATTTCCATAATCATTATTGTGGTCTGGGTTACATTGGTGTTGGTAAGCCGTTTGCAGTCTAGTAAGTAGGGGCTGGGGGGGTAAAACGTTTCTCCCCAGAGGAGGAAGGAAGGGTTGCGGACATCTCAAACCACAGAGAGGAACATGAAAGGCGGTCTGACGGAAGCCATCCGACGCGTCCAGATGTTCCGCTGGCCTTTGGGGGGGGACAGGCAGTGACAGAGGATCCAGATTACTCAGACTCGGCCACACCCCCGACCTTCCCAGGCTGCGAATTTATGAATCCTACTATGGCCACGCCCGCCTCTATTTCTGATTGGTCAGTGACACACGTCACCCCTATCTTTGATTAGACTGCCGCGCTTTTACTGGCTTGATCTTAGCTGTTAGGGTTAGGGACTCTTTTGTGACGCTCTTGAATGCTGGGGTTCTGTAGAGTTCTAAATCGTCCAGTTGAGTTGCATGAAACCCGGCCAATCCCAGACAGAGTCGGGCGGGTCTTGCCGTGGCCATAGTAAGATTCGTAAATACACTCCCAGGGCTGGGGTTCTCTTCCCCTCTATTCTGTCTTCTGCGTGGGCGTCTGAAGACGTGCTGGCTCACGAGTCTCCAGCAGATTGTGTTTCCCTTCCCTCAGAGTGGCCATCGCCCGGGAAATGGGTTTCCACTCGGATGCTCGCCTTCAGCGGGTCAGAGTTTTGGGGTTGACGCGACGACAGCTGTGTTTTGCTTTCCCAACCCCGACAGATGTTTTTTGTTCATTATGGAACAATTCATTACTGGACTGTTATTAAATGTCAAAGTGCCTCAAAAATATTCTTGTTTTTTCCATATTCCATTTGTCATTTTAAACCGCATTTCCTGTGTATAAACCATGACTGTGCTGAATTAAAAAAATAGGGGAGAGATGTTTCTTAACTGCTTGTCAGTTTGACATAGTTTGTGTGATTTTCTATTTATTTATTGAGTTTCCTTGTGGACATTAAAGCGTTGCCTTTAGCGCCCTCTTCAGCATCGAGGTGCTGATGGGTTCAGAAGACGCTTTTGCTAATGGCTGCCATTTGCGGTAATGGAGCTTTATGCGAGCGCCGTAGAGCGGAACGGTGTTATTGAGAACACAACCGTAGGTCATTTTGGCTGGAACCTGGGCAGCAGTCTTAGATCTCGCAGAAACTCTAGACTAGGGTGTTTGTGCGTGTGTGTGTGTGTGTGTGTGTGTGTGTGTGTGTGTGTGTGTGTGTGTGTGTGTGTGTGTGTGTGTGTGTGTGTGTGTGTGTGTGTGTGTGTGTGTGTGTGTGTGTGTGTGTGTGTGTGTGTGGGAGGGGGGGGGCAGGAAACCACATTCTGCATGGGGGCGGAGTCACGCCTTAATTCCTGTTTTGTTCCGGAGATATTTAATTTTGACAGTGGCCAGTGGCCATCATCCTCATGGTGTTGAACTGATAACCTTTACAGACAGTTAACTGCTCCTCATCAATCACACGCTTACAGACCTCCGCCTTCAGCGACATCATTGGTTGACGGAAATACGAAGCGAAAGTGAAACCCCCATCCACCCAGACGTTGGTGTGATTTGTGAGGCTAATCACCAAGCTACACCGGCGTTGTAAATCCTGAAAGACTCACGTCACTCTTTGGTGAGGGGTTTAAATCAAGTGTTTCCTGTTTATTTCAGTGTTATATAAACAGCAGTGGAGGGCTTTTCAATGTGTGATTTGTAAAAAATAAATAATACATCCTGCTGACGAATTCCTTTCTGAACCAAAATGTTTTGGTTTATTGAACTTGCTGTTTTAGATTTTTTTGCCAGAGGCAAACTTGAACGCCAATGGCCCACGAGAGAAGTTAAATACACTGACCTCTGTTGGGAGAGCTATAAGGGTCTGGTTTTAAGGAGGGCAAATGTAAGGATGAGGATTATTATATTATGTTAAGTGCAACGAAGGGGGTGTGACCTTATTCACTAAAAGTTTATTATGAAGATATGCTGACTATGGCAGGATTTATTGTGAGAGAGGGGGGGAGGTGAGTGTGTGTGAGAGAGAGAGCGAGAGAGCGAGAGAGAGAGAACCCACAACCACCACAATACATTAACCAACAGCAGAGAGAGAGAGAGAGACTGCGTTTCATCAGCATACTGCATGGTCAGCTTCCATCCTCTATGTTAATCATCAGGTGCTGAGATGCCTAAAATAATTATAAATTATAGCAATGATTTATAAGTAGTAATGCAATAATCATTCTTTGTTGATTGATGATTTGGCATCTGGCAGACAGAAGGCTACAATTAATGTGGACATTAATGACAGTGTTAAAAACCAGATATAATGAAAGGCCTTCAAGTTAGGGAGGCTCAAATATGTGTCAAAGTGTGACGCTGTGTCATTTTTTAATCTAATCATAAACCATACATAACTAAATCAAATCACGTCAAGCATGCCACAAGTTCTGTTTATTACGTTGTATGTTCGGACCGTGTGGTATGACTGAGTTGTGTACAGACACAGAGCCTTCAAGGAGTTGTGTTAAACTATTAATGAAGGGACGATGCGAAACCTCCTTCTCTTTTGGTGGTCGAGGTTGGACTGTCAACGTTTAATAACTTGAAGACAAAACGTATCTGTTGGCTGCATCGTGTTCACCTTACCTTTGATAAATCCTTCTAGGGAACGCGTGGTCTGCATTTTTTTGGTTGAAAAGGAAAGCACATTGTTAGTGATAAATAAGTGATGCCCTCTTTTAAAAAAAAGAATACATTGGACGTGAAATGCGTCTTGATGGATATGCTCCGTGACATGGAGGAGATTGCTTCCGCTGAATGGAGTTTACTTTAATTCAATTAGCCCTTTGTTTAGATAGCAGCAGCCATGAGGGAAGCCAAGGGCTGCAATCAGCCTGATCCGTCTCGCTGTCTGCCCCAGGCCTGAAGCCCTCTCCTCCCTCTATCCACTGGTCAGAATTAAAACCTCAGTGTCCCAGGGCTAAACTAGAGTCAAGGTCGACTCTGAACAAGACTAACTTGTTCAGAGTCGACCTAGACTTGCCACAGACCCCTCTTACGCACTTATTGTATGTTGTTCTTCCTGGCCTTTGATGTACGCACTTATTGTATATTGTACGTCCTGGCACATAATGTACGCTCTTATGGTATTTTGTACATCCTGGCACTTAAAAATAGCACTTAGCATTGTATAGCATCATATCCTAGCTTTGGTGTTTACGGGGAATGGGTTAACCTATTGATTGTTAGTGCTTGGCACTTGGTTCTATGAACATCCTTACTGTACCGACAGAGATATATTGTTGTTTACCTTTCTTCTGACAAATGTACTGGTTGTAGGTCGCTTTGGATAAAAGCATCTGCTAAACGCCCTACATATAAAATTGAAGCGTGTTTGGTAATTGACAGTTCCACCGGTGGTGGGTTGACCCGCTGCCATTTTGGCTCCGTTCAGAATGCATCGGTTGGCCCTGCGATGCTAATGTTTCGGCTCTGAGGTGGGCCAGCCACCTCGGTGCGGCTCTGGACCTGTTTGTCAACAACGGGATGCGTATGGAGCATCGGCGAACCATTACTTTACCATCATCGCTGTATGTAATGTACTGTACTATACTGTATGTACTGTACTCGACTGGACTGGACTGGACTGGACTGTACTGTACTGTACTGTACTGTACTGTACTGTACTGTACTGTACTGTACTGTACTGTACTGTACTGTACTCGACTGGCTGGACTGTACTGTATGTACTGGACTGGACTGGACTGTACGCACTGTACTGGACTGGACTGTACGTACTGTACTGTATGCACTGGACTGGACTTGATTGCACTGGACTGGACTGGACCGCGCTGTTTCTGCCAACACAATGCTGGGTGAGATTCTGTCCGTTTTCGATATTTGAACGATACTCAAATATGGATTGTAATCACCCGATGTTGGCTCTCGGTCCACCGATTATTTCAATGTTTTTTACGTTTGTTTACTATTCTTGCTAGGCTGCATTGACTGTTGAGTATAGTATAGATAATAATAATATAATATACGAGTATACGAATAAAGGAATGATGAGTTTTAAAAGGGAACCAGTTTAGCCTGAGGTAAGCACTGCACCCATACGGTGCCATACCATTTCATTGGTTACAAACGGACGTTTAATTTCAGTCATTAGACATTTACTCATGAATATTCTACATTGCAAAACATTTCTGTTTACATTTTAACATATATTTTCCGCACATTTTCACATAAGACAGAACCCATCAGATATAATAATGAATATTTCATCAGGGTAATAACGGCTTCAGGATGACATCACAGTAAACTCGCGTGCTGCATCTTCACTTTAAGACTCGAGCCAACTGTTTGATAACGAGCGCCCCACTGGAGGCTGGAGACTGGGAATACTGGGAAGAACTAGGAACACGCACGCACGCACGCACGCACGCACGCACGCACGCACGCACACACACACACACACACACACACACACACACACACACACACACACACACACACACACACACACACACACACACACACACACACACACACACACACACACACACACACACACACAGTTACTTGAAGTATGTGGAGCAAGCGGCGGAGAAGTCCGGGTCTTCTCGCGAAGCACAGGTGTGTGCGCGCCTCGCAGCAGCAGCAGCAGCAGAGCCCGACGCCGCGCGTGTAGCTCTGTGCCCGTTCTACCTTCGCCTGGCACGCGCCACGGTGCAGGCACGAGGACAACCGAGGAGGAGGAGGAGGTGGAGGAAGAAGCCAGCGAAGACCCGCCAAAACTATCACACAACATTAGCATACCGGTTCTCCTAACTGCATTTTCGGTCGGTTGGGCGACGTGGAGAAAGGCGCCATGTCAAAGGAACCACGGGGCAAAGGTAAGCCATCATACGAATTTGCCACGAATTCGTAATATATTCTCGGTGTTCCGCTCGGTTTTCGGGTTTTGGGTTTTCCGTTACGGGGGGTGATGAGTCAACCGTGGCTCGTGGTGTGGACGTTGCCGCGCGGAGCGGCTCGTGGAGGTGATCTGTAGGAATGCGTGATGGGAATAACGTGCGCATGCGACGCCGCGTGCGGTCCACAGAACGGGTCGTGATTAGTGATCAAACTCCCGCGTTCTCCCGCTCACGTGCGGTCACGCGAGGGCGACTTTGCGTGATGTTAAGAGCGAACAGGAGAAAAGGTGCGTTAAATGTTAAATCAGCGGTCTGGGGTATTCTTCTGTTTCCAGTCTGTTCTATTTTGGGACGTCGGCGTTAGAAAACTACGACGATGTTAACCCCCTACTAGTCCCAGACATCCCAAAATAGCACAGCCAGGATGGTGTTTAATGTGGTTTGTAAGGCAGTTCTTCTGTCATGCTAATTTGTTTACCTGGGAATTAGGCTACACGTTATCAGGTGCTACAGTATACTGCACGGCAACCTGGTTGTAGTGGTTATTTAGTTATTCTGTTTGAAACTGTAGGCTACCAATATATGTGTATGGTTCACGAGGAGACATTGCTTGTGAGGTCTTTATGTATTTGGAATAATGAAACTTTTTGTTAGACAGCTGACCTTCATCATCGTGTATTGTGTAATTGTATCTTGAGTCACACTGTTTTAAAAGAAGTCGGTCCGTACATTTGGCTGTGGTTTTATTACACTTGTTTCAGTTCAGTGCAACAAATCCGAAACCGCTGGTAATGAGCCAACAGGAGAACCTCGGGAGCCCTTGTTATTCTGGTCCGGGCTTGTCTTGTTCGGTCCTAAAAAGAGAAAGTGTGGCACTGAAGTTGTCCTAGAAACAAGGATACAGCCACGCAAAGATCAGGCATGCTCACAGTGAATACAACGTTTTCTCCTTGAATACCGAATCTTCGTTTTAATTGGCTCAGGCCCGGGGATGTATGTACCCAGACCCACAAAGCCAGGCATGCTAGACCCATCCATCCCCCATCACCCAACTACCTTTACATTCATCTATTCATTCATTCATCCATCCATCCATCCATCCGCCCACCTATTCATCCCCCTCCCAACTACCTTTCAATCTATTCATTCACCCATCCATCCATTCCTCACTTGCCTTTATAGAGTTGCTTGTTAAAACCCAATGGAATGGACATAAGATGTAGGCCTATGTCCATTGCCGTCAACCAGTCTTCAGTGGACATGCAGACGTCTAGAGAGACGCCAACTCAGTCTGGGCTTTAATGCGTTGCAGGAGTCGTTTGAATCGAATCGAGGGAGGCTACACAGGAACTCCTAGCTTCTTGTGGACTAGTGAAGTATATTTTACCACGACTATATTCATGACATTATGTGGGCATCAGATTTGATCGCATTACAAAAATTGAAAGCATCGAGACAATTTGGTTGGTTTTATTTCTGAATGAAGAAATAGGCTATTGGTTGTCCTGTCAGGTTGGTATTTGGTTATTGTTAACAGTAGTATGTAACAGGTTAATGTACACCTCAGGTTCAAAATGATGGCAGTTTCCAGCAATGTTATTTTGCACAATAAAGATAAGATATAAACACCTATCATGAATAAACATACAATCTACAAGATAAAGTTAGAGTCCAAAACTCAGTGTCAGTGTATGCTTGTAGTCTCGAGCCCTGACAGGCGTCAGAGCGAACCTTGCTCATGCAGGTCAACTGGCAGCCTTACAGAACGCCTTTAAGGATCGGTCGAATGTACATCCATACATCTTCCTCTCCTATGGCCACAAGACCTCCATCCGTCTTAGTTCTCTCCAGGGAGTCGCTGGTGTTTTTCTTATCCACATTACCCTCCACGCTGCCCTTTTTCTCTCAGCGAATCAGGAAAAGGTGAACCGGGTGAAAACACCTTGGCTGTATCTGTACTTAAAAAACAAATTTTGTCGATTCAGCCATAAATCAAATTCCTCCCAGTTAATCATAAGATGAGTCATGACACAACGCACCTCGCTGTAGAAAGCCCTCCTGGTTAATAGGACTCTTGAGTGTGGGTCGCGGTGGTTATTTCCCCCCAGACTCGAAAAGGCCTGTGAACCCCCCGTCTGCCTGAGCGGCCGCGGGGGAGACTGACTGGGGAGACTGATGGGGGGGTGGGGTACATCGGGGTCACCTCGGTCCAGTCCATTTCAGCCAGCCGGGAGCTAATATTTTTTATTACTTTCTGTTTATTGCAACGCACCCGATGGCGCGGCCTCACCGTGATATCAGGGCTGTCCTTTCCTGCTCTGTGCTTGCGTTATTGTGCCAGCGTCACGCCCACTTACTAGTTCTGTTTTCAATTTCTTGTAATTGGTATGTGGATCTTATCTTTTTCCGAATGATAATAACAGGGAAGCTGGGCGTTTTATTTTTTTTATGCTCTTTTTTTTTTCTCTGTCTGTAACGCTCATTCTCTCACTCCCCCGTGGTGAGTTACGTCGGGTATGTTGTTCTGAAATAGGCTAGTGGTGCTACTTGGTTTATCTGCAGTGGACCAAACATTGGATACAGATCATTGTCAAGAGTCCTACCATCAGGGAGGAGGCATACCTCCCGAAAATGTGCCAGGTCTAACAGATACCTGAGATAATTTGTACCATCAGCTATTGGGCTTCAAAAAAAGCATCTGCTATCCCTGCCCATGTTACAGCACTTATTTTTTTAAGTACACTGTAGCATGGTGGTTCAACATGTGAATTTATGTTCTTATCTATTAATAACCCCACGTTTTTATGTGTTGGCTACGTGTTGTAAACCAAATTGCCCTTTGGGGGCATTAAAGACTTTTCAATTCAAAAGAGAGGAGAGGAGGACGAGAAGAGCCCAACACTGACCTATCCCTCCCCTCCGTTCGGCAAGGCAGTAGCGGTCTGCTAGGACCCATTCATTCTCCTTCATCCTAGGCTCTAAAGGGGCCGCAACGGGTTGCACGTCTTTACGAGGAGTCGTTTGACCACAAATGACTGGCCTAAAATTTAACTTTAAGACAAAATGATCAGCGGTAAAAGTGGCAATGGTGCGGTACTAAAACTGCAGATTGCTTATCAAATGCTGTCTATATACCTGCTCATAGTCTTCATTACCCAAATATACATTATCCTTTACAAAAGTCAAGGACCTCTGGTGTAGTGACTTCACGTGATAGGGCACGATTACATACCAACCCGTAAATGCAATTATTTCAGCCATTTAAGGAAAAAGCACAACTTTAGAAAAGCTGCACAGTTCCAGCTGACTGACAGCCCACAGGCTGTGGGTTCTAACCCGATTGTTTGCCTGTAGGCGAGCAAGGTGCTAAACCAATACACCTGCTGCTCATTGACACTGACTTTCTCTTCCCGGACCTCTGTGGTCCTTCAAAGGCTTTGGAGTGAATGGGTCCACCAGGCACTGGGCCACCATTTATCTAGAATGTGTTCCTCCTCCAAAGACTCTTTAAAGAACATGTTTTACTTTTGTTGTCAAAAGCAAATCCACTGTTCCCTCCTGCTTTGTTGGGATTTGGCAGCAACCCTTACAGCCCTCCACATAACAATTCATTCTCTCTCTCTCTCTCTCTCTCTCTCTCTCTCTCTCTCTCTCTCTCTCTCTCTCTCTCTCTCTCTCTCTCTCTCTCTCTCTCTTCTCTCTCTCTCTCTCTCTCTCTCTCTCTCTCTCTCTCTCTCTCTCTCTCTCTCTCTCTCTCTCTCTCTCTCTCTCTCTCTCTCTCTCTCTCTCTCTCTCTCTCTCTCTCTCTCTCTCTCTCTCTCTCTCTCTCTCTCTCTCTAAGATGAGCTGTTCACACCCACAGAATCAGTTTATAATGTGTTATAATAATACAGTTAAGAGTGTAGAATTAAGTCGTCTCTATCCGAAAGGGCTCGGCCGAAATGGAATATAGTATAAATTTGTTTCAATTAGTGTATAAACTCATGGAAACAAGGATCATTACATATTCTAACCCTTGTTCAGAGTTCACCTAGACTCAGCATAGCCTTCCCCGCCCTCCCTCCCCCCTCATACGCACTTGTATGTTGTACGTCCTGGCACTTAAAAAATAGCACTTAGCATAGCATCTTATCCTAGCTATCTTTGTTGCTTACAGTGAATGGCTTAACCTAGCGATAGTTAGTGCTTGGCACTTGTTTCTATGGACATCACTACTGTGCCGACAGCGATATATTGTTGTTCCTCTTTCTTCTGACAAATGTACTTCTTGTTAGTCGCTTTGGATAAAAACAAAAAATCTGCTCAACGCCCTGATTGTAACCATAAATGTGCAGTTGTATTGCGGCTGTTGCACTGGTCTTTTGGCGTCAACGGTCTCGCCGTGGCGGTTCTTTGCAACTGCAGAGCGTTGTGTACCCTCCGCCGCCTGTTGTACGCGTTGCAGTCGCCGTACAAACAGCCTGGCATCATGTGCTTCACCACATGGCCCTCAGCGGAAGAACGCCCCCCCTTCCCCCAGTAGCCGTCGCCATGTCTCACTGAATTAAACAGCGGCGCACACTAATGCATTCAGCCCCCCTGACCTCTTCACTGTATTTGAGCATACAAAGCAGTGTTAATTTAAAAGTAATGGCCATTTGTCATGGGGAGGCACACGAGGTCTGGGTCCCAGCGCGCAGGCAGCTGCCCCCAACGCCGTCGCCGCTCAGCGGGTCAGGAGTGAGGCTAGAGCGCCGGGGGGGGGGGGGGGGGGGGATCTGGGGTGTCTCTCTTACCTGGCACCCCACGAACCCCATCTGCTACAGGGTATGAGGGGGGGGGGAGGCATTATCGTTTTGCAGTGGGCGGCAGGTTCCTGGTTCAATCCCCGCCTGCTCACAATCCAAGAGTGGAGGTGTCTCTGAGCGAGACGCCGTACCCCAGCTGTCCCGACGGACCAGCGGTACGGCGGACAGAGCTGTCGGGGTATGGACGGTATAGATACAAAGAGGGTGGCTCTCCTTAGTGGTGCAACAGCTCACAGCAGAGTTATTTACATTGCATTTGGCAGACGCTTTTATCCAAAGCGACTTACAATCAGCCAGAAGACGGAGAAAGAACAATATGTCTCTGTGTGTACTGTAATGATGCTAAGCACTATTTTTGTGTGTCAGGTCGTACAACATACAATAAGTATGCACATTAAGTGCCAGATCGTACTACACACAATAACCGCATAAGAGAGGGGGGGGGGGGGAAGTGGGGGGGCTTTGCAGAGTCTAGGGAACTCATATTTAGAACACAGTGGTGCAACAGTGGACTCAACATGGGGGAGGATGGGATTTGTGAAGTACTCCACGTAACAGCGACCAATGGAAACGCTAACCTTATGGTAATTACCGTGATGGAGTGATGCGGTACGTTCTACAGAATCACAAGTGGTGGGTGGACCGCTCCTCTCAATCCACCGTTTCATAATGTTACGTCTGGAAAAGAGGCAGAAAAAGGTTCCCCAAAGCAGTGCTAGGCCACCTGTACCCCCCCCCCCCCCCCCAGAGACAAGGCCGTCCTGCTGGCCCAGCTGTCTTGGGGTTGACCTGCTTTCTCCACGCTGCCACACCGTCCGTCTGACCGTCTTGTAACACACAACCCACCGTCCGAAGACCCTGTATCCCTAGGAGTGTGTGAGTGAGAAGTTTGTGTGTGTTGTGTGTGTGTGTCTGTGTGTGTGTGTCTGTGTGTGTGTGTGTTTGTGTGACGTATGTGTGTGTGTGTGTGTGTGTGTGTGTGTGTGTATGACATGTGTGTGTCTGTGTGTATGTGTGAGTGACGTGTGTGTGTGTACGAGCGTGACGCGTGTTTGTATGTGTGTGTGTGTGTGTGTGTGTGTGTGTGTGTGTGTGTGTGTGTGTGTGTGTGTGTGTGTGTGTGTGTGTGTGTGTGTGTGTCTGGGACACGTTACTGTTACATGTGTACGTGTGACTAACGTGAGTGAGTGTGTGTGTGTGTGTGTGTGTGTGTGTGTGTGTGTGTGTGTGTGTGTGTGTGTGTGTGTGTGTGTGTGTGTGTGTGTGTGACCCCTCACTTGCCACGGCCCCATCATGCCCCCCCAACATGCCACCATGTTCAGGTTGTGCCCCTGTCTGTCGTACCAGGCTGCCCTGAACCGGCTTCTGTCCCCCCATCGTCACCAGCAGCTGTACGGCCAACCCCCCCACCTCCAACCCCCCTCCAACCCCACCACACCCCCACCGCCAACGACCCAGACCAAAAAGAACAGCCAGAGAGAAAATGGATGGGTAGAGGGCGATCATAACATAATAACAACTCTGATTACCGGCGTATCGCCACCAGCCTGCTGGCGGTGCATCACGCTTCCATCAGGGCGCCGTACTCTCAGCCTCATCGCCCCCGTCGTCTCCTCCCGAGCTGTACTCCACACACAGCAGTTGAAGGAGAGCACCGCCTGCCACGCATCACCAGCACACTCACAGTCGTCACAATGTCGGCTCGGCTGAAACTAGGCCATGGCACTTCGCTCAGAGTCAGAGGCTCCCCCTGATGGATCTGTGGAGCTCTGTGGAGATGGAGGTTGTCTGTCAGTGCGGTTCAGGCGTGCTGACCCCGGGACAGGAGGAGTAGCCGAGGAGAAGGTGAAGAAAAGAAGGGCGAGGACCTTTCACGTCAAGGGGTGACGAGTGAGTGATTTAGCTTCTTGGACCAAGATTTATCTTTTTCTCATTGGGCGAGGTAATGGATTTTAATTGTGTGCCAGAACGGGCTTTAATTAAATCTGTGGAGGGGCTTTTTTGAAAGCTATTTCCAATTCACGGCTCCTGCACCCATCCCCCCCCACCCACCCACCTCTACGAGATGGTTCTGCAAGGGTACACACACACACACACACATACACACACTGACATACATATATACCCACCCACCCAGACACACACACACACACACACACACACACACACACACACACACACACACACACACACACACACACACACACACATACACACACACACATACACACACACACACACACACACACACACACACACACACACACACACACACACACACTGACACACACTGACACACACACACACACACACACACACCACACACACACACACACACACACACACACATATACACTGCAGCATGCCAGGGTATTGTTGTGCGCTCTGTGTGCATTGGGCCTCGAAAGACGGAAAGATCTTCTCATATCCGCTCCGTTCACCATCCGTGCGGGAAAAGCATTTCCTCTTTATATGATACATGGCACCGGGGCAGGGCACTGGGTCCAACAGGCGCTTTATTCTGATCCATGTGTGCAGACATCGACTCAATATACTCCTACTTGTCTCCCTGCAGCCTGCAGAGAGCTGCGGCTCCCTTCTGGGTGCCCTTTTGTTTTTCGGTGGGGGTGGGGGGAGGAGCGGTGTGTGTCTCACGTCGATAGAGAGATTTATAGCGTGCTAATTTTAACGCGCGACGAGATTGGAGCCGGCGCGGCAGTGGGTTCTGAATACCTGCAAAATGGGGGAAGTAAAGCGGTTAAAATGGCTGGATTGAGAAGTCCCCCCCCCCCCCCATATCTTACGTCGGTAACCCTTTTTTTTAAAAGGTCAGCTTTAGCATTTAATCAATTTAATAATGAGGATGTCTGTGTGTCCCAAAAGGTTGTTACTGCCTTATCTCATGCAGGAGCAGTGAGGGGTGGTGGGGCAGTATAGTCTGCCGAAGCAGAACCCGCTTGGGGCTTTTTAGGGCTAGAAATCGATCTGCTTTTTGTGTGAAAATAGCAGGAAGGACGAAAGCACCCAGACGGCATAATTCAAGCCATTTAAAAAGGTCATTCCGTACCCAAACCCTGTGTCTGGACTGACTGGGCTAGCTGTAATCATGTTTTGGAAGTTGATTTTAAGTGAAACTAACGAGATGATTCGACAATGCTGCCAGCTCATTACATTGTGGATGTGTACTTAACGTGCATAATTCAATTTCTGTGGTCTCACCACAGCATAGTTGGGAAATTATCATACTTTCAAATTCTTATTGTCCACTTTTTGGCCTTTTGAAGGAAATATGATCTGCATACAAACTTTAACATTCAAGGGAATGAGAGCCTATTGGAGCCGAAGCTGGCCAAGCTGGCCGAAGCTGTTCAAGAAAACCCGCTTTTATGGAAATCCCTCAGAAGATAATGCATCCGGGATTCAATGCGACTGAGCCCGTGAAATATGAGATTATACGCTTTTGGCCCAAGGCGTTGCTTTCCGCCAAGAAGCACAAACAACATTTATTTGTATGTATCTCACTCTGCTGAAATGTCCCCCGTGTGTGTGTGTGTGTGTGTGTGTGTGTGTGTGTGTGTGTGGTGTGTGTGTGTGTGTGTGTGTGTGTGTGTGTGTGTGTGTGTGTGTGTGTGTGTGTAACGCGTGTGTGCGTGTTTGTGTGTGTATGTGTGTGTGTAACGTGTGTGTATGTGTGTGTGTAACGTGTGTGTGATATTTCTTATTGCCTCAAAGGGAGAAAACCATCACTAATTCAATAAACATATATTATGTAGCCTAGCCATGAGAGCCATCTCTGTGACTAAGCTATGGATGCATTCAGTCTGAATGACGATGAATGGTGAGGCGTCAGTCTGTTGGCACCGTCTGTCATAGGAACAATACGCTTTGTGACGGGAGGACAGCCTTTGAAGCTCATCATAGAGAGGGTCAAAGGTATAAATGAAAGTCTCAAAAATCTGCTTCAAGTGTTTTGTTGCCTCTGAAGTTTCAGGCATCCAGACACAAGGACACGCACAGACACACAGACATAGAGACACACAGAGATAGAGACACACGGACACACACAGACACATGGACACACGGAACACAGACACACGGACGCAGAGACGCAGGTTTACGGACACACGGAACACAGATACACACGCAGATACACACAGACACATCAACACAGAGACACGGACACACAGACACACTTACACGGACAGACATACAGACACACAGAGGCACGGACACACAGACACACACACGGACGCACAGACAAACTTCTTAAGGCTGGGGTCATCGGTCTCCTCTCCTTCCGTGCGTTCCTCCAACTCTCCGCTCACTGCTGGCGGTCCAGCTACAGGCTTCAAAGGAGGTCTGAGGGAGCCGGGAGGTACAGGCGCTATTCCAGGGTCTCCGCTCCCTCCTCCCCAGACTCAAAGCTCAGCGGGTTGCCAGGTTGGGGACACCGGACGAACAGAAGCACAAAACGAGCCAAGCGCAACATTATACTTTGAGAATAGTGCAAATGTTATATTCTAAGAATGAGCCGTGACGATGAGTCCTTAATGTAAGTCGAAAGCTAATGTAGACGTTACATTTAAAACTTAATCACATTCGGCATATGTCCTGAAATTCTTCCAGGCTTTCTCTCACTGTCTTCGTCATTAAAATGCAACTCCAACCCTCAAGTTTTCTTGTTTTAGCGCTTGGGTCATGGAGCTTTTCCAAAGAGGGCCAGGCTTTTGAGGTCATGTAGAATCTGGTTAAATCTCAGTCGATCCAGGTTGTTTGCCTGCGTCCATGGCAACAGCACGCTGGATCTGCTTGCCAATTTGTTTCATATCTGGCAACCCTGGGCTACTCTAAGAATAGTGATTCTAGCACGGGGGACAAAACATGAACAAAACGATCCGACCCGGAAGGGGAATTACGAAGGAGAAACTACTGATTGTAGCGTTGATGTCTGAGTATGTTTTACAAGCAGCTACAATATCTGTATCAGTGTCATCAGTGTTAATCAGTGTAATTTGTTTAGAGGATTGTTGCCGTAGTGCGAAGACACAAAACAAGATAACAACCACGAGACCACAAACAATAATAATAACTAAAATTAGACCACAAACAAAAAAAACAACAGTGATGAGACCACAAATAACAATAACAACAACGATGTCAGGTCCAACAGACGTGCAGAGGTCCTTGCCTCCATGGCTGATTGGTATGCTGCTTGGTTCCTCCTCCTCACTGTCCCGTTATCCCACATTTTCTTTGATTCGACAAAAGTGAAAGTAAAACCAAAACATGGCCGCCGCACAACGCTGTCCACCTTGCTATTACCGGACCAAGCTCAATCGTAGATTGCACGTTGGTCTGGGGAGGCTGCTGTAATTTTCTTCAGCACAAGAGGCGTGATCAACAGGCCTAGTTCAACGGAATCTGTACGCAATTGGCTGCTTGCCGTCGCTTCCCTGTCGTCATTGTTTTAACCAGCCAATAGCGCGCCAGGGGGGGAAGCCAGCTTGGTGATTGGCTCCCGCAAAAATGTATCAGAAGCAGAAAGAAATGTATCGCTCTTCTCCAGGCCCTTTTGCAGGGCAAATTCAAAACGCCGGCAGAACGGGCGGGGGGTACCCAGACTACACCTGAGTGTCTCTGACTAACGAAGTGCTGACTGTCTCTGTTTTACCTCAGCCTCGGCCCGGAAGCACAGCGCCGCCCACTGGTGCCTGCAGAACATCGCGCAGGAGTCCGTCGACAGCTCCGATGAGGAGTTCTTCGATGCAAAAGGTTAGTGGCGATTTTTCCAATCATTCGTTCTTTTAGGAGAAGTATAATATATAATGTGATGCTACCTCTTGGAAAGTGGAAAGCTGTGCAAAGGCTTATGAAGTAATGCTTACACTTACTTAATTTACATTTGTATTTAGGGCATTTAGCAGATGCTGTCATCCGAAGCGACTGACAATAAGTACATTTCTCAGAAGAAAGAGAAGCATTATAGTGGTGTCGGTACAGTAAGGAGGTTCATAGAACCAAGTGCCAAGCACTAGCAATCACTAGGTTAACCCATTTCCCTACAACAAAAAGAGCTAGGATAAGATCCTTCACAATGCTAAGTACTATTTTTAAGTGTAAGGACGTACAACATACAATAAGTGCATACATTAAAAGTTGGGTATGGGATTTGTGAAACGCCAGCAGATTGTGAAAATACACAACTCAAATGGTCCTACCCCCTCTCCTTCAACGCTGACTCTGACTCCACCCATTTCAAATACATGGACGCGCAATCATGCACGAGCGCGAACACAGATGCACGAGAGCGAGCCATTAGCTAGTTAGCTAGCTCCAGTAGCTACTGCAGAACAACAACAAACAGAAGCTTGCTCTGGGTCACGAGTTTTGAGTACATACACGAAGGGGTCACGCGCGGGGAGCGGGGGAGTGCAGTACGAACGTTTGATTGACGTGCTTACTGTCCAATGCCACTCGGTGGGTCTGGAAATCATTGGCGGGAGTTTTTCGAGCCCTGCCCGTTCCACAGTTGATTGACTTGTTTAATTTTCATGTCAGTACTTCTAACTCAGTAGCTGTAAGTGGGTTACAATAAGGATTTCAAGTAATTTTGCAAAAATTGCCAAAAAAGAGAACTCCATACCCAACATTTCAGTGTCCAACAAATTAAGTGTCAACAGGGCAAACTGGTGGAGAATTCCGCATTGAGGAAGCAAAAGTTCTTTGGAAGCTCCGGCCGTAGACTGATTGAACCATACTTGCACACTTATCGAACTCAAAGCACTAATCTCACCCTGGTTGGATAATCCAATTCAAGGTTGGTGCAGCAATTCTCTTTATCTTTATCACAAACACATCAAAACACAAGAAACCAGGGGGGATATTGTGGCAGTTCTTCAGTGAGACACACAGCCCACGTGGCTGTTTTACAAACGGATTCTTCCCGCGTGTATGTGTTCCAGAGACTTGTTCTGCCGCCGCTGTGTTGAGAATTTCCACCACCATGTCCTGTGGAGGTGTGATGGACGGCCCGCAAACATGTTTACATCACGCTAGTGAAATATTTATCTGATGACATCTCTAAAAGCGGAAAAACAGCACTTGAGTTGCACGCAATTATGTCCACTCGCCGCCCTCTGGAAGGCGTGGGGGGTGTGTGGGGGGTGTGTGGGGAGGTATCATGTAGTGTGTGTCATGTAAAGATGCAAACATAGACCTCTCTAATCGCTCCATCATCACATACTCGCTGTCTCCAGCAAGCATTACTTCTGCTCCATAATCGCGATTATGCTGAGAGAGGATAGAGAGAGAGAGAGAGAGAGAGAGAGAGAGAGAGAGAGAGAGAGAGAGAGAGAGAGAGAGAGAGAGAAGAGAGAGAGAGAGAGAGAGAGAGAGAGATAGAGAGAGAGAAGAGAGAGAGAGAGAGAGAGAGAGAGAGAGAGAGAGAGAGAGAGAGAGAGAGAGAGCAATGGACTGAGCAAGAGATGATTGGGAGATGATCAATACAGTGACCTTCATTTCTGTAATGGCCGAGCAGTGGGAGAATCTCCGTCATACAAAGTGAGAATGGACTGGAGCCAGCAAGCGGTTCTGATGCTACCTCCCCTCGCCCCCCAACATCGTGCTTCTTTTAATCTGTATTCAAATCGGGAGACCCATACCCTTAACAACAAGCCTTCAGGCCCGACATTATTATTCAAATGTGCCTCCTCCATTTTGGTTCATCTTCAAACAAAGACTCAAGTGCCGCTGGGCGGTGTTCTCCCGCTGCCTCGGAGGGCTATGGACGTGGCAGAACCTCGGCTCCCCAGGTGACAGCACGGACGGCTGAGTCATGGCCCCTCGGTCAGAGAACACACGGCGGTGCTCTGCCACGCGGCCTCATTTAGGATGCAGATCGTGTCGCTGAATCGATTCAGAAACACTGTTTTTTTGGCCTTTGGAGTGCACATGTGCAGGCTCACACACGCGCAGGTACAAGCGTGCAAACATACGGACACGCGCGCACACGCAGGCACACTCACACGCAGACAGACACATGCAGACACACACACACACACACACACACACACACACACACACACACACACACACACACACACACACACACACACACACACACACACACACACACACACACACACACACACACACGGTGACACACAGTGACAAACCTCCCAGACCCCTATATAGAATAAAAACATCCTCAAAAGCATCAAATCTAGTTGGGAAAGATAATAGATGTAATATTATTATATAAAAAACACTGAATACCGAATTTCTACTAAAAGAAACATAAGAGGCAGAGAAGGGCCAAGTGTAAACAGAGGGATGTGTTTACCTAACTTTAGTCTTCTGCAAGCGAGTCACGCGCAACATAAACATAACCATCCTGTCTCAAATGTGCTCTTCCTAATAGGCGAACTCAAACAAGGCCCTTAATTTAAGTTTACATCTAGCCCACCCCACAAACGCTGCTCTGTTTCCTGGCACGAGAACTCCGTGCTGGGTCTACACTACAGTCAGACCGGACAGACTAGCCCAGACCCGTAATGTGGTGAAAACACATTTCAATCCCTGGCTGGACATGTTCTGATGTTGGTCTAGTACATTTGGTCAGATGCAATGGGATTGCTAGTCAGTTCACTGGAGAGTCTTCCATTTATTTACACCATTGGGGGACGGTGGGTTGGCATGTGGTTCAGGAGGTAGAGCGGGTTGACTGGTAACCGGAAGGTTGCTAGTTTGATCCCCGGCTCCTCTTAGCAGAGTGTCGAGGTGTCCCAGCAAGACACCTCATTCTTACTCATCCCGACGAGCTGGCAGTCGCCTAGCGTGTGTGAATGAATGGGTGAATGTTGGGCAGTATTGTAAAGTGCTTTGAGTGGCCACTGTTGAGAAAAGCGCCATACAAATGCAGTCCATTCACCATTTAACATGGACACATGTACACACTAACACGCAGATTGTGAGGACATCCAGTGAAACAACTCTAGCCCATCATAAGTAAAGTGCACTTCAGTTACAACGCCCGTTATGAAGCACAATGACTCATGCTCATCCAACACACGGTAAACGCTCTCATGAAGAACTTGCACAACAAAAAGTGAAGTTGGATAATTAGTGAAAACAGCAGAGAGGGTCGGGTTTGAATCACTCACACCACCGTTGTGGGAGGGATCGATGGGAAGAAATAGAAACAGATGTGTTGTGTCTGTTGTGTCATCCATGATCATAAGTCATGCAGTCCGACCACAACCATGATTAAATATGTATGAGAAAACGAGAGCTGAGGGGTGAATTCACGGAGGCGCTCTGAGAGGTCCGGGCTGTCCCTCCAGAGATGTTTTATCTCAGTCGTTTAGCCTCGTTCTCCTCTGACGTTATTGTCTCTGAATGTGTTTTGACTTCTCTCTGTGGGGGCTCCCTCCCCTCTGCGTTGTCCCCCGTGTGAGTCAAAGACTCTAAAGCGAGCTAAAGACACACTCGCGTGCACGCACGCACACTAACACAGTGTTTTTCTAAAGAATCACACACATACAGTGTTTTCTAAAGAATCACACACACACACATAGTGTTTTCTAAAGACACACACACAGACACACATACACAAACACACACAGACACACACACAAACACACACAATCTAACACACACACACACACACACGCACACACAAACACACTCCTGAGCACAAGCGCTGAAGCAGCACAAGGAAAAATGTTCGTTTTAGTTAACGGATTTAGTTGCGCATGTCAGAGGGAATCTGTGTTTTATTAATACATCCATGTAATATTTATCGTGCCTCCGGATTCCAGGCGACAGAAGCTGGCAGTCACCCATTTAATAAATGTTTAAGTGTTGAGGCGCCTTGGTGAATCGAACTCCTTCACTCTGTCGTAGCAGGGAAGGAGCCGTCAGGGAATCTAAAGGGCCCGGTGCTACGCCTCTCCTCTCTCTCTCTCTCTCTCTCTCTCTGTCTCTGTCTCTGTCTCTGTCTCTGTCTCTGTCTCTGTCTCTCTCTCTGTCTCTGTCTCTGTCTCTCTCTCTGTCTCTGTGCCGCTACCTCTCTCTTTACCCCTCTCTCTTATTACCTCTCTTTCTACCGCTCTCTCTCCCTCTCATTCTCTCTCTCTCTCTCTCTATCTCTCTCTCTGTACGTCTCTCTCCCTCTGGCTCCTACTCTCGATCTCCCCCTTCTCTCTCTTAACTCTCACTCCTCTCTCTCCCTCTGGCTCTTACTCTCGATCTCCCTCTTCTCTCTCAATTTCCCTTCAACTCTAAAGAGCTTTATTGGCATGGAAGATAAACATTTGCACAACCAAAACCATTCTGTATGTCAGCTTTATGTGTCTCTTCCATCTATCTCCCTGACCAGACTTTAGGGTGAGGCCTTGAGTCTTTTGAGCTGGTCTGATGACAGACAGGCTGGATTCGAACAGACAAGCTCCAGTCTTGGTGAACCGGCTGTTTAACCTTCTTTCGCTTCCAATTTGCTTCGACCAATCATGTTGTCGGGGGGCTTGGTGCTGTTGCTGAACATTACACGGAATGGATCCCGACCCCAACAGACGGGTTGCGGCTGACCGTTTACGACTGGATCCCATCCTCATATACCTGATTGGCCATAAACCAACACACACACTTGGCCAGCACGGGTAGACTGAAATTTTCCCATAGCCGTGGAAAGATATATACATATATATATATACACATTTCTTATGATCGTCTTCTGAAACCACCACCTTGCCACATGCAGGGTTTCATTGGAAGGAAATCTCTGAAAGAAAACAGGAAACACTGCATTCCCGTCCTGAGATTACCATCTTTATTTCATGTGTATGCCTCTTTGTATATCACTTCGTCTCTCATGTGTGTGTAGATCTCTCTCTCTCTCTCTCTCTCTCTCTCTCTCTCTCTCTCTCTCTCTCTCTCTCTCTCTCTCTCTCTCTTCTCTCTCTCTCTCTCTCTCTCTCTCTCTCTCTCTCTCTCTCTCTCTCTCTCTCTCTCTCTCTCTCTCTCATGTGTATGTAGATTCTCTCTCTCTCTCTCTCTCTCTCTCTCTCTCGCTCTCTTCTCTCTCTCTCTCTCTCTCTCTCTCTCTCTCTCTCTCTCTCTCTCTCTCTCTCTCTCTCTCTCTCTCTCTCTCACTCTGTTCCTCATGTATCTCCCTCTTAGCATGTCTTTGTCCCTCTCCCTGCGTGCAGGCCCAAGTGTGTGTGACGCAGTCTGGATGCCTCCCAGCCGCTGTCAGGTTCTCTCCTGCTGACGTTCCCTAAGGTTCTCCTGTGCTGACGTTCCCTCAGGTTCTCCTGTGATGACGTTCCCTCAGGCTCCGCAGCGACAGCCTGCCGTGCAGACAGCAGACGCAGAACGTATGCTGAGGGGCTCGGTCGACCATAAATCATCCAATCGATGCATTGCTTTCATATTTTTCAAATCAATATTGATTTGGCATCGGTCGGTCATTGTGATCGTGTCTTATCTTTCACGGGTCAACGCACAGAGCACCTGACTCAATGGGAACACGTGTAGAATGAGCTTTAGAATGTGGTCAGTGCCTTTCAGTTGAGTCACTGGGGTTCACTGGTCTGAACTGTGTCGAGCAGCGCTGTGTGACTCATTTCGTTGAACACAATGTGCTGTTGAATTGTACTTTCTAAGCCTGGTCATTTGCATTTAAAGCACAGTGTGGGAGGGTCTGTTTACGTGCCACAGGTTCAACTCAATAGACTTCAGAGACACCAGGGTTTGTGCCATGTCTTTATGTTCATAATATATTTCCCTTCATATAAACAAATGCACATTTAGGTGCTTTATTTCAGTGCATGAAGGGATATAGTGCTTTAAATGGTTTATTCTTTGCTTAATGAAGAATGAGGAAATGGTGAAATAAGTTTTAGTTCTAAACAATATCAATAATGCACAAAGTATTGTATTTTATGAATTATCTTGGAATTTCTGTCACCAATGTATATAAACATTGTGTCCCCCTCCCACAGTAGCAATATACAGTATACATTCAATGTGCATACGGTATGCTTGTGTGGCTTCAAAACACGATGCATCTATAATAATAACGTGTATAATAATTATATTTAATAATCATATTTAGTACATCTCCATTTCCTGTCTTGGCACGCTTTATTGCAAGAGTTGTGATACGGGATTCGACGTAGATAGGGATGTTTTTGGTAATGGCGTTGGGTTTGTAATAATAAGGGATTGGAAATCGGATGGGATTTGTAATGCAAACAGAAATCAAACAGATTATCTCATCCCAGCTCAAAGGAAAAGGTCAGCTGTGTTTGACGCCCGGTGGGGGACGATGTAAAACAATCAGCTCACCAATTGCCCTTCATTACTCTGCGAGGTTAGGTCACATCGTAGTCTGAAGAACAACAGCTGATTCCCAGTCACATTACCGGAATATCTTAACGAAACAATGCTGTTGTGTTTTGTCTCTACGACTCTGCAGATTCTCACTCGCGCACGAATGCATACAAACACACACACACACACAAACAAACACACACGTTGTGTTTCTCTCTATGACTGAAGATTTTTTAAGATTCACAACAAAACACACATACGTGTGTACACACACACATATACACACACACACACACACAGACTCTCACAAACACACACACACAAACACACACACACACACACACACACACACACACACACACACACACACACACACACACACACACACACACACACACACACACTTCCTGACAGCTTCTCCAGTTTTGCCTAGCGTCGATGACGAAGCCATGGTTTAAAGATGGCTGCCAAACCCCCCCCCTCGCACCCTTAAAGTGCAATTGCGCTTTAAGAGCGTTTAATTCCACTTCCCAGCATCCTGACGACATTTTACATTGTATTTGGGGTTTTTTTTGGGCTGGGAGGGGCCTGAACTCTCGGTCCAGAAATCGAAATAAATGTATTTCCTTTAGTGCGAGCCAGGGCAGCTCTTGATGATGTCACCTTGTTCCTGCATCGATTTCTGCATCTGCCCCATGATGGATGAAACTAATATTGAAGCGTGGGCAGTGAAAGATTTTTATAGCCCGAATAAAACATGAACCAGAGCAGGATTTAGTGTTTTTTGTTTTGGAGATGCCTTTATCAGCCGGCTTCGCCTGGCATTGAAGTGGTTGTTGAGATGCACACCCTGAGAAGGTACTATTAGATATAGAAGTACTATAGAGGTACTATTCAGAATGAATGATGAGGAAGAGTCAACTCTGATCCGGAGATATGGGCCCTTTACGTTAACTTATTTATTTTAAAAGGTTCTACGTTTATCAGATACAAAAGCTGGATCTACTCTACTCATTTACATATTTAGCAGACGCATTTATCCGAAGCAATGTACAATAAGTACTTTTGTCAAAAGAGAGAGAAATAGCAATCTATAACTGTTGGTACAGTAAGGATGTTCATAGAACCAAGTACGAAGCACTAACAATCGCTAGGTTAACCCATTCCCCATATGCAACAAAGAAAGCTAGGATAATATGCTACACGATGCTAAGTACTATTTTTTAAGTGCAAGGACATATAACATACAATAATTGCGTAAGAGGGGTGGGGGGGGGGGGTAAGGGGTGCAGGCTAGGCAGAGCGACACATGATTTACCCTGTGCTGCACGAAGCGTTTACAGTGCATCCATCAGAAACATTCCCCAAGTGGGATGGCAATCGAACACCTCATCTTGGCTGCTGGGTGTACACGATCACTTGGACCAGATTTATCTTCTCAGTTCTGTGCCCACGTGTTCAATATTTGCACGTTGGTTAGTTAAGCTTTGGTTTCCCGGCTCCTGATCAAAGTGGACACGTCGGTCGGTGGCTGCTCAGTCCATCCAGGTTCTGCCTGATTTCTCTGAAGGCATCTGAAATAGTCAACAGAAAGCCCTTGTTGCTAATCGTCCTGCTCAGTTGCATGTGTTACGGACTACTCCAACTTACCTTCCCCATAACACACACACACACACACACACACACACACACACACACACACACACACACACACACACACACACACACACACACACACACACACACACACCCTTTTAACTCTCACCTATCAACCATTCACCTTATCAGGGGTACGCCAAAGATCATGTTTGAGACCCTGCACGAGATAAAAGTTTAACCGGAAGTGTGTTAAATCGCTCTTTCCTTTATTGTGATCAACGGCACCTCTCTAGCAGATCAATCCAAAGCATATGGCCTCTATGGCTGAGCGGTTGACATATCAGCTGCGTGTAAATCCATACTTTGTTACACGAGGACATGAATGAATAACGACACCACAGTGAGGGACTGGAGGGGGCGCAATGTTTTTGGCTGTTTGCAGGACTTAATGCTTGCATTTAGGAGACGGATTGTTTCCGAGCGAAGCCAAAGGGTTTTGAAAACAACAGCAATTTGTTTGCAGAAGTCCTCACTAAGGACCTATTACTTTCTAGTTCATGTATTATACCATAACAAAGTCTCTTGCTTCAGGTTTGTAGATAAGGATACATGGCGCTGGTTCTCCAAGTTGCTGTGCGTGCGTGCGTGGCTGGTTTCACCTGACTCGGACCAGGTGAGGCTGCCTAAACCAGCCATCATCCACACACACACTCACACTAACATAGTTTTACAGTAGTATTTTAATAGAGTTAGAAAAAGTAGAAATGATTTCCACTGTTTCTATTCTCCTTCCTGTGCCTCAATGAAATTATGAACTGGTTCTATTTAAAACATGGATTAGGATTTAATTGGTTCTGTTTCTAGATCATAGAAAACATCCAGATGTTTTGTTCATACATCAAAGGAACCATTACCCCAAGTATCCACCTTGGATGTTTTTTATCAGAATGATATCGAGAAATTTTGTGTAAGAACACAAACGCTGCTTAGCAAGGGGATCAATATCGCTTGGCCATATTTTATAAGAACTCTTCAAATTTCTGAATTAGCCCGAGTGGAAGGAGAGACTGAAGGTCTGGCTTGTTAAGAGGGGCTATGTTTAGTATGGAGTGGTCCTCCCAAGATAAGGATCAGTTAGTAGTTAGCAGTAATTCACAAGGATTTTCCAATTATGTTAAAATCTGTAAAAGTCATTGACATTTATATTCACATTTAGGGCATTTTGCAGATGCTTTTATCCAATGCGACTTTAGTGCATTTGCATTTGTTGAAGGACATACAATATATTGCAGTACAGTAAGGATGTTCATAGAACCAA
>OLKM01000099.1:542711-552711 GCA_900291075.1 Melanogrammus aeglefinus
ACGTTTCTCCACAGTAGAGAAACTTGGGGAGATAATTTAGTTTGAATTCTAAATTGGTAGTTTCTCAAAAGTGACTCAAATAATAGGTCTGGACGCTTCTTTAATGACATGTATCGGGGAACTGTGAGTGGCTTAACGAGGAGATAGTGAATACAAATGAGATTAATGATAAGACATGGGAAGGAGAGAGTGAGAGAGTCATAGCCTTGGAGTTGGGATGCCCCGGCAGCAGTCATGGACGGCTGATCTTCCTGGCTGGTGGACCGGCTCGTTAAAGGTCACGCTCCACGTTTGACAAATACAAGTGGAAACTTTCAGTCGCTCGGGTTCTGGTGAGCCGCGCCCAGGCAGGGCCCCCCTCCTGCGGAGATGAAAGGACGGGGCCCTTCAGAGAGATTGGGGAGACAGATGGAAAAAGACAATATGGCCGCCCTTCAGAGAGATGCGTGGAAATGGATGGAAAAAGACAATATGGACACAGAGAGAATACATAGAAATAGATACAAAGAAAAGGAAATTCACACACAGGGTTGGAATATGTAAAGAATTATTCAAAAGAGAATGTTGGCACATATATGGAATATCTTTTAATAGAAACAAAGATGGAACATGGAAGCATAGGGAGACAATACATACAAATGTATTAAGAATAGAGTGCGCACGCTTATGTGTGTGTGTGTGTGTGCATCCCTCTGTGTGCATACCTGTTTGTGAATGTGTGTGCCTGTGTTTGCGACTGTGTATATGTGTTTGTGCGTTTGTGTTTGTTTGTGAATGTGTGTGCCTGTGCGTGTCTGTAACTCTTTGTGCGTATGTGTAGCACGGGGGGGGGGCGGGGGGGGTGGAGGCGCGGGCGTTTCTCTCTTCAGCGAACCCCACTTGGAGGAGCTTAGGACCGTGTGCATAAGGACCGCTCACAGGCTCAGCTTGACCACACTTAGAGGTTCTGTAGTGGTCTCCACAGACCCCCCCCCTCATGTGTTGAGCCCCCTGCTATGTGTTTAGGGGGTCTCGTCTCCTCTCGCTCGCTCTCCGTCGCTCGCCCTGTCTGGACGCTCGGTTCCTGTCTGGTTACTCTCTCTCTCTCTCTCTCTCTCTCTCTCTCTCTCTCTCTCTCTCTCTCTCTCTCTCTCTCCTCTCTCTCTCTCTCTCTCTCTCTCTCTCTCTCTCTCTCTCTCTCTCTCTCTCTCTCTCTCTCTCTCTCTCTCTCTCTCTCTCTCTCTCTCTCTCCCTCTCTCTCTTCCTCTGCCATATTTTTTTTTCTTCCAGTCTGTGAAGCTTCTCTCTCGGTTCATTTCTCATTTTGCTTTAATCTTACCTGCGCCCCGTTTTTTCTTTTCATCCTATCTGTTCATCCCCTCGCTCAATGCATTTCTTTATCTCTCTCTATCGCTCTCTCTCTCTCTCTGTCCCTCTCTCGCCCTGATTCTCTCTCTCCCTTCCTATCTCTCGCTCTCTCTCTATCGCACTCACTCTAGCTCTCGCTCCCTCTCTCTTGCCCTGGTTCTCTCGTCCCCCCTCTCTTCCCCTCTCTCTCCATGGCTATATCTCCAGTCATCCTAACTCTGTTTTTTTGTTTCTAATCTCCCGCGTAGCCGGCAGCCGTAGGGGAAACACAAGCCTCCCCCCAAAACAAGGATACTTCAGCGGTAGGAGAGAGAGAGAGAGAGAGAGAGAGAGAGAGAGAGAGAGAGAGAGAGAGAGAGAGAGAGAGAGAGAGAGAGAGAGAGAGAGAGAGAGAGAGAGAGAGAGAGAGAGAGAGAGAGACACAGAGACAGATGATTCTTTGATTCTACTATCTATGGATTCGACTACCGTGCTTTTACTGGCTTGTTATAATCTTCTAGGGTTAGAGCTCTTTGAGTTGCATGCAACCCGGCCAATCGCAGGCTGAGTAGGGCGGGTCTTGGCATTGCCATAGTAGGATTCGTAAATTCGCAACCCGTCCGGCAAGTCTCTCGCTGTCTCACGCCCCGACAGTGGTTCATCTCAGCTCATCTGTATTCTGCTTGGCACCACGGCCCGCTGCAGTCGTCCCCGACGCACGTGGCCAGACGCTACCGACCGCCCCTCTCCACGACTGATTTCTCCCTGCCTCCGTAGGCGGGACCGACCGCCCCTCTCCACGACTGATTTCTCCCTGCCTCCGTAGGCGGGAGCAACACGTAGCCCGCGGCTAGCGGTGTAGTTTCTTTCAACACACGTTATAAAGGATGAGGCATGACGCAGAGGGGACAGCTCTAATGAGAACAAGGTGGATGCGTGTGTGTTTGTGTGTCCGCGGTTGAGTGTGTTTGTGTGTTTCCTCGTGTTTCTGTGTGTATGGGGGTTTCTGTCTGGGAGTGTGTAGGTATGTGTGTATGTTTGTGTTTTTGTATGTGGTTGTCTGTGTGTGCCTTTGTGTGTTTCTGCATGTGTGTGTGTTTTGGGATGTTTCTATGTGTGTGTATGTGTTTGCATGTGTGGTGTGGGCGCATGGTCTGTGATGCTCCACAGTGGGATAACCAATCGGAACAGTTGGCAGTGAAATCAAACTTATGACATTTATTTATAAAGGTGGGGGGAAAAGGGAGGGGGTCAAAAGGCACCTCAAATCTTCACCAGGTCGGCGGTTGATGTCAGGATGCTCTGTCTGGCTCTTCCTGTTATCGCCGGCAGAGAAAGAGAGAGACAGGCCAAGCTTAGTGTGGTCTGTGGTCCCTGCCACTGACCGCTTCGCCCAGGCTCGGCTCTTGGGTCCTCTTGGGAGTATTGGGGGTTCCTCTTCAGCTGCAGGCCTTCTCTCTCGTATCAGCACGACACAATTTACACAAAGATCAAAGAAACAATCCTTCGGCCAACTTGGACATCATTTCATTATAAGGGTTCAGTTGGGTCAAGAGGGTCGGCCACAGGCCTCTTACCACGAGACTGGCCTAGTGCGTGTCTGGTCTCCACACGCTCCTCCAGCCAGTCTGTCTTCAGCTTGTTCTGGTGGGGTTGAAAGGCCTCCTGATTGCCAGGCTAACTCAGCACACCTGTGAGTGATAAGCTGAGACACTTGAGTAGGGCGGTGTCTCTATGACACAGCCTTTAGGGTAGTACCTCCCATCCAACACCACACCCCTTGGCCGCCTTTGGCTGCCTTTGTGGCCACCATTTGGCCATGTGGGGCACTGCTCACCGGCTGGGCCATCACAGTGGATGTCCATCCGTGTATTTGTATGTATATTTGCGCTTGTGTGTGCATATGTGCGTGTGTGTATATGTGTGTAACAAAGTCTATACTAACCATAAGGGGATCACACACTTACCGGCGTCCACCACATACAACGCTCTACACACGCTAACCCATTGGAACCTCCAGCTCTGCTGACTCCGTCCTCATCCACCCGTTACATTATTATTATTATAACCTTTATTTAACCACGTTTAGTGTCATTGAGAATAAAATCTCATTTACAAGAGAGACCTGGCCAAGATGGACAGCAGTACACAGTTCCAACATAAAACACAAGACAAGTACAAGTTCAATACTAAGTGCATTAGTAATTATACATTTAGATCATTGACTAAAACATTTGCAATTTCCAATGGAATCCGACATCAATGTCTTTACAACAGCTTTATATTCACTAAGCGTAACTAGGTCTTGAAGCTTGAGCTTTTTCTGCAGGTTATTCCAGGAAGATGTTGTAAAAACCTTAAAGGCCTTTTTTCCCAGTTCTGTCCGCGCTTCAGCAACAGTCATAAGGACCATGTCCTGAGGCCATAACCCATGGGGGTTTATGGCATGCGTTGTTTGTTCAGCAACACATACTCTGCGCCACACCCTTGCTGCTCTCGTATATTCACAGCCCTCATCTGCAGTCGTCTCTCTGATGGAGGGGCCTGTCTGAGGGGGGGTGCATCATTCGCTATTTTGCGTTTGTGTTCTTGTGTGTATGTTTGTGAGAGTGTGTGTGTGTGTGTTTGTGTGTGTGTGTGTGTGTGTGTGTGTGTGTGTGTGTGTGTGTGTGTGTGTGTGTGTGTGTGTGTGTGTGTGTGTGTGTGTGTGTGTGTGTGTGTGTGTGTGTGTGTGTGTGTGTGTGTGTGTGTGTGTGGGGGTGGGGTGGGGTAGGGGTACGGGGGTCAGAGTCCCTGATGGAGGGAGACGAAGAGAGAGAGAGAGAGAGGGAGAGGGAGAGGGAGAGGGAGTGAGAGGGGAGGGAAAGAGAGAGGGAGATAGAAAGAGAGAGAGGGAGGGAGAGACCGAGAGAGAGACAGAGGGAGAGGGTGAGCTGGACAGAAGGGTTTGATAATGAAAATGAAGGAACACGGGTTTCTTATCGCCTCCGATGTGACGGGGCTGCTGATGCCAAGGGGCCATTTGGCTCGTTACCAGCCTCGGCTGGAGTGGAGACGTTGATTTGACAGGCGAATATTCAGTGCCTGGGAGAGTCAACCACGGAGCCGGGGTGACACCTTATAGGGTGCCTCGCTGATTGGCTAATGAGGCAGGCGTCAATGCAAATATGCACAGGTAGCTGGGGAGAATTGGGGGCAGATGCCTTTTTATGTGACTGACTGTGTGTGTGTGTGTGTGTGTGTGAGTGAGTGAGTGAGTGAGTGAGTGAGTGAGTGAGTGAGTGAGTGAGTGAGTGAGTGTGTGTGTGTGCGTGTGCGTGTGCATGTGCGTGTGTGGACATGCCTCTCCCCTCCTGCTGGGGGGTTAATGATTTGCTATCAATGCAAACGATATGGACAGGTTCCAGGGGAACTAGTGGGCTGATGCCTGTTTTTGTGACTGATTGCTGTCTGTGTATGTATTTGTGTTTGTGTCTATGTATGCATGAACGCATTAATGTGTGGACACGTATGAGCACTGATTGTTTGTTTGTATATGAGTGTGTATGAGAGCGTGTGTGTGTGTGTGTATGAGTGTGAGCGTGTTTGGTGTGTGTGTATGAGAGCATGTGTGTGGACATGTATGAGCACTGATTGTTTGTATATAAGTGTGTATGAGAGCGTGTGTGTGTGTGTGTGTGTGTGTATGAGTGTGAGCGTGTGTGTCTCCCTGTATAAGCCTGTTAGTAATTCATCATCATTGATTACACGGTGCACCATCGAACATGGGGGGGGGGGGGGGGGTTCTCTCAGGGCTCCGTCCGCGGTCGGAGCGACAGGTCCGTGACGAGGCACCGGCGAGCAGATGGCGGCGCCGGTTAGCATGTGGCCGGTGTGCCAGGGGTGTAGAACGGGCTGTTCACCCTGTCACCAGGTGGCCCTGGTGCTGTGAAGAGCTCTACTACAGGTCCTCCACCACACAGCGGTGGATCTCCGGTGGGGCCGCAGCCGGAACCGAGGCATCGTTGACACGGACACAGCGCATGGTTCATATCTGCCTCATTAGCATCGACGCGGGTCCGATGATCTCAGTACTCCGATGTACCCGGTACTCCGATGCAATCGGTACTCCGATGCACTCTGTACTCCAATGCTCTCCCTACTCTGATGTTCTCCGTACTCCGAGGTTCTCAGCGGCCGGCCATGGCCGAGGAGAGGTCGCTGACTAGGTTGTGATTGATTGGGACAAGACGCTACGAGGCTACAGCGAGTCCTTGGCCTATGAAGGCGCACACCTCCCTCAGAGAGTCAATGCCCTTGGTTTAAAATAGACATGCCTCGCATGCATGGACGGTGATGCTAGCGAAAGGACGCTACGGTGACGCTATCGAAAGGACTCTACGGTGATTCTAGCGAAAGGACTCTACGGTGATTCTAGCGAAAGGACTCTACGGTGATGATACTGAAAGGACGCTACGGTGATGCTACCGAGAGGACACTACGGTGATGCTAGCGAAAGGATGCTACGGTGATGCTACAGAAAGGTCTCTACGGTTTTATATAAATCCGTCAGGCCTAGGATTCTAGCAGAAATCCAATTAGCATGTTGTTAAAGTGACTGTGATTTGAAATGTGGTTCTACACGTTTCCCAGGGAGTTTAGTGGAACGGGTATATTGGGGGGTATATTTTGAGGATGAGTGCAGCTTTTTGCATCTCATTGTGATTCTGTGCTCATGTCTCCATCTGCCTGACACAGAATGAGGAATCTGTCATGTTGGCAAACGTATTGTTGGCTTAGGAAATGAGGAGAGGAAGACAGCGTGACGCAAGGACATACAAAAAGATAGGTTGGAGAATAACAAGGATGAAAACATGCATCGATTAATGACTCTGAATGAGAGATTGAACAGCAGTCATTCCAGAGTCATGCCAGGATAAGCGCATATATTTAGATGAATTTGCCACGTGTTAATTAAATTTACATTTAGAGCATTTAGAAGACGCTTTTATCCAAAGCGACTTAGCAATAAGTACATCTTTCAAATGAAGGCGAAGCAATATTTTGTTAATGCTATTGTTCAGATAAACATTTAGACAGAGAGCATTGCAATAGAGAAATGTGTTTCTCTATTACAAGATGATTGGCATCATCTTGTTTTGTCACGCTGTACAGGTCCTCATGTAACCGTTATATTTATCGGAAACGGCGAGTGTGAGCCAAGCCAAGCAGGCCTGTTGGAGAATTCATAATCACAGATATTAAAAATACCTTTGTTTCATGTTGATCCATTCCTCTGTGTATTGACAGCTGGCAGGTAGCAGGCTAACATCTGTTTTGGTGCCATCTTCATGTTGAGGCTTACATTGACCAAGAAATGAACAGATGCATTTCTTTTAGCTGTGATTTGGAGAAGTCACAGTGAACCACACATGGGTAAAGAACCCATTAACGGTCATCCTTATGCACTCGGCTAATCTATTTTTTTCTCCAGCTGTGCCCTTTTCATAGCTCAATGGCCACTCCATTATTAATATCTGGGTGTCCTCAGGTTTAAATAGAAAGATTAGAAGATCTTTCTCCCCTCTCTCCCCTCTCCCCCCTGTTTCTCCTCTCTCTCCTCCTCTACCCCCATCCCTCGATCACCCTCCTCTCCCCCCACTCACTCAAGGGGGTGAGATGGGGAGATTGAGGAGGAAGATGGGAGATAGGGGGGAGATAGAGGGGAAAGATGAGGAGATTTGAGCAAAAGGGAGGGGGGAGAAGGAGAGAGAGAGGGAGGTGAAAGAGAGAGGAAGAGCGGGGGAGAGAAGGGGTGAGGAGGGAGAGTTGGATAGAGAAATGGGGTAGAAGGGGAAAGAGAGGAGAATGATTTCATATTAGTCCAAAAATGGTGGATCAGTGTTTGTTGTTAGAAGAGAAACAGTTGACCTGCCTTCGTCTGTCCTCAACACATACATAGTTAAACACACGTACGTACACAGAGCATAGCATAGAATATGCTAGTCCTGGTTAAATATTGTCTGAGAAGCTATGTGAGATGGGATATTAATGTTTGGGAATATTGATCAGGACTGCAATGTTTTCTGACCCAAGCACAAAGCAAATAGCATTTGGATTATGTTATTAAATGCTTGAATGATCAGTGGTTAAAAAGAAATCCATGCATTCCCATGTTTGTTGGGCATTAGGGGGATTCTGGGTTCTTGGTTCATTTGTCCATCTTAAGGAGAAAGTGTGTCCATTGATTTCTTCTGTTACTTTGTGCCAGAAATAGAGCAGCTGGCTGCAGCTCTGGGCAGAGAGAGAGAGAGAGAGAGAGAGAGAGAGAGAGAGAGAGAGAGAGAGAGAGAGAGAGAGAGAGAGAGAGAGAGAGAGAGAGAGAGAGAGAGAGAGAGAGAGAGAGAGAGAGAGAGAGAGAGAGAGAGAGAGAGAGAGAGAGAGAGAGAGAGAGAGAGAGAGAGAGAGAGAGCGGTAATGGTAGGTAGAGATTGGTAGAGAGAGGTAAACATGACGGGGTAGCTGTGACAGGGATAACATGAGGGACCGGTTCCAGAGACAGAAGAAGCTTGAGAGAGAGGAGAGAGACAGAGAGAGGTCCACATAGACAGACAGGCTGTGGGATGGCTATGGAGAAGGGAGAAGTGATGGCCTGACAGCCGGTGGGCGTGCGAGACCCGCCCCTGACACTCTTTTCCAGACGAGCGAGTTCAGATAAACAACTAGTATGCAGAGCAGAGCGCCAGAGAGCGAGAGACACTGACAGAGAGAGAGAGAGAGAGAGAGAGAGAGAGAGAGAGAGAGAGAGAGAGAGAGAGAGAGAGAGAGAGAGAGAGAGAGAGAGAGAGAGAGAGAGAGAGAGAGAGAGAGAGAGAGAGAGAGAGAGAGAGATTGGTCGATATAGAGGGTGAGGGATCGAGCGCGAGAGAGAAATGTTTGGCAGATTCCATCATCAGAGAGAGAAAGAGAACAATAGACTGGACAGATTCCCATGGGTGGTGCATCAGGGTGGAGTCTGGGTATAGGTGGTGCAGCAGCCCACTCCTCTCACAGTATTGACCTGATCCTGCGGTTGTGACACTGCAGGGCGACACCCTAAGCTAGCTAGAAGCCGAGCGTCGTTTCTCAGGTTTATATTGGCTGCTCTTTTGATCAATGGCAGGCGGATAACCTCTGCGACCTCTGGCTGGCCGGCTGGAAGACTCAACCGAAGTTACTGAACTTAAATTGTCCACTCTTTTTCATTTATCTATCTATCTATCGACCTATCTACCTACCTACCTACCGACCTACCGACCGACCTATCTATCTATCTATCTATCTATCTATCTATCTATCTATCTATCTATCTATCTATCTATCTATCTATCTATCTATCTATCTATCTATCTATCTATCTATCTATCTATCTATCTATCTATCTATCTACAGTATATATTAATATGTACACAGAGATATCTATCTATATCTCTGTGTAACTACAGTATATGTATCTATGCACATCTCTGTGTAACTTTCTGTATGTCTGTGCATCTCTAACTATCTGTAACTGTATCTCTTTGTGTCTGTGTAACTCTCTGTAACTGTATCTCTGTGTAACTCTGTAACTGTATCTCTGTGTAACTCTGTAACTGTATCTCTGTGTGTCTCTAGCTGTGTTTCTTACAGATGTACTGTATCTCTGTGTAACTCTGTTTCTGTATCTCTGCGTAACCCTGTAACTGTATATCTGTATGTCTCTAGCTGTGTTTCTTACAGATGTACTGTATCTCTGTGTAACTCTCTGTTACTGTATCTCTGTGTGTCTCTCTAGCTGTGTTTCTTACAGCTGTTCTGTGTCTTCCCTCCCCTCCAGCGGGTCTATACCACCTGGGAGACCCCCGCTGTCCCCCCCAGAACAGCATAGATGGTCTGGAGGACACCCCGGTAAGTCTACAGCTACACAGACAGACAGACAGACAGAACAGACAGACAGACAGACAGACTGACTGACTGACTGACTGACTGACTGACTGACTGACTGACTGACTGACTGACTGACTGACTGACTGACTGACTGACTGACTGACCGATCGATCTAGTAACAATCGATCGATCGATCGACACTTGGATAGATAGACACATAGATGGAAATAACATCTACCAGGAACATCCAAATATTTATCCACAAGGAAACAAAATAGGAATAAGGATATTGAGAGAATAAACCTGTAAACATAAAATACTGAAGTTACCTAACGTTCACCAGCCCTGTTGTATTATAACAGGGCGAAGCCACTATTAGGTGAAGCCACGATCACCTAAAGGCTGCCAGAGCTTTATGGTTTAACATTAAGACATAGAGCCACTTTTCAGACACCTCTATTCAGAGCGTACAATCAAAGTAGAGTACCTACAGAAAGGGTCTGTAGGTAGGTACAGTCTGCACGACTGAGTGAAACACAAACCACAGCAAGACAGAGTGCAGTGGGGGGCCATAGGAGACTGACAGACGCTGGTTATATCTCAGAGACCGTAAATCCCAACGGAGCACGTTCTAACATGGAACCCAACTCACCAGAGAGGGAGGGAGGAAGAGAGAGAGAGAGAGAGAGAGAGAGAGAGAGAGAGAGAGAGAGAGAGAGAGAGAGAGAGAGAGAGAGAGAGAGAGAGAGAGAGAGAGAGAGAGAGAGAGAGAGAGAGAGAGAGAGAGAGA
>OLKM01000099.1:555211-580312 GCA_900291075.1 Melanogrammus aeglefinus
TACAGACACACACACACACACACACACACACACACACACACACACACACACACACACACACACACACACACACACACACACACACACACACACACACACACACACACACACACACACAATGACACACACACAAACACACCCACAGCAAAATCATTTCTTTGCCACAATGAACATGTGGCCTGTGTGGAATGCTCATTTCCCCACTGCTGCTGCTGTTTTTAATTGCCAACTCTTCCCATCAGTTAAAGTTTCGGCAGCTGGGAAATGCCATTACCATCTCTCTCTCTCTGGAGGGTGGAAGGATTTGTTGTGATTGTTGGCTATAATCTGTTCCATCTACTGAGCTAATGCTTGTGCTCTTTTGGATGGAAGATGGAAATTCTTCAGGATCAGAAGGTGTCTAAACATGATTGCCTAATCGTCCTCTTTCAAGCTCTACTGGTTGAGCAGGGCTTCCCATAAGCAGGAGTGTGGGTTTGATTCCCGCTGTAGCAGCCACCCATGCTAAAACTCTGCGTCGGGAATGATCAAGGACTGAATTCCAGCGAGGCCTTGTTTATATGCGACATTATTTTCGTTCTTTGACACGTTAAGAGTTCTATTTCGTACCCATGATGATCTTGGAAAAAAAGACTCAGTCTTCGTTTTATCTAGGCTCAGAGCGATACGTTGCTGTGTGAGCAACCTTACTGGGCAACCTGGTGGTCTATTTCCTACCCATGGTGATCTTGGATAGTGATTTGCAACTCTTCCTCCAAGAGATTGTCTAGTATTCGAGCCATACCCCCATGCCCCCTGGAACCTTTTCACCAAACCTGATGCGTTCCAGTGCTCCTGAGTCAGAATTTGTCCCGTCCTATTACCAATCAAGCAGTTACTAAGAAGCTTGTATCCCAACAGTGAATTGAGATGACTTTGCTCTCGGAGGCAAGTCAGGCTGCAGACATGGGGATACAAGCCCAGTACCTTTAGTCTGGGAGACAATGATCAGGACCCTATCTCCTCGGTCTTGAACTGGAAACACTGTAGAGATGGTTACCATGTGCAAAAGACGTGGGTCGGAGAAAGCATAACAGTGCTAGGACGTTTGGCTAGGCGGCAGGCCTGTCCACTATCGCCCCTGAGGGATTCAGACTCAGCCCTCATTTCCTCCGGCAGGCATTAGCCCCAGCAGCTTAGTCCTCTCCACTCCCCTCTCTGAAAAGCTGCCAATTCCCATAATCAAGCGGGTGTATTTATCTACTTGTGCTGTGTCTCGTCCTTCCTCGGCCCAGCCTGAGCTCATCTCCACAGCGTTCCAGATGCAGGGACTGCATTAGCGTAGGTGAGGCCTGGGCCTGTGCAGAGACGCAGCTACCCGCTGATCATCTATTTCGACGTGTCTGGCTTGGAGAGCGATATTCAGCAGTATTGATCCCCCTTGATTAATATGCTGAGGCTCTTCCCAGATCATTCAGCCATGGCCTGGCTGTGGAGACACAGGGCTGGCGGGCGGGGGTCTGGGGTTCTGCCGGAGGCTACTGTGGTGTTGGCAACAGGGGGGGTTGGGACTCTGGGAAAGGGCAGTGGGACCCGATTCAGCTCGGAGGGTGGACATCATTTTCTTCTTCTCCTTTCTGTCACTCATCCCCTCATTAAATATAGAAAGGAACCACTTCCACTGGCGTCCCACGAGGACTGAAGCACTGGCACACGTGCCGGACCCCCTTGTGAACGCAAGACACGACGACCATGCACGTTTTACAACCCAGGCACATCCGAGTGCATGAGTGAACCGACGCACAGAAGACGTTGATCTCCATGTTTAGTACGACCTTGTGGTTTAATGACAACCTTTGTGTTTTACACGACACAGGAGATTAACGTCATCACATGAGACAGGAAATAAACGCGATCATATGACATAGGGGATAAACTTCATCACATGACACAGGAGATAAAATGTCATTGTCACGTAAATATGTTTTTTACAACCCGGTCTCACAGGAATCCGTGAAATGACTACGGACGCTTAACTCAAAATCCGTGGGATCATTACGGAAACACACCGATTTCCGTAATATGCGCACGGACACAGATCCCCGTTTCTGGGACACGATTTAATGGATTAACGGTTGTGCGCATGAGCACGAAATCACGTGACATATAGGTTATATATATATATATATATATATATATATATATATATATATATATATATATATAGTCATTTGACGGATCCCTGTGTGACTAGGTCGACTTGCTCGGTGAAACGGGGATCTGGGTCCGTCCGCATATTACGGAAATCGACGTGTTTCCGTAATGATCCCACGGATTATGAGTTAAGGGTCCGTAGTCATTTCACTGATTCCTGTGAGACCAGGCTCGTTTTTTAGGTTGTCATGGCGCATCAATTGGGGAGTTTCTAAACAAGAGGAAAATAATTTATTGGAGCATGAGGAGATGCTATTTATACTGGCTGTTAGCCTCTTCGCTGTTGCAGAGAAGTTTGAGCGACACTACTGATTAAACATTCATAGTAGGGCAGCACGCTATATCGTTTTCGTATGTGCAATATTGGTATCGCTGGACTTGCAATATAAAGAAAATAGTGTGCTGCCCTAATCCATGGCCACAATAATCAACTGGTAATAAACACTGCAAACGTGCTTTTCACTGCTTGACCACAGGAAGGGAAAACGTATTTTCCTGCGACCATGTTTCAAATGTGGACTTTACACAGCAGTGAACTGAAGATGAACCAATCATCTCCGTGGTGCAACCGTATATCAACACACAGGTTCAGCATCAAACTCCCTCATACCCACGTGTCGTTTAGTGTGGACCTTACAGCCTGACTGAAGAGAGCAGCGTATACAAACATCTGATGCAACAGGCTGCCTCACCCATCCTCCTGACCCCCAGCCCTTTCAACAACAGCACACTCTGGCTGCCTCGTTCGTGCTCACAGAGGTTCTGCCTTCATACACCAACGCAGCAGTAAACAGGACGCAGTAGCTGAGCAGCGCTTCAGTTAATGCCTCAGTGTGCCTCTAAAAACAGCTTGACGATTGCCGCTTTGGAGTTTGACTCTGTGTGCCAGAATCCACTTTAGAGGCAAGCAGCCATTGTGCCGGCAGGGTGGAGTGCCCCTGTTGCATGCTGGGAGTTGCGATGAGTGGGAAAATAACCCCAAGGTGTTATGGTGTGGGGAACTCTTAATGCGTCAAAGAACGAAAACAATGTTGCATATAAATCAGTTCTCGCTTGAATTCAGTCCTTAATAATTCACAACGCAGGGTTAGGGTCCATGGAGAATCGATGGGTGATTTCAGTGTGTGTTCGTGTGTGTGTGTTTGTTAAACAAGACCGAACTGCTCATTATGAGCTCTGTCAGCTAATGAAGAGCCATGGCAGGGCAAGGGCGATTCACACACACATGGGAACACAAACACACACCAATACACACACTCTGTGAAGCACACACTCAAACACAGACACGTATAGAAACACCCACCTCCACACCCCATACACACACACATTCACTTAGAAAAACACACAATACAAACACACACACATAGAAACACACACACACACACACACCCCATACACACAGATACACTTAGAAACACTTACAAACCCAATACACACACACACACACACACACACACACATACACACACACACACACACACACACACACACACACACACACACACACACACACACACACACACACACACACACACACACACACACACACACACACACACACACACACACACACACACACACACACACACACACAAATTCCCAACGAAAAGACACAGAGATACACACAATAGCACACAAACAAAAACACACATACACACATACCTAAATAATATCCCATCACAAATCCTTGTATCACATCCAATTAAGATGTACGAAAAACTGTTTTTGATGAAATTGATTTTGTTTCGGAGCCACTGGGCTCGGAGCCACTGGCTGACGGTACACAGTCCTCATCCGAGAGAGCAGGAGTCGGCACACATCTCTTCACTGCACACCATCTTCTTCATGTGCGGCACTGGAAGGTTGCTAGTTCGATCCCCTAGCTCAGAGTGTCGAGGTGTCCCTGAGCAAGGCACCTCACCCTGACCGCCCCCGATGAGCTAGCTGTCGCCTTGCATGGTTGACACCGCCGTAGGGGTGTGTGAATGTGTGCATGAATGGACGAAGGTTAGGCAATATTGTAAAGCAGTTTGAGTGGCCTCGGTTAGAAATGCGCCATCCGTTTAGCATTTATCATTCACACAGATGGACGGCCTCTCTGTTGTCCACAACCAGGGCCAGGCAGACGTTACTCTCTGAGACTGAGGCTCTCAGTGTTGACGGCGTGTCCTGGAATGACCCAGGCCAGGGCGAGCGCGTCATCGAGCCCGATGCCAAGAAACGAGCAGAGCAATTAAGCGAGGCAGCACCAATTAATTCATCATTTCTTCCTCACAATCGACATCAGGCACGAGAAGTAGGGCAAGGGTGGGTGGCAGGGTGGAAGCGTGATGGGGTGTATCTCCCTCCCTCTCCCCTGATCTCTGGATCTCCCACACCATCTCTCCCTGTTCCTCTGCCTCCCTCACTCTCTTTCTCCCTCCCTCTCCCTTCGCTCTCGTTCACTCTTGCCCTCTTACTTTTTCTCCCTCCCTTCTCCTCTCTCCATCTCTCTGCCTCCTTCTCCCTTCTCCCGCCTCTTTCTCGCTCTCTTTCTCCCTCTCCACTCTTTCTCCCTCCCTCTCCTCTCTCTCTCTCTCTTACTCCCTCTGTCTACCTCTCTCCCTCCCTCACTCTCGTCCTACCCCAATCTCTCTCTCCTCTGTGGACAGAGTTGGCAGAGCTCCCCTAGTCCCATTGAGAAGTCCTTATTGGTTGAGTCGTCCTACTCATCCCCGCTTAGGGCTTACTGCAGTATATGGACCAGTAATGTAATGGAGCTGTCACTCAGGCCCCCCTTCATATAGAGGGCAGCAGTGAACCTGCCATCTATCTCAACCATCAAATGAACAGCTATAGGAGGATTTACTGGCAGGAGGAAATGTCAGGCATGGCCAGACTTCTGAAGTGACACCCTGGAAGTCTGCCTCCTCAGACACTGATGTGTTGAGTGTTATCAGCGTCACATTAGGAGTGTGTCATTAGTGTTTTTTCATCGGCCCATCCAGTGTGTCGATGGGTCGTCATTGTACTTAACGTTCATTGACGGCCCATCGTAACACTGGAGTATAACCAATTGGCTTGGCTGGCTTGAGTGAATAAGTGAGGATTGAATGACCAGTGACATACTACATATCACATATGTTAACTGGTTGTCTGCAAAATATAGAATGAAAAACTCAATATGCAAGCCGTAATCATTGTGAAAGTAAGCTGAGAGAAATGGGAGGAGGAGGTGTTGGAGTAAATACCTGTCTCCCTACAGGGGGTCATTTAATGAATGTACTTCTTACTAGCTCTGCCATCATTGTAATAATTATCTCCTAATTATTCCAAACATTCCTATATCGGGGGATTAGAATAATTATATACAGTGTCCTATGAGTAACCAAGTGTGAAGCCCAGATTTAAGCCTTTCCTCTCTTTCTCTTTCTACCTCACTCTTTTACTCTCTCTCTCTCTCTCTCCATCGCCCTCTTTCTACCTCACTTTATTTTACTCTCTATCCTTCTCACTCTTTCTACCTCACTTTATTTTACTCTCTCTCTTTGTGCCTCACTTTCTTTTACTAATCAAGCTGTGAATATGGCTTTCTCCCTCCTCCGCAGAATGAGATAGATATATTCTCCGCCCGGCGACAGCAGACACAACTCAGCACAGTTAGCCCCGTGAAACCACAGCCTCTGAATCAAAGGAATCAGGAGGTCTCTGCCGGTACGGGTCAAGAATGAACAAATGTTGTTGTAGCAAACGTCAATACCACACTCCACCTAGGTGACTTATTTTGGGCTTCTCCAGATGACGGACGCGGTGGTGTTAAAAATGTGGTTCATTACAATTGTTTGATATTGAACATGGCAAGGGTGCTCCGCTGCCAAGCAGTAGATATCCTGGATGTGTGTGGTGATGGCTGGTTTAACCTGTCTGGTGTGCAGCCTAACCCAGCCCCAGACTCCAGTCAGACTCGGCCAGGTGAGGCTGCTTAATGCAGCCATCGTCCACACACACTGCCGCAGTTGTCTTTAAGTGGAAGAATCTACCAGCCAAGTGTTTGTTTTGGTATGTAACCCTGAAATCTTGGGTGTTACATTTAGACCCATAGTTTTGAAGTCGATATCTGTTGGCCTCCCTGATTAGTGTGGTTAGTGTATTATTAGTAATAGTCCTCATGTATTGTGTTGTTTTGGCCGCTCTGCTTGAACTGATTTAGATTGTAAAGCACAGGCGGTGTTGCTGGGTGAATCAATTTGACGTTCCTTCCTTATGTTATTGAAATATACAATATCCTGATTCACGCACTTTGAACTCGTCAACGTATTTCTGGAATTAAAGGAATTAATCGCAGGCGCTAAATCCAAGCAGAAGGCTGATTCCCTGTCTCTGCGTCTCTACGTTAAGAACGATTTCTGCTGTTTATAAAGACTGACATTTTAACTTGATCTTCTTAATTAAAGTTAATGAATTCGAGCAAGTTTTTTTAAAATGCGACATTTGGAAAGTAAATTAAAGCAATATCACACGAGAGAGAGTGCTGTTGTACTGTATATGAGCACGGTGTGATTCGGTCGTAGGCACGAGGCCGCAGATAATCAGTGTACAACAGTGCTACGAGCACATTTTATTAGTTAACAGTAATAAGAAACAAGAGATTATGATTTGTTTTTTTAGTAATCATTTATTCGGCTCCGCCAACACAAATAGTTCCGCAACTGAAGGGAGACAAGGCTGTTGCCAGGCAACACATATACAGTACATGAACATTCCTAGACACAAGATACAAAACAAAACCATAAAACTTTGATCCAAAAAACTCCATAAAACTTTTATCATTTGACTACGATCCATAAAACTGCCTCAACACCGTGTTCAGCTCGGTCTTCTTAATCGACTGAAAGTTGACCTGGATATTTTTTAGATTCATCCAGGTCTGAAGGCAGTTCAGAGCCCTGGTTGTCTGCCTTACAGTGTTAGCTTCATTTTTGCTCTTCTCTAAGTTGTCGAGGTCGGCTGATGTCATATCAGCACACCTGGTTTGCGCTGATGTATCCAGGCCTTTTTCCTTCCCTTCGTCCTCCTCCGAGTCTGATGATGACCATTCATAGTTCAAATCAAATGTTATTTTTGGAAATATGTCCATCTTTACCGTGCAAAGTTTGCCACAATCTAAGATAGGCTATTTAACAGCTGATGTAACGTTAGCTAATAACGGTTATTAGAACGCCCGTACAGCGGAGTGATTATGTCTGTAAAAAGTCGCAGTGCTGTTATACTGTATATCAGCACTCATGGAACGTCTCTTGTCCAATCAAATTGCTCGGTTGGGACCGGTCGGAACTACCTGTTGTATAAATATATATATTTAAAAATAATAATCTTGATGAGGGTGAGAAAGAGACAGCTGGAGAGAAACGGATAGCCTCACAACTGATTTGATTTGCCGGCGTGAATAATGAGTTGTTTGCTGGAAGGTGTTGTGGTGTTGTGCGTTGTGTCAAGCTGCTTTAGCACTCTGTGTCTGGTGAACCCGGCCCCCTGTAAGGCCTCGGGAGCGAGGGTAATTGAAGTGATTTCCTCCTTGCACACAGTGTGTCTGTGTGTGTGTGTGTGATTGCATATGTGTGTGTGTGGTATGTGGTTGGGTGTGCGTTTGTCTGAGCGTGTGGTAGTGTGTGTGTGTGTGTGTGTGTGTGTGTGTGTGTGTGTGTGTGTGTGTGTGTGTGTGTGTGCGTGCGTGCGTGCGTGCGTGCGTGCGTGCGTGCGTGCGTGCGTGCGTGCGTGCGTGCGTGCGTGCGTGCGTGCGTGCGTGTGTGTGTGTGTGTGTGTGTGTGTTTGTGTGTGTGTGATTGCATGTGTGTGTGATTGCATATGTAGGTGATTATATATAATAATAATAATAATAATAAACAGTAGTAAACACCTACGGGATTACAGCCGACACCGTACGTTCCGCAACAGGCGGCGCTAATCTGTATTGTGAGCCAAAAACCACGAAAACCGGAAGTAGCAGGCCCTCCTCTTCGATTACACTGTTTATCTGGTATGTTTACCATCCTTACTTTCGGGCTTCACTGATTCGCTAGTCAAGCTGCTAGCCCTCCACCAATCAGAATGGTAAAAGAATGACCGACTCGAATGGCCGATTACACATGTTGAATCGGTGGAAATGAATGCGGATGTGGCCGATTTCAGCGACCACACCAAATAGACTCCTGTCACCGACGCCAATTTTCTCACCGACGCCGATTTTCGGTCCTTTACAGTGAAGGGGGGGACCTAACTCACCACCACCAGTGTGTAGCACCCACTTGGGTGATGCACGGCGGCCAATATGCACCAGAATGCTCACCACACACCAGCTTGAGGTGGAGAGTGAGTCAAGCCAATTGTACATATTTAGGTGTGTGTGTGTGTGTGTGTGTGTGTGTGTGTGTGGTTGCATATGTGGCTATGTGTGTTTGGTGTGTTTGTGTGTGTGTGTGGATAATGACCTGTTCATTGAATGTGATGAGAGGGAAGGTGGTGGAGTGTAACAATCGCAGCCAGGACACGGCTGTCATTAACATGAGCAACATTCCTTCAGTCCCTGCAGCTGGCCTCTACGGTCACCTTGTGTAGCAGCACTTATCTCTGCCTCTCATGTGTGAGGACCTCGGGGTCGGTCGTGCCACTAAGTCGTCATCAAGAGGTTACACAGACCACCTCAATGCAAACGGTCACCAATAGATGAATACGCAGGCAGTGGCGGAGCAGAGAGGACCCCAGACCCCTTTGATACACATCAAACTGCAGGAGGGTCGTGGCCAGGGGGAGGAGGGGAGAGAGAAAGTCAGCAACGCTGCTCATGATCCCAGCGGGGTCATTTAGCAACCCACCAAACATCAATGATTGTTGCTCCATAATCCAATGGAAAGGATTACGGAATGCAGAAAATGACATGATTTTGGAAACATAACAAGCAATAATGCTATATTTACAGAATGATATTCATATGTATACATTTTTAATGATCTTTACTTTTTCTATTCGTAATGTGCACATTTCAGGAATATAATCGGACATACCACCTGCAGTTGAAAAACAGTTATTCAGAGTATAGGGCTGCAAACACTGTACAATGTTCCTTGCTCAGGTTTGAATGTGTTGTGTTTTATCAGGCCTGTTTTAATCATAGAAACAGCCTTTCTCCCTTGGTTCGTTGGTGCTCCACAACATGCAGGGCAAGAACGTGTGTTTACTTGGCAGACAGCGGTGACTGACGACGCAGGCTGAATCTAATGCTGGAGCAGCACCATCCCCACGGTGGAACCTTTGTTTTCCCCGGTTATTCACAAGGCAGACTCTCTCCCGTCGTAGCCGAGTTACCGTCATTATGCAGACCTTAATGACATACAGCACATAACGGCATTGTGCCTTTTCTTCCCCTCCATTTTGTCTTTTGAGCCCCGGGGAAGAGGGGGCACTCTGCCACCGCAGCGACTGAAGTGTGTGTTGGTAGACAGCGACTCCAGAGGGACTGGGATGAGAGGCACCGTGCACAGGGGGAAACCAGAGTGACAACTGAACGCATGTCTCTCTACTCGCTTCTTCACTGAAAAACGATCCAAGAGGAGGAGGAGGAGAGTCTGCTTGGTTCTGCAGAGAATGGAAACATAATATGTAAAGCTTGTTCTGTCGGTTGGAGGTTTGTGTTCCAGGCATCTCTCCTCTGGTTAATGAGTGTTCTGTCCGAAGCCTCGTTAAGGGGAATGGTGTTCACCTGAGCTACCTCGTTAGGGGAACGGGGTACACCTGAGCTACCTCGTTAGGGGGAAGGTCTCAGCACCTCACCCCCCGGTCTGCAGGTACATTGAACTCATAGGACCACCATGACCCCCTGTTTTGGATAGATAAGCAACATTTGCTACAGTCCACTTGGGCCCCGTTTACACCAAGGGAAAACGCAGATATTTCCACGCGGTTTGCCCTCTCATTAACACGAAAACCCAGTTTTGATCACAGAAAACGATTATTTTTTCAAAACTCTGGTCAAAGTGGAGAACGCCGGTTATGGGTTGTCGTGTTAAATGGGAGAAACAATGTTTTAAGTTCTCAAGCGTCACATTATGCGCCAGAAAATGCTTAACGTCATGTGAGCGTCTGCTGTCTCTCCACACGAACGAACCTCGCGCCATATAAGGGCAGAATGATCGCAAAAAGAAGATTTGTTTGACCGGTTATCATGGTTATCTCTGTGTGGTTAATTTGCAGTTGCGGTGTTAATTTGCAGTTGTGGTGTTAAGTAGCGATGCTGTCAGCTTACTGTTACATTAAACTGCAATCAGAAAACTTGGTTATATGCTATCGACCCTATTGTATCTGTGGTGTAAAGGTTCGGACCAATTTCAAATTATAAATGTACACTTTATGTTGAAAGTAAAGACCGTCACGATTCCCATTGAAACAAATGGCGCAGTGATTATTCTTCAAAACGAGAGCCAGTAAATTTTGAAAAATGAATTAAACTGTTGTTTTGAAAGGAACAGGAAGTCGCTCGTGTTATTCGTTGTTGTTGATTCGGACGATTCTGATTGGCTTGCATGGCTTTATCCTTCTCCCTACACTGCCGCCCATGGGTTTGGCATAATTATAATGGCGCTCAACGGCGTATTTATGCAGGTTGATGTAAATGACAACTTTTTTGAAAACGATGTTGTGTGCACAATGTTATTTTTGAAAACGGAGGGGGGCAAATATTTGTTTCTCTAAATACCCTGCTATGTATAAACGTGGCCTTGGTAGGCAGGTGGACGGATCTATCCAGCGTACATCTAGATGGAAACTCCCATATGTGATGTCACTAAAACACAGGAAAAAGTAGATTTTCAAACGGCTTGTAATGGCTAATCACACACACACCTGGTGGTGCAGTATCACCCTTTGACCTGCCCTGTTAGGTTGATAGAGCGACTGCTTTGGGTTCTGTTTTGTGTTCAGCGAGTGAGTAACACTAAGAAAGGCACTCTTTTCATTTGAGTAATGTGTGATGGTAGCAAAAACATATTAACCTCAATCTGTGGACCTCCATTACCATTATTATTCTCATTTAGCCTCTTCATCAGTACTGGTGTAAGGTTTTCTCCATGATGTTTTGATTATTATTTTTCTTGATTTTTCTGTTGCGTTCAAAACAATTCAGCCAGACATACTGCTGAAAAAAATTATTCAGCCACAGATCAACCCCCATCTTATACTCTGGTACTTCTCCTTTCTTACAAATAGGATCCAGCTGGTCAAGGTAAACAATACACTGTCATCTCCCAGGATAACAAACGTAGGGGTTGTGTTGTTCACACTCTACACGTCAGACTGCACCTCCACGGTACCAAACCAGTCTCTGTTAAAATACTCAGATGACTCTGTTGAAAAATACTGATGATCGCACGCTGTGTGAGAGAAATGTTCATTGGTTTGTGGAATTGTATGACAAGAACGCCCCTATTATTAATTCAGTGAAGACAGAGGAAATTATTTTCGGTAAGCCCCCAACCTGCCCACTCCTCAAAGTGAAAATCCACAATGTTGAAATGAATTAAGTCTTTACATAGAAATACTTAGGTGTCATGATAGATGAGAACCTCTCTTGGACCCCTCACATAGATTTTCTTGGTAAAAGGATACATTAGCCCATTTATTTCCTCCATAAACTACAATCATTTGGGTCCATTAGCCAAATTATGTTTCTATTTTTTACTTCTGTAATTCAGAGCATTATGCTCTACTGTAGCACTGCCTGGTTGAGCAACCTCACAGTGAAAAATAAATAAACTGTATAATCAGATTAAAGTTTGCTCTAAAATCATTGGACGTCCTGTAGCGCAGGCCTTTCAAGAGGCCCATAACAACAGCACGCTGAGGCTGGCCACAAGTATTTCCTCTGACTACACACATGTTTTGAACAATGATTATCAGCTCCTGCCTTCAAATAGGCTTTTCAGAGTCCATCGATTCAACCGCAATAGACTTAAAAACTCCTTTGTACATCAGTCCATTCTATTACTGAACAAACTAAGATGACATTCCAGAGCATTCATGATTCCATGTTTATTAGTCTTCGTATGTCTTTTTAAAACGTCATTTGTGTTTTGTGTGCTCTGTGGGCTGTGCCACGTCTTGTGTCATGTGTCTGTTCTTGTGTCTTTCTGGTTAACACCAGTGCTTGCCTGATCTGTCATCTGTGCTGCTTGTGTATCGCTGTGCTGTCATGTCATGTGTCATTTGTATTTGTTTACCTGTATGTCCTAATTGTTTTGAGGGGCCTTCCCAGGGACGTAAAATGAATTTCAGTTTTTTTTCTTTTACGTTCTGGGCTTTTGTGTTGTCGTGGTGTTGCATTCTGAAGGCAGGACCCACAGTTTGCTATTGTTTTTTTGTACAGTCTGGATTAGATTATGCACTTTGTGCATTGGGACATTTGGTGCGACTTAGTATGGGCTTTAACAATGTACCAATTACCTAGACTGGAGAGCCCCGCCCATTCTGCCGGCGATTTGAGTTCGCCCCGCACAAGGGTCTGGAGAAGAGCAATTACCTCTCTTTTTCTGCTTCCGTTAAGTGTTTGCGGGAGCCAATCACCAAGCTGGCTTTCCCCCCTGGCGCGCTATTGGCTGGTTTTACACAATGAGGACAGGGAAGCGACGGCAAGCAGCCAATTGCGTACAGATTCATTTGAACTATGCCCGTTGATCACACCTCTTGTGCTGAAGAAATCAACGGCAGCTTCCCCAAACCAACGTGCAATCTACGATTGAGCATGACGACAGAATCATGACGTCAGATCTCCGAAACAGTAATGAAGTCTAGTGGTTCTTAACCTTTTAGGGCGACAGGCACACCGTGATCCCCACCAAAAACTCGAGGAACACCCGTTTAAGTGGAAGGCCATTATTATGAAGAATGTCACATCAATTATGAACCGCATATTGGAAATACTAGGTTATTAGCCGTTTCCTCAATATTCAAAGGCAAAACTCCCACATGCACAGGTTTCTGATGGCCATAATTTGTCAAATATGTATTGAAACGAAGCGAGTACTTACATTACATGGAGCAATTTATCATAATGAAGCAAATCAGAAATGGCAGCGATTCTAATGAAGCCCATGTCAGGATTACGTATTACACCGAATGCCCTGGCACACAGAGCCCTGCCTCAAGGCTAAACACTGGTCTCGAACCCTTTGGGACCCCCCCGATGAAGTGGGGCTGAGCCAGATGATATCAAAGGACCACATGATCTGCATAAAGAGTCACGACATGGTGCCTCCATCAGGGATGTCACAAATCTCGCTCTTCACTGTGAAGGCTGAGCTATGGTTCCACGTCGATGCAGCGCAATGACCATGCATTCACTTTTTCTCGCGTTAACCTGTGTTGGTTCTGCGTCGGGTTTTAGTGAGCCGACCAATCACAGCCCTTGCTGCTGCGTCACCCCGCAATTTTTGGGAGGCGCACGTCATGTCATTTTCCACGGCAGTAAACTAGCGACATCGCCATAGAACCGCCCACAAAGCCACTTGCGCTTGGCGCTTCTCACTTGCGTTTCAGACCGTTAAAATAGGGCCCCTAGTGTGTGTGTGTGTGCATGCTTGCTTGATTACAGTTGTGTGTGTGTGTGTGTGTTGTGTGTGTGTGTGTGTGTGTGTGTGTGTGTGTGTGTGTGTGTGTGTGTGTGTGTGTGTGTGTGTGTGTGTGTGTGTGTGTGTGTGTGTGTGTGTGTGTGTGTGTGTCTGTGTCACGTCCTGGTTGTGATTGTGTGTCCCCAGTTGCTGTCCCACATGAGCCCTGACACTATCTGCTAACTGGCTCCACATCCTATCTGGTGAATGGAGCCCAGGACGGCTGTTTCCACACACTGTAACATGAACTCATTGCTAGCGTGCGCTGGTTGGGTCTGCTGATTTGCACGTGGCACACACATATAGCAGAAGAATCCTTCTATCTATCTGAAAAACGATTACTTTGCAGCAGGAACAGATTGGACGGGTCTTCCATTAACTCTTCCCTGAGTTGATGGACATTAAAACGGGATTTTAAGATCAGTTAACTATGTTCCAGCCCTTAACCTCGCTTTGGCCAATTTCATGGAGGATGGTCTGTTGATGTATATCTTGCTAGGTTAATATATTTGGGGGCTGCTTTATTCCCAAAAATCGTCATGATAGAATATTAATGACTCAATATTGATTATATTTGTAGTAACCAGGACAGAGAACCGTACCACCTGATGTAGCATGTTCCGGTTCATCTGCTGGTCCAGCTTTCATCATTCCTTCCTTCCATCTCCATCATGTATTCCTTTCTTCCCTCTTTCCATTATTTCATTTTCTTCTCCTCCCTTCTCCTCTTTCTCTCCTCCCTATCCTCGTCCCTCTGTCTGCATCTCTCCTCACTACTCCCCTCTCCTCACTGCTCCCCTCTCCTCCCTGTCCTCGTCCCTCTGTCTGCGTCTCTCCTTCCACCTCCGTTCCTCGCTGTCCTCCTCTCTCTCTCTCCTCACTGCTCCCCTCTCCTCTCTCCTCGCTGCTCCCCTCTCCTCCTCCTTCCTCGCTGTCCTCCTCTCTCTCTCTCCTCACTGCTCCCCTCTCCTCTCTCCTCACTGCTCCCCTCTCCTCCCCTCTCCTCACTGCTCCCCTCTCCTCCTCTCTCCTCCCCGTCCCGACTGTCTTGTCCGTCTGTCTGCGTCGCTCCTCACCCCTCTCCTGCCCTCTCTTCCCTGTGTCCCCCAGCCTGAACCCATACAGCTACGATGAGAGCTGTGTGTCCAGCAGCGTAGACCACCTCCCACTGGCCGCCCTGCCCCTCCTGGCCATCGCCTCCCCGCGATACCTAGATGCCGTGGCAACGGTCATCGTGCGGGCCAACCAGGTGTACCAGAGCTTCCTGCACTCGGAGGACGGCCAAGGCTTCACGGGCCAGGTGAGCTCCATCTCTCTTCCCTTTCCTCCCTGCTGCCTCGGTCTCGGAGCTTCGGCGGTGCTCGCTGATGCGAGAGATGACGGTGGGGGAGAAGGGGGAGAGTAGAGGGGAGGAGGGGGAGGGAGGGAATAGGATGGTGGAAGAGAATGGGATAAAATGGGGGATGCGCAAGAGTAGCCGGGGTGGAGAGAGAGGAGGAGTGGAGAGCGGGGAAGGCAGAGGAGAGGAGGGGAGGAGGGAGAAGGGAGAAGAAAGGATGGGCAAAAAGAGAAAGGAAGGAGAGAAGAGGAGGGAGGAGAAGGGAAGGGAAGGCGAGAAATGGATGGGTAGCACAGAAGAAGGAGGATTGGAGAGAGAGAGGAGGAGAGAAAGAGGAGAGAGGAAGACCGAAGGGGAGAGTAGAGGGAAAAGGATGTGGAGAGGAGAGGGAGGAGGGATTTGGAGTGGAAAGGAGAGGAGAGAGGAGGAGGGAAAGAGGGAGATGAGAAAAGGATTGGCAGGAGAGAGAGAGAGAGAGAGAGGAGGGAATTGGATGGGCGAGAACAGGGCAATAACCACCTCCGTAATTTAGCATACGTAATTTGATAATATGCTGCAGCGACTTTAATGGAGGCCAATAAAAGCGCTGCAGATTGAGTTGGAGTTTGCTTTGGAATTACCGCTCAGGTCCCCAGAGGACTACCATTCGCTGACAAGGCGACTGCAACTCCAACGTGACCAGTGGCAACCGCCCCTTATTACACACACACGCACGCACGCACGCACGCACGCACGCACGCACGCACACACACACACACACACACCGCCACTTTAGCACACCTGGATCCCGCACTCTGCGTTCCTTATCAAGATTTCTTCCTTGCTAATTAGGGGAGTTCTTTCTTGCCCTCTGGGGTCCTAGGGTTAAGTGGGGGGCCATAAAATATATGGCTGTTAAGCCTTTGAGACTTTAATTGTGATTAAGGGGGGTACAATTAAAATTGAATTGAATTGAAATTTGTGTGCGTGTGTGTGTGTGTGTGTGTGTATGCGTGTGCATGTGTGCATGAGAGCATGTGTGTGTGTGCGTGTGATGTGCACACGTCTGTGTGTGTGTGTGTTGTGTAATGTGCGGTATGTGCGTGTGTGTGTGCGCTGCTTGTCTCCCCCCGCAGAGCAGGTGTGTCCTGATAGGGGACTGCCGTGGGCGGCGTTCTGTGCTTCGACGCGCTGTTGCTTCAGCCATCAGAGGCTGGCAGTCCTGGCAAGCCATCAGAGGGCCGGGAGACCCCAACGCAAGCAGGAACAACAGCCACCGAGAGTCTCAAGTACCCACAAACAAACACCCAAACCATGGACCAAATCCCTCTGTTCAATTGAAAACACCCAAAACCCATGGACCAAATCCCTTGTCTAATACACCCAAACCATGGACCAAATCCCTATTCTATACCCAAACCATGGACCAAATCCCTATTCTATACCCAAACCATGGACCAAATCCCTATTCTATACCCAAACCATGGACCAAATCCCTCCGTCATATGAAACACCCAAACCATGGACCAAATCCCTCTGTATTAAGAAACACCCAAACCGTAAACCGTGGACCAAATAATCTTTTATGTGTGAAAGAAGCACCCAAACCAGGGACCATAATCTTTCATGTACTAATGAAAAACACCCAAACCAAATCTTGAAACCATAATATCTCTCCTGTAACTATGAAAACACCCAAACCATGGAACACAATTATCTAATGTACTATGAACCACCCAAACCATGTGGACCAAATATATCTATATACTATGGAAACACCCAAAATTATGGACCATAATCCTATATACTATGAAATACCCAAACCTTGGACCATCCCCCCTTCCCTTCACCCCCTCCTCCCCCCTCTTTCACCTCCTCCTCCCCTTCCTACAACCCGTCCCCCTCCTCCTCCCCCCTCCTCCTCCTCCTCCTCTCCTCCTCCTCCACCTCCTCTTCCTTCATCCTCCTCCTCCTGCACCTCCTCCTCCCCCTCCTACTCCCCGTCCTCCTCCTCCTACTTCCTCCTCCTCAATCTCCACCTCCTTTCACCTCCTCTACCTCCTCCTCCGCCTCCTTCACCTCTCCCTCCACCATCTCTCCCTCCTTCACCTCCTCCTCTCTTCAACTGCCTCCACCTCCTCCCCCCCTCTCCTCCACCCCTTGCAACCTTCCTGCTCCCCGTCCTGCTTTCTCCTCCTCCCTACCTCCTTCCAATCACCTCCTTCACTTACTCCCTCTTTCCTTCCTCAATCACCTTTTTTACCTCCTCTACCTGCTTCTCTCCTCCCTCTCCTCCTCCTTCTCCTCAGAACACCCAGGGTCTGCTGGGCGAGTCCAAACCCCGGCCTGAGTTCCAGCAAAGCGTCTGAGCCAAGAGCACAACATCGACATCTCGGCCCCTACTGAAGGGCAACGGCCCCGGGCCCCGCTCCCCTCTCACCCGCAAGCAGAAGTGACTCATACGGACGGGACCACGCGCCTCCACGGCCAGCACCACAGCTTCTTCCTCCAGGTCAGAGAGAGGGTTACCTGTATATATACAGGAAATAACATTAGGACTACAGAGTTCAGAGAGGGGTTACTGCATATACACAGGAATACATCACAGACCACAGGTTCTTCCTTCAGGTCAGAGAGGAGGGATTGGTATATATATACAGGAATACATTAGGGACCACACAGAGGTCAGAGAGGGTTTACTGTATATATTACAGGACTACATCAGAGATCACCAGAGGTCAGAGTGGGGTCAGGGGTCGTCCTTCTGGGTGCCAAAGACGGTCGTTGTGTTGTAGCGTCTACCCCAGGTTACTCACTTACTTACGTCTTACTTCCTGTGAGCTTTGAATGCCAGTTTATCAGTTTTACTTCCCCCCGGGCCTGGGGAGCAGAAATCAGAACCTGACATGACACGAACATGACGAACATTCGAAACCTGAAGGAAAACGGTTGGTCCCTCTATCGGATTTCCCGCCCTCTTCTCGCGCCACATTTCGCTAAAGCATCCTGGGAAAGACCCGCCCTCTCTCTCTTCACCTCTCGCCAACTAAAGCATCCTGGGAATTCTCGCCCTCTCTCTTGCCTCTCTTAAACTAGAGCATCCTGGGAAGTCCCGCCCTCTCTCTCAACTGTCCCTGCTTAGGCGTTGCCAGAAGTCCCGCCCTCTCTCTCCCCCAAGTAGTGCACATTTGAGGCACCCCCCGCTCCAAGCCGCTCTGTCGTGAGAGGAAGAACTCCTCGGAATAACGTTAGTTCCCAACCCAATGTCCACACATAAATCACACAGAGAAAGACCTACCCCTCCCTGCTCATGAAATTACGTGAGTGTAAACGTTATCCTTCACTTCAGACTGCTTGGATAATGCGCCCGGCTAGACGACTGTAAAAGCAAAGTGTCGGTTGACGTCATCGGCTCGCAATAATTCTTGCGAATGTCAACGCGACACGCTCCAGATATAAATCGGAGAGATTCAGACGTTTCAATCGGGCCCCTATGTGATCGTCCCCCCTGGAGAATGTGTAATTTCACGATTCCCCTTGTGCTATTTATCAATATTTTGCCTGCCTGAGTTTCCTCTCCCAGCCCTGTGGCGAGCTTATAAATAGCCGGTTTCCTCCGGTACCAAGCAGTTCGCTCGGCTCTGCAGTTGAGCGCTGCTGGGGCAGAAGTACACCGCAAAGAAAGACTTTGATGTAAATTTTACAGCGAAATTCTAAACCTATAATCTACAGTATTTTATGGTTTTACAGTAGAATGCAAGCAATATTATTTTGCTGCCAGTAGATTACTGTAATATTACAGTGGGATGCTGTATGTATGTTGTACTGTAGTGTTTGTTAATGTTATGTTATACAGTAATATTAATGTAAATATAACAGTGTGCCTCACTCTTGAAACTGCACCGCTACTTTACCGTAATTTTTACAGTAAAAAGTTTTAGAGCGTAGTAGCATCTACCGGCGAAGTGAACCACAACTCCGAGCATGCATCACACCCTAGCCCCACATCAGGCAGACCGGGCTGCTCCTCCCCCAGGAGCGTCCGCATAATGAAAACCGGAACCGCGATTCATCGGGTTCGCCGTCTGTATTTACACACGTGTCCGTTAGTGCTGCACGATTAACGATTAGCGATTAAATCGATTTAATCAGCCTTTGCGATTGGTATATAACCGCAAAAGGCTGCAATTGAATTTAAAACGATTTTTTTTTCAATATTTCTTATTCATTCTATTTAATTTTATTTAGTTAATACTATTAAGAAAACCTAACAAGTTTGCAACAATAAGAAATGCCTTTATTCTGAAAAAATATATATTTTTAATTATTTATTTAATTTGTAAAATATTGTTATTTTGAAAACAGCACTGTACACATTTTTTAGTTTGTGTTATTTTTATATGCTAATTTAAGTTTGTATGTTTGAGTTGAGGAAGAAACAATTTTAAAAATGATCAGTAATCTTTGTGCATTTTTCCTTGATAACACAAGCAAGGACACTATTTGTTTATTATATCCGCAATCGCAAAATCGCAATATTGTCCACACAATAATCGCAATAATGACATTTTCACCGAAATTGTTGGCAGCACTAGTGTCCATGACGAATGCAGCCTTGCCCCCCCTGTTTTGTTCCATGCCCCTTCCCTTTCCACTCGCTGGACTGGAGCTGTGCTGTTGTGAGACAGGGAGTCTGCCCTCCCACCCCTGCACTCACCCCTAGGGAAAACCCAGATTAGCAGGAGTTGTGTTAAGAACAATGGTTTCAGATACCAGCTCTGTTCATTACGTTTCTCTGGGACGGATTTCTCATTCTTGTTCTAGCTTTTGTCGGATTATACATTAATGTTTTTACCAACGTTTGTGTTCTTCAGTGCCACGCTTCTCTGGATTCCCCCAAAGACGAGTAAACAGTAGCAATAATGGCACTATCTCAAAGGACCAACCCCAGAAAAATACAGTTTTCTTTTTTTTTTTGAATGATTTTTTTATTTGGAAATGATTATGAGCAGATTACACTGAGCATACATTTGAGCAGACATATCCAAGTTTTTTTTTTTTTTTTTTACGTACATATACAAACAACAGTATCACCACCGCCACTCCCACCCGCTTGAAACATGTATAGTACACACAACCTAGGATATAAAAAAAGAAGAAAAATATATAAATAAATACAATAAAAGTAAATAAATAAAATAAGTTTAGCAAGGTTAACCATAAACTTAGGTAGTTGACAAATGTCACCATGTGACTTTGTTCGCATACAATACTCACAAACACTTTACATTATAGGCTGAAATGCCAGCATCAAAACTACACATCGCAATTACACAATCCAAAAATATAAAAATAAAATAAAATAAAATTAAAATTGTTTTATAATTTGATTGGCCCAGAAGTGACCCAAATCTGTTTATAGGGTCTCCAATGCAAGAAATATTGCTATGGGGTATCAGGTAATAGTTTTTGAGTTTCCCTATGTATTTCAACACCGGAATCCCAAGTGGAGTGGAAATTTGTCCCTTGAACCCCTAAGCGAGTATTTAATTTTTTCTAGTTGTATAAAGTGCATCAAGTCACACACACCCAAAAAAGAACGCTTTGGGAGGGTTTTTTGATTTTCAATGTAATATATATTCTTCTGCGTGCAAGCAGAGTCACAAAGGCTAATATATTTTTTTGTAAACTTTTCCTTACTATAGAATGTCTTTGATCTGTGATACCAAAATATAGCTGCTGCTGCATTTGGTTGGAAAGTCAGTATTGAGCGCATCAGACAATGTTTTAAATATCATAGACCAGTATAGTACCAGGGCCAGGGCACGACCAAAAACTATAGGGTTTAAATTGGCAGGGGGTGTGGTGACATCTGTTTGCAACTAGCATCTGAATCAGGATATATTTTAGCTAATCTCTTGCTTTGGAAAAGTGAGTCCGGTGTAAAACTTTAAAATTGTATTATACTTAATTTTGCACACGAAGTGCTGTCATTCACTCTCTTTGTAAAGCACAGTTCCACATGCCATCTTCCATATCTTCCCCAGTTCAATCTGCCCAGTCCGCCCTTATCTTCGCGATGGTTTATGGTTTTAAGAGAGGCTAATACAATCATGTTATTCTAGAAATTAGCCCTTTTCGAATTGAACGGGGATTCTAGCAGATCATCTAAGCTTGATACTGAAGATAAATTTGGAAAGTTGGGGTCATGGCTCGTAAGGAAGTGGCGTACTTGGAAATATCGAAACAGACTAGATCGAGGAAGGCCAAATTTTTGTGATAGATCATTAAAGCTGGCAAATACATAATTTATGTACATATCTTTAAATTTAGAAATGCCTTGTCTTTGCCAAAAAGAGAATGTAGCATCTAATTTAGCTGGGTGGAAGAGATGGTTATTGCATATAGAGGCTTAAGCTATAAAATTTGTTTGCAACCAAAGTGCCGTCTCATTTGAAACCAGATCTTCAAAGTATTGATGACAATAGGGTTGTTTGTGAACTGGGTAATCGAAACTGGAAGACTGGAAGTGACCAGAGCTGTGAGAGATGTTGAGATGCACGATGTAGCTTCAAAGTGGCACCAGTCTGTATCTGGAGCGTGAAGCCAAAACATTATTTTTTGAACATTTGCAGCCCAGTAGTAGTAGAAAAGATTAGGAAGAGCTAGGCCTCCCTGTAATTTAGGCCTCTGTAGAAGCTCCAAACGTACCCTAGGGTTCTTGCCATTCCAAATAAAAGAAATAAAAGCGCTATCAATACCTTTAAAGAAAGACCTAGGAAGGTAAAGTGGGATACATTGAAACAGGTAGAGGAATTTTGGGAGCACACTCATCTTGATGCAATTCACTTTACCTGCTAAGGACAAGTGGAGTGTTCTCCATTTCTTTAGATCTAATTTGAACTTTATCAAGATAGAGGAGCAAAATTTTCCTGGTAGAGGTTTTTTTCATATCTCTTGTGATGTTTAATGCCCCAAATATTTTAAAAACTGTTTTCTAGACATTTTAAACGGTAAAAACATTTATCCTGGATTTGAAAGAGCCAAGTTGTTGAACAGGGTAGCATTCAACTTTTACTAAAGTTCAGTTTATATCCGGAAAATTTACCAAATCTTAAACAGAGGCATGGATTTATATGAGGTACACTAAGAATAGGGTCCGATACAAATAGTAAGTAAATCATCCGGCATATAAGCTTAGTCTATGCTCTTCTCCTCCTCTAAAAATTCCCACTAATAGAGGCAATGATTTGAGTGCGATGGATAAGGGCTCTATGGCAAAGCAAATAACAGTGGACTAATTGGGACATCCCTGACGGGTCCCTCTCGACAAGGGTGAAGTACTGAGCATTTGCCTGCCGTTTGTTACCAACAGAGCCTTGGGTGAGCTGTAAAAGAAGTTTAATCCATGAAATAAAATTTAGGACGCAATACCCATTTCTCCAAACACGTGAATAAATATTCCCACGTCAACCCTATCAAACGCTTTCCTCTGCGTCCAGCGAGAATGACCACCTCTGGTACCCCACTGGGCGCAAGGGAGTGAACAATATTCAAAACGTCGGATATTTGCAAATGAGTGTCGACCCAAAATGAAACGGTTGGTCAGCAGAGATCACATCAGGTCATTGTGGGTTGCTAGCGCAGGGCAAAGAGGTGAGCCAGGATCTTCACATCGCTGTTTAGAGGGAGGATGGGTCCCGATAGAACCACATTCTGTATCTCTTTTACCTGGCTTAACAGGAGATAATCGATGCCTCAAGTGAGAGTTTGTGGTAATGAACACGGGACATAGACTACTAACATATCAAGTCAGAATTGGGGTAGGTGTTCTTAGAAAAAGATTTTTAAAGAATTTATTGGGTAGCCGTCGGGGCCAGGAGGTCTTTACGCGACTTTGCATTGCATTATTGCGTTAATAAGTTTCAGACTGTTGTAAGGGTAGTTCGGAATTCTTTGTCGTGAATCCGTACTTTAATGGAAGGAGCCTCAAGATTGGCAAAAAGAAATGTTTTCCATATACAGTTCTTATCATTGGTCGCCTCTGATGTATACAGGTAGCAATAAAATGAGGTGGAATGTTTCATTAATTTCTCCCGGGTCAGTAAGTTAAAATCCCATTGTGGTTGTCCTTAGTTGTGAGATTTGTTGAAGAAAACAGATTGGGCCTTAAGTTGGTGTGCTAGAAAGGCGGGCCAGCTTTTTCTCCATGCTCATAGGTATAATCCACGTGATTTTAATACAACATATTTTTTCTGTTTTACCGGTGACAAACAGGTTGTATTAGAGGTTTGAAGGTCAAGCTTTTTTTATAGATTCAGGCGGAATGAGACGCACGAGTATGAGAGTCTACTGTGGCTTATCGATTTAATAAGCATGGTCTTGTTTCAAGGTCTTCGCATTTTATTGATTCTTGGCTGAATATGATATAAATCTCACCTTGCTGATCAACAGCCTTCCAAGTGTTCCCAAGCAATGAGGAGGAGAAGTGTTATCTTTTTGTTGGATATCTATAGAAGTTGTCAATTTACATTTGGTTTATCAAATCACAGAATGACTTATCAGCCAGTAAGGTGTTTGATCCTAACTTCGCAGGAGGACGTTCCGAATTGTTAGGAGGAAAACACGAGATCTAGTAAATCACTGGGGGCCGTGGATCAGATTCGAACTATGGTTGAATAATCAAGCTTTTGTGACAAAGGGAAGAAGAGTTTCTATCCTAAAAAAGTAGTCTATTCTGCTGTATGAGTGGTGAACCGGGGAAAAAGAAGGAAAAAGAATTGACAGTGGAACAAAAAGAGAGCGCCATGGGGTAGACTCCACTATTTGAATCCATAAGAAAAGATAAAGATTTGCCAATTTAGAAGGGTCTGTAGAGATTTAGGATTTAGAGCGGTCCAATACTTTCGGGGATTAATGGTGGCAACTTCAGATCACGCCCCGAAAAAAATTTGTTGTGAACTTATGTCTGGTATTAATGAAAAAAACATTTACCCATGAATTTGTATCATCATCCCAGTTTGGGGCATATATATTGACAAAACGACTGGTTTGGTGGAAAAGGTAAAGCCCAGAAACGGATGACAAAACGCCCCCTTGTGGGGTCAGAAATAACAGTGGTAGCACTTGGAACTGGAATTTTTTTTATGAATTAATATAGCTGTCCCACGTGTTTTGAATCGAAACTTGAGTGGAACGAATGTCCCCAAGCTTCTAAGTCTAAATTGTGACATCTTTCAACAACAAATGAGTTGTTCTTGAAGAAAATGCAATTTTCGCATTTGTAAATATTTAAGGTGATTGAGAGTATTCTAGCTCTTTTTACAGGCCCATTTAAAGCCTTTTACGTCCAGCTAATAAATCTTACATCAGCCTTACTTAACATAGTTCTTTGTTTCCATGTTTAATCAGGGAAAGGATAATAATTGTATTTAATAACTGTAAAAGCAAAACAATGGTCGCAACAGAGATTGTGCAGCTCATAGGATACCTCACTAGGAAAAGAGTTAGTTAAAAGGAAATAAAATAATAAGAAAAATATTAGGGGTGTACATCCATAAACCCGTCCCAACCCCAGACATAAACAATACGTAACTAACACTAAAGCCCCTATACTTGTTCCTTTTCCTAAGGCAAGGCTGGCAGGCGGTAACACTTTTCCCAATAACTTCTTGGTGGCAACATATCTTCTTGCTTCTAGCTAAGAAGGCTCCCAGTAATATATGCATAAACAAGCTTAACACATAGGCCATGAAAGGCAAAGCAGGGCTGAGGGGACAAATACTTTATAAAATAATAATTAGGGCACATCCATGTAATGGAAAAGCTATGTGTCCCCCCTCCCTTTATTTATTGTTCCCCTAAATTTAGCCCAAACATAACATGAATGAAGCAGTAGGCACAAGTACAGAAAATCCGGGGCCACATTTTTTGCATTTCTTACTTTTCCCCTTCTAA
>OLKM01000100.1:0-13044 GCA_900291075.1 Melanogrammus aeglefinus
AGGAGGAGGAGGAAGGAGAAGGGAGGGAAGAGAGGAGGAGGAAGAGGGAGAGAGATGAAGGGTGGAAAGAGAAGGAGTAAGTGAGGCAGCGAGGAGAGGGAGGAAGAGGAGAAGGGAGAGGAGGGAGGAGGAGAGGAGGGAGGAGGAGGAGGAAGAGGGAGAAAGAAACGAAGGGCGGAGGAGAAGGAGGAAGAAGGAGGAGGGAGGGTTCAAAGAGGGCGGGGTCCCAAGAACCATGAGGTGGCCGACAGTGAGCTTCAATTGGGGATTGGGAGTGCAAACAGGCCACCTCTAAGAGGATCAGCACTGGTGACACGCCACTACACTGTAAAGCCAGCCAAGGAGAGGCTGTCGCAGTTGTTCTTGCCGCCGTCTAGGGAAAACAAATCAGCGAGGGTCTAAGAGGATTTCAGGGACCTGACCGAGTGCCTTGGGGTGGCTGAGATGTGCGCCTGTATGGAAATTGACGCCTGTCAGTGGTGCGAATGAATCATCCCCCTTATGTATCCGTCAGCCATGAGAGTGTATGTGTGCGGGTCGACGCGTGTGTGTGTGCGTGCACGTACAAGCCTGCGTTGTTCTGCTGTGACGAATGATCAGTGCTTAATTTGTCACTGATTATGCAGGCTGTGAGTCCCCTAAGCCCCTTTGAACTAGTAATTGCCGCTGGTTTCAATAATGAACATTAAGGGTGGGGGGGGATTCAGAAATCTGCGGCTAATTACTCAACCAAACCCCCTTGCTCCCCCCTTTCTCCTCGTCTTCCTCCTGCTCCTCTCCGTCATTTCTTCATCTTCACGCAGGATGATAAGAAGGAGAGGGTGGAGGTGGAGGTGGAGGTGGAGCTGATAGGTGAACATTAATGAGGGGGTTCAGGGTTCGAAGGCATGTGCTGCCGTTGTCTGCCCCCTTATCTCAATAATTGTACAAGTTGGTTTATGGGCTTTAGAGACAAGCTTTTACTCGTATGAGGCCTGGCGGCCTTAGGGATACGGGACACTAGCTTATCCTGTGATCAATATTCACGAGAGACTCACAAACGGCGAGGCAAGTTTCGCTCTGCTTCGATTTGTGGGATTTTCTTTTCTCAGTATTTGACTTTCGTTTCTCTTCTTTATTCCTCTGGTTTCTCTGGTGTCGTTCCTCCCTGCTTGGCCTTATCAGCTGTGGGTTTTTTTTTGTGTGTATGTGTTTTTAAGCAGCGAGCCTGCTCTTTATTCTACATATTACTAGAAGATATGGCTGCCAGAAAAATATCCAAGTCTCTGAAGTCTTCCAGTCCTCTGCTCTATGGAAAACCAGATCCAGGCTCTGGAACACATGGCCCACTTCATACACACAACTCTGTTTGGTTTGTGGGGTGGTGCATTGTGGGTAAATGTTGGTAGGCAGGCAGGGAGGGGAAACCCATCGAGAGGAGGGTAGAGGTTGGCGGGGTAGGGAGGGGGGGGAAGGAAACAACAGCAAATTGACCCGTTCAGTCGGGGTCTTTGATGTGGACCTGCACTTTCCTAAAAAGCAGATCGCATGCCCTCAGAGCGGGACGGGGAGAGAGAGCGGATTTCAATGTTTAGAGAAAAACATGAAGAGGTGAGGAAAGTTGAGGTGGGGATGGGTGGTGGGTGGGGCGAGGGGGGGCGGGTTAGAGGCTAGGGGAGTGGGGGAGAGGTGTGAGGAACAAGAAATATGGCTTCCAGTTATAAGGACCCCACTGTGCAGGAATCCCAGTGCCTGACCCTGGACTGCAGCGCACAGCCAAACAAAAAGCACTCATACAGGAGAATGGAGAGAGGAGGAGGAGGAGGAGGAGGAGGAGGAGGAGGGAGGAGGAGGAAAGCGAGGAGGAAGAGGAAGAGCGAGGAGGAAGAGTGAAGAGGGGATTGCAGGAGAGGAGGAGTGAGGAGGAGTGGAGGAGGAGGTAGGAGGAGGAAGAGGAAGAGGAGAGGAGGAGGAGGAGGAGGAGGAGGAGGAGGAAACGAAATTTGGGAATTGATGCAGGCAGAGTCCCATGACAAACCAAAATGGGAAACATGTTATCTGGCTTCGATTCATGTCCGATGCCCGCCTCCATTCCTTCATCTTCCTTCCCTTTCTGTGCTCCCTGCTTCCTGTAGCCTCCGTCGCTGCTCCCACCTTAGTGCCCCCCCCATTTACCCTACTCTCTCTCTCTCTCTCTCTCTCTCTCTCTCTCTCTCTCTCTCTCTCTCTCCAGGCCTGGAGGCCTGCAGCAGTCTCTCTTCTCTCTCTCTCTCTCTCTCTCCTCCTCTCTCTCTCTCTCTCTCTCCCAGCCTGGAGGCCTGCAGCAGAATCACACCGGCCTCTCAGGTCATCAACCAAGCCCGCGCTGTTCTCGCAGCATAAAGGGTGGCAGGGGCTGGGGGTGGGTCTTGCATAAGGACCACCTTTTAGCAACATTTTGAAACCCAAATCTCCATCTTCCTCTTCCAAATCTCCATGTTATGAGTAAGATGACCTTGACTGTGTAGACCCGGGCAGCACCGGCAGGAGAAATCAGTGGTCACCATCGTAACAACGCAGTGGTTGTTTTTTTTTGTTTCTTTGGGGTGGGTACGGTGTCCAAAGGCTACTTACACGGCTCCCCTGGTCCCTGGGGGAAGGGGGGGGGGGGCGGTATGACATAGATAGGCCCCGTTTCCCCTGTTGGATGGCGCCCCGCCGGGGGGGGGGGCGTATGACATAATAGGGGCCCCGTTTCCCCTGTTGGATGGGCCCCGCCAGACCCCAGCCAGGGTACTGCTGTTATGTCTACTGGGGCTGGCATAGCAGGACGGGGGAACAGGGAGCTGCATAGCAGAGGCCCGCTCTAAATAGAGAACTAGTGTGTGTGTGTGTGTGAGTGTGTGTGTGTGTGTGTGTGTGTGTGTGTGTGTGTGTGTGTGTGTGTGTGTGTGTGTGTGTGTGTGTGTGTGTGTGTGTGTGTGTGTGTGTGTGTGTGTGTGTGTGTGCGTGTGTGTGTGTGTGTGTGCGTGTGTGTGCGTCCCAGCTTTGAGTTGGTAGTTTATGAACCTCCGGAGAATCTGGCTTATATGCGTCTCCTGCCCTGGTCAAGGCATGTGCAGTCACCCCTCACCCACGGGGTGGGAGGTGGGTCTGGAGGGAAAGACACAACAACTGTGCCGGCTCCTCTGTTGGCTCCTCAAACGCTCTTGTAATAAATGATGCGATGCATATTGCGTCACATCTCTTAGAAACGACTACACACTGTATAGCGTGCAAGCTGTGTGGGTCACAGCCGCTAGGTATTGTAAGCTCCCCTATTTCCCCCACTCTCTCTCTCTCTCTCTCTCTCTCTCTCTCTCTCTCTCCCTCTCTCTCTCTCTCTCTCTCTCTCTCTCCCCCTCTTCCCTCTCTCTTCCCCTATTTCCCCCACTCTCTCTCTCTCTCTCTCTCTCTCTCTCTCTCTCTCTCTCTCTCTCTCTCTCTCTCTCTCTCTCTCTCTCTCTCTCTCTCTCCCTCTCTCTCTCTCTCCCTCTCTCTCTCCTCCTCTCGCTCTAATTTCCATTTGTCTTTTGTCGTTGTTTTCTAATTGGACGATATGATGTTTTCTTGATCTTTTCGTTGTTGTTGTTTTTTTCTCTCTCTCTCTGTTTGGCAAAGCGCCGCACAGTTTCACACAGTTTCACAGCATAATCACCTCGGAGCGTCGCGAGAGCCTTATAAACAGCCCCTCGGTGTAAAGAAACACACTCGCTTCTGCTACTTCATTAAACGACCTGCGTTCAGATGCAAACAGCAGGCGGCAACGTTTAATAGGTTGGGGGGGCGGGGGGAACAGGGAGGGTGTCAAAAGAGGGCGGGGCCAGAGGAGTTTAAGGAGTTGAGTCAGAATCAGGTAGCCCTGCATTCCTGTCTCTGTCAATCACCATCCACTTGTGTACACAACAAACAGGACGCTATGTTGGGTATGAATCACCACAAAGCACCCATCATCTCAGCTCAAGAGATTGACTGGAGTTATTCTAATCTGGGGCTTCTAAAAATAATAGTCGTAAACAAGAACAGACATATGCACACAGACACACACACACACACACACGCACGCACGCACAGACACACACACACAGACACACACACACACACACACACACACACACACACACACACACACACACACACACACACACACACACACACACACACACACACACACACACACACACACACACACACACACACACACACACACACACGTAAACACAGCCTTGCTGCAGCCTTCAGTGTTTGGCTAACAACCTGCCACAACATTCGGAAGAGGGAATCTGGATCCGGGTTTATAAATGTTTCCTCTTCTCGAGCACTAATACGAAGAAGCACTTTGCTCGAAACTGAAAGAACCCGACAGAAAGAATGGCAAAAGTTTAAAAGGACAAGGCAAGGTCAGACAATCATAGCCGTAGCATGAAACATAACCTTTCGCACTCACTCAGTTTCCCCGTGTGTGTGTGCTTGGCGTGTGTGTGTGTGTGTGTGCGTCTGCGTGTGTGTGTGTGTGTGTGTGTGTGTGTGTGTGTGTGTGTGTGTGTGTGTGTGTGTGTGTGTGTGTGTGTGTGTGTGTGTGTGTGTGTGTGTGTGTGTGTGTGTGTGTGTGTTTCTCTCCGGCCTGTCTGTGGTGTCGAAGCCCCCGTGTGGGGTCGAACAGATGGCAGACTGAGGTGGCTTGTCGCTTTTTTTTTTTTTTTCAGGGTCGCTGAGCAGCAAGCCCTACAACACAGCATCAGACAACAGCGAGCCAACATACGACCCTCGACGACCCTCACGTCCGCCCCCCCCCCCGCAACCCCCACCCCAGCCCTCACCCAACACCCCTTCTCCTCTCTCTCCTCTTCCCCTTCTCCTCCTCCTCCTCCGTCATAAGACTCCTCCTGCGCGGGGTCATTACCGTTGACTTTTTAAATGTAGCACCACCAAGCCAAGCTAGCTAGCTCCCCTTGCGCTCGTATGCTCACTTCACGTCTGTTTAGGAAACAGCGGAGACACAAAGCGGTAGTAGTTGTAGGCATCTCATTAACGGCCAACACAAACAAGAACTCACACAGACACACACACACAGACATGCACACACACACACACACACACACACACACACAGAACTCACACACACACACACACACACACACACACACACACACACACACACACACACACACTCACACACTGACCAGCAGCAGTGAACCGAACTGTCGCCCGCGTTGCCACGGGTGACTGAAGCGTTGACTTCTGGGCTCCGAGGCAAACGAGCACATGACAGATTAGTGTGTGGGCCTCCGCCAGGCCTCCACCTTCCTGACCCCTCAGGACCCCCCGCCCCCCCCGTCCCGTCCCTACCACCACCCTTACACCCCTATCCATCCCCCAATCCACCAACTCCTTCAACAAGCCCAAGCCAGACCCACCACCACTTCGCCAACGCAGCCCCCCTAACCCTTTTGCTCTTACCCTTAACGACACCCCCCCACCCCCACCTCCCCCCTTCAGATGCCTTGCTACCCCCACCTCTCAACCCTCCCCCAACCCCGCCCCCCCCCCCCCCCCCCTCTTTGCTTACTTCTCAAACTACCCGCAGCAAACGAAAACACGACAGTATCTACAATTAACGTCCCGTCTGAACGTCCCAGCCACACTCATATTGAGAAGGAAATGTTGTTTTGGTTAAATGTTGTATTTAGTAAAAAAACACACAAGTATATAAAGCAGTCCTACAACTGTATGACTGCCATGCAGTTCAAACAAACGATTTAATTGGATACAGCATGCCGGCCAGTGTAGTACAAGGAAGTGGGGCTACATCAGCTCAAACTATATCACTACCACCACTTCCACACTATTCCTACCACTGCTGTGACTACAGTGTTTAGTCTACTCGCGGCAACATGCCCTCTCTTTCCTGGGAGATGGACCGGTGCACTTGTTTATTGTACAAAGAGGAGCCAAACACGGGTTGCCGGGGCGCGTAGGTCTGGCCCCCTTTGCTCCGTGTCTTGCGGGTGACCCCCGCTCGGCCCCCTTTTATGTGCTCCATAAAGGAGGCGGTCGAAGGAGCAGCTCCCATAGGAGGGGCCTCGACCTGACGATGACACCCTGTTGCCATGGAGACTAATGCTATGTTAGGCTTGGATGTGGGGGTGGTGACGTCGGAGGGAGGAGGCGGCGGTGTGGTGGGGGGGGAGTGGGAGTGGGATAGGGAGTACCCGCTGTCCCTGGTGTATCTAAACTAATGATGTTTGCTGCGCGATGCTCTCATCTCCCCCTCTGCTCTCGGTGTGTGACGTGGCCTGGCCCTCATTAAGGCCCCCGGTATTAACAGGGATCGAATGACCTGGGTCGTGGCCTCCTCTACCGCCATTGTTGCCAGTAGCCGCTGCGGTGCCGGCTAGCGCTTGGAAGACCCCCGTTTAAAGCGCGTTATTCGCAAAGATGTTTCCTTTAAAGGGAGTATCCAGAATGCTACGCCTTTGAATTTAGCTTTTTTGTTTGTTGAGCTCGGAACATTGACTCACGCTGTGCTTATATTCTGATCAAAGTCCGCCAAAAACCTGAACAAAGCCTCCAAAAAATTGATATAGAACACAAGGGTATAATTCTGAAAAATGAAAGTTAAAAGTTGATATAGTAGTTAAAAATATGTTGACACTGTTCTAAGGGTTCTGGTGCGCGAGGAGCTCAGAAATAACCACAGGATCTATCACTTCCTACTGCAGGAGCCCAGGGGACCAATACACCTGGCTTAGCGGCTTAACAGCATTTCCACAAACACCCGGGCCAAAGGGTGGCCCAGCAAAAAGAACCTGAGACTCTTTGATGCCTGCGAGTGCTACCTACTGGCTGATCCAACTGACCGTTTTGATCCACACACACACACACACACACACACACACACACACACACACACACACACACACACACACACACACACACACACACACACACACACACACACACACACACACACACACACATACACGCACACACACACACACACACACACATGTACACACACATGCACATCGTCGTGCACGCTTAAATCCACACACGGCTCATGTGCCGTAAAGCCTCAATCTGCCCGGCGACTAGCTCGCGGACGAGCCCTATTTATTTTCATTGGTGTTCGAGGGGTTTGCACTAGTGAGAAAGACAAGGCCGGGGCCCAGGGTGGTATCTTTGTATCAGAGTGCTTCCTGTTTTCATTGCAAGGCCGACCCTTGTCTTTTACAGGGACAGGGGGGGGGGGGGGAGAGAGGTTAGGTACAAGGAAGACCAGGGGCGCCAACAGACTAATTGAGAGATCTTAGAGTTTGGCTTAACCAAACACAAGGGCATCACCCTCTAAAACAAAAACAAAGAAGAAGAGGCAGAAAAAGAAAAAAAACGGACTCTCCAACCTTGACTTTCCAACCTCAGTTGGTCTATTTCTCCTAGTCCTTTCTCCTCTCTTATTTCTTCCCTCCAACCCCCCCCCCCCCAATCTGTTCTCCCCCCCCCTCCCCCCCCCCTTACTATCTTATATTCCCTCAATCTATTGTTGCCCTCTGCTCCCCTCCCACTGCTGGATTGTATGGTGCATCAAACATCTCCTCAAAACAGCAAAGTTTACCTTTCTGATAACATAATCTCCTTGTAGTATTGAAAAGCTTATACCAACAGTCTGGGATTTCCCTTCCTCTAATGGGACTGGAAGACATCCAGGAACACATGGAGTGGATTGAGAGAGAGAGAGAGAGAGAGAGAGAGAGAGAGAGAGAGAGAGAGAGAGAGAGAGAGAGAGAGAGAGAGAGAGAGAGGAGAGAGAGAGAGAGAGAGAGGAGAGAGAGAGAGAGAGAGGAGAGAGGAGAGAGAGAGAGAGAGAGAGAGAGAGAGAGAGAGAGAGAGGGAGAGAGAGAGAGAGAGAGAGAGGGAGGCAGAGAGACAACAGGCGTGAGCGAGCAAGACAGAGGGAGGGAGGGGTGTGGGTAAAAAGAACTGACCCTCTTCTGCCAGCTGACGGCCGTTGATCCGTCCAGCCGCTTGCCAGCACACGTGTGTGTGTGTGTGTGTGTGTGTGTGTGTGTGTGTGTGTGTGTGTGTGTGTGTGTGTGTGTGTGTGTGTGTGTGTGTGTGTGTGTGTGTGTGTGTGTGTGTGTGTGTGTGTGTGTGTCCACATGCATGTGAACGTGCAGCTTCGACATAGAAAGGGGTTGAACCCTGGAGGAGGGCGACTGCACATGGACTGAAGCCTAGATTCCCACAGGGTGTATTTAATGTGTTCCTGCAGCCACAGTCATTCAAAGGGTGAGGGCCAATCGGAAGCAAAGTGTTGTTCCTTGGAGTAAAAACAACCACCTCCCTGAAGAGCGTGAGGGTCAGGGAATCTAAGGTGCGGGACACAAGGAGGTGGCGAGGACGATTTGGTTATGCTGAATCCGAAAAAAAAGCCAGCCGACAATTGTTACTGTCGGCTTGTGTTGTTTTTCAGCAGTGTGTGGTGGAGGGTGGGCCGGGGTGGGACGGGGTTTGGGGTGGGGGGGGGGGCGGTCCTATCCTTTTGAGTCATTCAGAGGAGGTGACAATGGCTGGATGTTGAGAACATATGTAGAGGGACCCCCATGGTTCAGGGAAGAGGAGTTCCATGCTGGCTCCGCGGTTGGAGAAAATACAAGGCCGCTCCTTTCACTCCTCACCCCTCAGTTAATGAATGCATGAATGGCACCAATGCCGCTATGGGCCATTCAGGGCCCAAAGTCCCTAAGAATTCACCCCTGCACAAATGCAATCCAGCAATGGAAAATACATTTGCTTAACAAATTTAAAAGAAAAGGGGATGGCTAATGGGTGTGTGTGGTTGTGTGTGTGTGTGTGTGCGTGCGTGCTTGTGTGTGTGTGTGTGTGTGTGTGTGTGTGTGTGTGTGTGTGTGTGTGTGTGTGTGTGTGTGTGTGTGTGTGTGTGTGTGTGTGTGTGTGTGTGTGTGTGTGTGTGTGTGTGTGTGTGTGTGTGTGTGTGTGTGTGTGTGTGTGTGTGTGTGTGTGTGTGTGTGTGTGTGCTGTGTGTGTGTGTGTGTGTGTGTGTGTGTGTGTGTGTGTGTGTGTGTGTGTGTGTGTTTATGAAGGAATTGGACGGCGAGCTAGGGTAAAGGGGATAATTCAATTAGCCCTGTTCCTCAGTGGAGAAATGAAGGCAGGTTAAAAGGGGGGGGGGATTATTGCTTGTACAAGGCCAGTCAGGGCGCTTCACAAAGAAGACAAATAGAGAGAGTGGAGAGAGAACATCTACAATCAGCGGAGGTGATAAAGGACCCGGGGACACAGAGGGGACAGGGGCCTGAAAGCTCCCCGCCACTGCGCCTGTGTCTCAACTATGTGGGGCGGGGTTTTTTTTCTTTCTTTTTTTTCTTCTTCTTCTCTTCTTCCTCTCTGCATTTCCTTTCCGTTCTTTCAATTTGATTTTAAAACAATTCAAAAGAAAATGGGTGCCGAGGCTTCCAACAGCTCTCTCTCTCTGTGTGTGTGTGTGTGTGTGTGTGTGTGTGTGTGTGTGTGTGTGTGTGTGTGTGTGTGTGTGTGTGTGTGTGTGTGTGTGTGTGTGTGTGTGTGTGTGCGTCATCGTTCTCTGTCGGGCGGGAGGGATGGGCCGTGGGGGGGGGCGCGGGGGGTTCGGGGGGCGGGGGGCGGGGGGGTTTGGGGCGGGGGGGGTTTGGAGCACTAACAGACGCTTGCTCGCAGACATTCTTGGGGTCAATAGGAAAAAATGCCTAATGACGCCGCGGTAAAGAAGGATATTTCTGTTGTTTTTAGGGGCCGTAAAAAGCAAGTGTCGTTTTTTACCCCCCTTTATTTGTCGGTAAAAAATGTTAAACAGCTTCTTTCTCAGTTGCCTCTTTTCCCCATATTTATGCATCTTATTTGTATTTGTTTTGGCGGTTCCTCAAACAAGAAATCCACACGATTAAATGTTCAGAGGCTCCAAAGAAAAATTAAAAACAAACGATATTCCCAAAAACTTGGGAGGGAAAAAAAAACTACACCCACACCCCAACCCAGACGGCTCCCCCCAAAACTAGCAACGCAAGCCAGCGTTGTAGGGGGGGGGGGGGGGACCCCGAGTCGTGTCGCTGAACAGCTGTGAAGTCATTTTGATAATGATGAGAATAATAAGCATGCGGCCGCTACAGCCCCGTGGAGCCGCCGCTACAGCCCCGTGGAGCCGCCGCTACAGCCCCGCCGCTCTCGGGGGCTCAGGAGCTTTGCCGTTGCAGCTCCACTGCTCCTGAATAGATAAAAAGTGATTAAAGCCCCCCTGATTATCCCTGACCAATATGTAATGGATTTACAGCCCTTTCAATTAGGCCGTATGTGCTGGCCACTCATTACTTTTTTGGGAGTTTGGGGGGGGGGGGGTTTGGTTTGGGACAGACGTGAGGGGGTGAGGGGGGGGGAGGAGGGGCGCAGTGTTTTATTCACGTTACGTTTTCACACTTTGTGCAGACCGTCCCTCGATGGTCTGCCACTACTCCCTCCCTCCAGCCGTGCACTAGAGGGACCAAGTGGCCACGTGTCACAAACCAAGGAGCAGTGGCAGCTTGCGGGTGCCCCCCCGGTCGGACCACCACCTCCTCCTGAAATCTGACCCACACTTTGCGGGAAAAAAAAAATCAATACAGACCAATGTCCTGATCATGTCCCGACATCAGAGAGGGTGGGGGGTGACATGCTTTTTCCCCCTCTATGTCCGTTTTATACACCGCACGAGAGGGGCGGAGAGTCAGACACGCAGGCTGACAAAGAAAAAGAGAAAGCTCAGAGAAGTGAGGCTTCCTCTGATTCACACAGCAGCAGCAGAAGCCGTTATTGAATATTCCTTTCTTTTCCAAATATGTTTGAATTAAGGCAGCCGTTGAATATTTCATCTGAGGCGCGTGCGGTCTCTCTGTGCTTAGTGAAGTGAATGAGCCATTGTCAGATGTTGTCTCAGTGAATTGCTCGCAAAACAAACACACAAACAAACAACCGAAAAAAAAACCTCTTACGCAAGACGCAATATCATTAAGGCGACGCACACACACGCACAAACACACACACACACACTCACACTCACACACAGTGTGTGTGTGTGTGTGTCCTATATAAACTCATACACACAAGCCGCATGTGAGAATCCGGTGTGAGCGTTGAAATGCTGAGCTGGGCAAAGTGTCCAGGCTGGTTAAGATGGCCAGTTCACTCTGGCCCTCTGACAGTCGAGCACCACTGTTCTGTCACTCATCAATCACTCAGACACTGACAGCTGGGTAAATGTGTGTGTGTGTGTGGGTGTGTGTGTGTGTGCATTTGTGTGTGTGTGTGTGTGTGTGTGTGTGCGTGTGTGTGTGTGTGTGTGTGTGTGTGTGTGTGTGTGTGTGTGTGTGTGTGTGTGTGTGTGTGTGTGTGTGTGAGAGTATGCATTTGTGTGTCTGTGTGTGTGTGTGTGTGTGAGTGTGCGTGTATGTGAGTGTATGTCTGTCTGAGTTATTGAGTTTTTTTGTGTGTGTCATTGTGTGCATTTGTGTGTGTGTGTGTGTGTGTGTGTGTGTGTGTGTGTGTGTGTGTGTGTGTGTGTGTGTGTGTGTGTGTGTGTGTGTGTGTGTGTGTGTGTGTGCGTTTGTGCGTTTGTGGCTGACCTTTCCAATAATTGTTTTAACAACCTCAGCCAGGTACTAAAAAAGGTTGTGTGTGCACAACCGCAACCTACACACTACAGCGGGAAAAAGTAAAAGTGAAACGAGCGTGCTTACCGTGAGATGCTGGAAGAGCCACGCCCGCATGATGTTGGTGGCCACCTTGGGGAAAATGCCCCGCTTTTTCTGTCTCTTCTTGTCTTTGTCGGGGTCGTCGTCGTCCCCAGTGCCGGGCGACGCGACGCTGTTGTCTAAGCCATCTCCTGGACGGAAACCAAAACCTGGGTTAAACAACAGTCATAGGGCATAGGCTATAGTATCGTGGTGCAACACAGCGGAAGACATGGCGGCTCTGAGGAACTCGGAGCCGCCATGTTAAACACACATCACATGGATTCATCTACAGACAAGAGGTTGGGTTAACAGCAGAGCATACAGTGGAAGATACACACAAAGCCTGAGGCGTTTAACCTTAGCAGGGGCTAGCAGACGGATAAAAAGCCAGATAACTGCAGATATCTGGCGCATATTCAAAAGGATAAACATTAGCAGCTAGCCATGGATACCCAGGCAGATAACTTATAATAATAACATAACAAGCATTAGCTGAGCTACATTCAAAAGATACATTCAAAAAGTCTGGAGTGTTGAAGTGAGCAGGCGTGGAGAACTTGTGATGCGAATGCAGTGTGCAATCAGTGTGTGTGTGAGTGGTGTCAGTGTGTGTGTGGTGTGTGTCGTAGTTGTGTGTGTGTGTGTGGTGTGTTCGTCGCACGTGCGTGGCGTGTGTGTGTGCGTGTGTGTGAGTAGCTCGGCGGGGATTTTAAGAGCCTTGCCACAAGGCTTGTACCTGAGATGGGCGCGGCTTTATCACAGCGGGGCCTAGGCGAGTGGTTCTTAGAGCCCGCAGGAGTATCGAGGTTAATGACTCAACATGTTTATGGGTTGGACGGCTGGACACACTTGGCGTTCTTCCAGTCCTCTTTTTACAGTAGGAGGAGGAACATAGAGAGAGAGAGAGGGGGGGAGAGCGGGTGAGAGAAAGAAAAAAAGGAGAGAGGGAAAGAGTCAACGAGATATGCGGAATTAAAATGGAAGTCTTCCACAACGGTCCACACTCTTGGACTCTTGTCATTAATTCAATTACATTTGCATGCTTGACATAATGTGGAGCATTCTCTGTTCTTTTTTTAATAGCGCCGAAGGGGACAAGTTTTGAAGTTGTGCATAGTAAATATGCGAGCATATTCATCCATGTCCGTTCATACACAAAGACACTCCCACAAATAGACATACACACACACACACACGCGCGCGCGCGCGCACATAGACACCCATACAAACAAACACATTTCACAAGAGTTGCAAATTAAAGGGGGGAATCCAGTAGAGACGCCTT
>OLKM01000100.1:32926-35426 GCA_900291075.1 Melanogrammus aeglefinus
AGAGAGAGAGAGAGAGAGAGAGAGAGAGAGAGAGAGAGAGAGAGAGAGAGAGAGAGAGAGACACACACACACACACACACATGGAGAAAAGGAGGGAGAACGATAGAAAGAGAGACACAGGGAGTGAAGGAGGGAGGGAGCTAGGGAGAGAGAGATAAAGTGAGAATGAGACAGAGGGAGTGAAGGCGGGGGTTGCAAGGGAGGGAATAAAACAAGAAGTGGAAAGAGAGAGCTGATGGAGCTGATCATTCTGTTTAATCACCTTTTGGACGAAGGCCAGATAGTCTGCGGTACCAGGAGACACCAGAGAGAGAGAGCGAGAGAGAGAGATGGAGATACAGATAGATAAAGCGAGACTGCCAGAGACAAGTGTGGGAAGAGAGAAAGATGGACTAATAAATGGAGATAGATGGATAAACAAAGTGGACGAGAAAGCCGGAGAGAGAAGGGGAGAGAGAGAGAGAGAGAGAGAGGGGGATGAGATAGAAAGAAGGACAGATCGAGAGGGAGGGAGACAGCCAGGGAGGGAGAAATAAAGGGAGAGAGAGAGAGAGAGAGAGGGAAAGGGAGAGAGAGTTAAAGAGGGGGATGAGTCTGAGAGCAGAGCCCTTGAAACAACGTGTGAGTGCACCAGCGCTTCCTCACGGGCGTGCACGTGTTGGTACTCATACACAAGTAATGGGTGTGTGTGTGCGTGTGTGTGTGTGTGTGTGTGTGTGTGTGTGTGTGTGTGTGTGTGTGTGTGTGTGTGCGTGCGCTGGAGTGACACGCTGTTCCCGTAAATGCCCGTGAATGCTGAATCCAGCAAGAATCTGGTCTCAGTGCCGCACAAGGGGGAGAGGAAGGGAGAGAGATCCATTTTAAAACTATGTGCATTAACTATAGTTTTCCCCGTAGATTAAGAACTCCACATGAATAATTTAGGCTCTCTTATGCTAATGGGATCAGGGAAGTATCCCCTCTGTACTTCGTACCAACCGCCCCCCCCCACACACACACAACACACACACACACAACACACAACACAGCACACACACACACACACACACACACACACACACACACACACACACACACACACACACACACACACACACACACACACACACACACACACACACACACACACACCCCACCATCCCCCTTTCTGGAGAAACTACTTCTTGGCTTTCAACAATGGCCCTGCCCCTTCCCAACAAACTGTCAGACACAAGTACTGTACTGTTTTTCCCAACAGGCACCACAGACACCTGACTAGCGCAGGCTAGACATGTAGCAACAAGGCTGAAAATGCTCACGCTGGGGCCTATCAGGGGAACAGTAGCGCCGTTAGCCCGATTAGCAAGAGTCGAGGCTGTTGAAATGCAGCTCATTCGCAGATATGTCGCAATAGCGGATGAATAGTTGGAAGTCAGAAGTTCACTGTTCACTGTAGATATAGGAATAGGTATAAATATATTGTCGATGGGATCATTTGTGGCAAATAACTACTGAGTCGTTTCGGTTGGGTTTCTTTCTCGCAGTTAATGCTAATGGTAGGCGTACAACCCTCTGTATCTTGTTCATTGTTTCGTCTCTTTCTATCTCTACCTCACTGTCTGTCTTTCTTTCTGTTTTTCTAGGGGGAGGTACGACAAACACACACACCCACAGACACACACACACAGGCACACACACACGCACACACACACACACACACACACACACACACACACACACACACACACACACACACACACACACACACACACACACACACACACACACACACACACACACACACACACACACACACTCACCACACTATTGTGTAGTGGGGGCAATGTGTAAAAATTATCAGTGCACCAACAGCTGGGAGTGAGGGCCATGAAACTGCATGGCCAGAGCCTGCTCCACTGTTTATCTGTTGTTTATGGGCCTGTGTTCAGCTTTAATTACTATACTAAATTAAACCCTAACAGGCGCTCAGAGACATCCAGCTACACACACACTGAGACACACGAGACCTATACTTTACCATATATATATATTTATTTATGAACATATATAGACAATATGCCTACATATACATATATATATTGATTCATTGACCACTGATCGTATTCATTCATAACCACGGGAGAGAAAAGCCACTAAAGCACAGCAGGTTTCAATTTAGCATTTTGGACTTTGGCTTATTTCTTTAACATGTTGTGGCTATAGCTTCTTATTTTTCTTTCTCTTCTTTTATTTATTTCCTTCCTGCATTTTATTAAATGTTTTTTTTCTGGAACCGGGATAAACCTTTAGACGCTTATGTGCTACAGCTGTATGGCCAAAGAAACTATGCCAACAGGGTTTCGAGAAGTGCCAGATTCAACAGCAGTCAGTTCACACTGCAGTACTGGTGCTCTCTGGCAGAGAGATGCTGTCCCCACCAGGAATATGACCCCCCCCCACACACACACACACACACAACACACACACACACACACACACACACACACACACACACACACAC
>OLKM01000100.1:45426-65426 GCA_900291075.1 Melanogrammus aeglefinus
TGTTGTTGTTGTTGTTGTTGTTGTTGTTGTTGTTGTTGTTGTTGTTGTTGTTGTTGTTGTTGTTAACCCTAAGACAGTGAATGACTGGGTTGTACTTCCTCATATCCAGACGCCCACTAGACAAGACCTGAAACACCACGTTGCCTCTCTAGCTATCTCTCTATCACTCTCTCGCTCACTCTTTTATTTACTCTCGCTCTCTGTCTCTCGCTCAGCTTTTCTCTATCACCCTCTCTCTCTCTTTTATTTCCTGTCTCCCTCACAGCTCCTCTCCTTTCCCCATCTCTCTAGCCAGCGATGGCCCAAGCATAGCTTTAATGCAACAAGCTGAATCGATAGGACTTAATTTAGCTATCATTGCAGGGTAATGTGTCATTTTTAATGGTGCCTGCACTAAATTAAATTCAAAGACACCTCAGCTAATGGTGTTAAGCCCGTGGAAAGATATTTTGCTGTGATTTGCAGGCGGTGTACACTGAGTGGAACCGTGAACAGGAATATGTATATACAGACGGAAGACTTTGTTAGTTAAGACACTTACAGGGCAAAGGCGGGTTGTATTACTTCATGAAGTGTCTAATAACAGACCGTCTTTCTCGGGATGCTGTATTACGCACATGAAGCGCATGGAGCGCATGTATATTTCTATGAAGCCAAAACACACACGCATGTTTTATTTAAACCTGTGGGTCACCTCTAATCTATGAGCATATCTTCAAAAGGAGACAGCATATACCACAACAACGGCGTTAACTTTCCACACTCAACAAGGCGACAAAAGCAACAGTCTTTCCTCCCGCTGAATAATTTAGTGGACCTCTCTGAGCTATAGAGGATGCATTATCAGACACCGCCGCACCTCACAACACACACACACACACACACACACACACACACACACACACACACACACACACACACACACACACACACACACACACACACACACACACACACACACACACACACACACACACACACACACACACACACACACACAAACACAAACACACGCACTCGCTCACACAACATTTTGTCGGGCCCATGGGTGTAATAAAGTTCAAACAAACTGTAGAGTAGGGAAAAAAAGGAAAAGGAAATTCCATGTGACTCAGCCTGCCTCAAAATAAAAGGCAAATAAAGAGAAAATAAACAAAATAATCTATAAAAATCTATATTTCAAAGAATATAAAAATTCTAAAATATAAAATATATACATACTGTATATATATATATTTATAAATAATATATATATGTCCTTTGGTGTGTGTGTGTGTGTGTGTGTGTGTGTGTGTGTGTGTGTGTGTGTGTGTGTGTGTGTGTGTGTGTGTGTGTGTGTGTGTGTGTGTGTGTGTGTGTGTGTGTGTGTGTGTGTGTGTGTGTGTGTGTTTGTGTGTGTGTGTATGCATGGCTATTCCCTAAAGCAGGGCATAATTAGGAGTCAAACATGGTTCACTCCATGTTCTTCTCTAATTGTGTTAAAGAGCAGTGTTACAAGGAGGAGCAGAATACAAGAAAACACGCACACACTCTCTTAAACGCACACACACACACACACACACACACACACACACACACACACACACACACACACACACACACACACACACACACACACACACACCAAAGGGAGCCGTGGCAACAATAGGACTAGATGGAAAATACGATACAAAGGCAAGCGTGGTCTCTGGGGGCAGCCCTCCTCTATTTGCGGGGTTAGCGACTGGCGGTGGATAATACAAGCTGTAATTAATATAAAAGCAGGAGACAATACGAGGGAGGAAGGGCCCGCAACACCGCCAGGGCCACAGGAGAGCCGCAGAATGCTGCCGTCTATGTTTGCTGCTGTCCCCCATCGCTCATTTACCCACACACACACACACAACCTACACTCACACACACACACACACCTGTCCCATCTTCCCTAGCAGCACAGCTACCCACTCCTCCTCCTCCCTCTCCAATCTACTCTGACTACATCCCTAGGAATTTCAAATGAAATTGATTCAGCAACATCATTGAATTTTTCGCTTCCTTCCCCACCACAAATTCCCATGGACACAGGGATGGAAAAGAGAGGAGGAGGGAGGAGGAGTAGAGAGAATGGAGGGGAGGAGGGTGAAAACAGGCAAGGATGGCTCAGAACGAGCGCTCCTATCCTGGGCCTCGTTGTTGCCATCGACGACGCCGGTGCCGAGAGGAGGGAAGAGCCAGAGGAATCCTCTGTGCCGAAAAACGTTTGCGAAATCGCTGACACGCCACAAAACATCCAGGGTCATAAATCAAAAGGCGAAGCTTACATTTCAAGACACATCTTGCCACACGGTATAAGCAGTTAAGGCCTCAACCCACTTTTTTCTCCTCTTTTTTTTTTAAAGCTGAACATTATGTGTAATTATACACAGGCGCTAAAGATGTGTAAAGTAGGTGCAACCGCTGTTCAATGGCTGAGCGTTTACAACACCCACAATTATCCACGAAATGCAGTCTTTAATTGAACAGCTAATAATTCACCTAGTGCGGGTTCCACCAAACCTGAGCTATCATCTAAGTAGGACCAAAAGGGAAATGTCTTTATGTTGTGTTCTTAGTCAAAAGCTCATAAAAACACTGGTAAGTGGATTAAGAAAACAATAAAGGGTTAAAATTGTATATGTATATAAGTAATTCCTAGGTGTGAAATATTTCAGCAGTCCCATATAAAAAACCTGATGGAAAACTGCAACTGAAAACCAGATTTCTGGTCTTGCTTAACTAGTTGCTAATCACAAGCTAAGCTGAGTGAGAGATGCAACAAGTGAGCCTAGCCGATCCTAGCCTCACTCACACACACACTCCCCCTCACACAAACACGCACACAATCTCTCTCTCTCTCTCTCTCTCTCTCTCTCTCTCTCTCTCTCTCTCTCTCTCTCTCTCTCTCTCTCTCTCTCTCTCTCTCTCTCTCTCTCTCCCTCCCTGTCTCTCTCCAGCCATGGCCGTGATTAGATATGCCTGCCAAAAGAGGTCCCTGCTCCTCTCGACACTAATCAAATAGGAAACGCGAAGGCCCAGACATCCCAACCGTCAACAGAAAACACAACTGTCTGGAACAGCAGACACACTGTACAGTATTTCTCTCTCTCTCTCTCTCTCTCTCTCTCTCTCTCTCTCTCTCTCTCTCTCTCTCTCTCTCTCTCTCTCTCTCTCTCTCTCTCTCTCTCTCTCTCTCTCTCTCTCTCTCTCTCTCTCTCTCTCTCTCTCCTCGTCTACCACCACATACTACTTATTTTACACCAGCAAAAAGGGGGGGGGGGGGGGGTGTGGATGGCTGAGAGAACCCCAACCCGGTCGGGTTCCCCCCGTGGGAGGGAAGAAAACAAAGCCGGGGTCTGAATCAAAACACCTCCAGGAAGGGAGAGAACACTATGGTTCAGCGGCCCAGTTCAGCCCGCGGGCAGCAGGCTGGTGTACAGTGAACCCTGGGCAGGCCCAAGTGTGTGCTTTGTCTTGGACGCTCTGTGGTAATTTTCGTATGACACGCACACAAACACACACATCCAGACACTCCAGCCACCATATTGCATAACTCTCCTTATCTCAAGCGCCCTCCCGACAAGAGTCAACCACTGTGTGTGTGTGTGTGCAAGATGAGCTAATGTTTTTTTTCTTCACTGTACCTTTCATTGTACCAATGCAACATTAGATCAACGCTATATTACTAGTACCACTAGGTCTTTTACAGTACATTCCATACCACATTAGATCAACGCTATATTACTAGACCTTCTGACTGTGCCTTCTACAAAGTATTGGAATGCGTTATACTACTAGTACTGTTCCTACAAAACACACAAGGCTTTTTTCACTGTACCATCGACGTAATATATTGTGGGTCAGATCGCCGCTATGGCTTACTACAAAAGCCTCAACCTCATGGCAAAGACAGCTGATATAAATACTGGGGATCCTCCCCGGGCAGAGCATTACAAGCCCACAGCTTGTAGAGACCAACTGGATCCAACAAGAGCACCACACACATCCTTCTTCCAACTACGGAGATCCTCAACCCTTTGTCGTACGTCTGCTATCATTTTATGTCACTGAGTGAAGAAAGGAAAAGCGGTATAATTCATGCTTGTGAACGTAAAAATAGTATTCGCCTCAATATGTACGGCTTGATTGAAAAATGCCACACAATAGCACAGGCGGGCACAAAGGCTACTTCATTAGAAGAGATAACGCTCAGCAGCCATTCATTAATTTTGCCTCGCTAATTGGATGTAGCTCGGAGAAGGCAAAGATGTATTTTCATTAATTAAAAGACAAGGGAGCACGCCACAGTAGAGCAATTCAATGTACCGCCAATCTATATGTTTTATCTCTATCCATCAATCATTCGGTATATCCATCTATCTATCTATCTTGTCCATCTGCCTGTCTATCCGTCTATCTTTCTATCTGTCTAATTGTCTGTCTGCCAGTTAGTCAGTCGCTCTATCTATCTATCTATCTATCTATCTATCTATCTATCTATCTATCTATCTATCTATCTATCTATCTATCTATCTATCTATCTATCTATCTATCTATCTATCTATCCATCTATCTATCTATCTATTTGTCAATCGGTCCCTCTATCAATCTATCTTCCTCTTTCTCTCTCTCTCTCTCTCTCTCTCTCTCTCTCTCTCTCTCTCTCTCTCTCTCTCTCTCTCTCTCTCTCTCTCTCTCTCTCTCTCTCTCTCTCTCTGTATATAACTATATATATGTATGGATATATCATCTAACTGGATATATCACCTTGGCTGGTCAGCCGCTGTGGCTATCAGAGGTTGGTGATGGTGTATGTGTGTGCGTGTGCGTGTGCGTGTGCGTGTGTGTGTGTGTGTGTGTGTGTGTGTGTGTGTGTGTGTGTGTGTGTGTGTGTGTGTGTGTGTGTGTGTGTGCGCGCGTGTGTGTGCGTGCATGTGGACGGAGGACAGGGGGGCGTGAAGCCGTCACACTGCAGGGCAGATCAGAGCGTATCAGCAGAGTCAGCATGGCATCTTTTCTATTTATGCCACAGCACAAAATCATCCCCCTAAGAAACCCATGCATTCAGTGTAAATAAAACTGTGCCAATTAGGCTCTATCGCCAGGTGAAGATGCGAAAGGGGGGGGGGGGGGGGTGTTGGTGGCGATGGGGGGTAGACAATCTGGAAAGGCCTGCCTCCTTCAGCAGTGAGAAACACATCTTCCCCCCCCCCCCCCTACCAAAACCAACTCTCACCAAATGAGATGTAGCCCGAGGCGATATATTAAAAATGCATATCAAAGCAAAGGGAGAGAGGGGAAGAAATGGACGTGAGAGCGTCCAACTAAACACATTTGCATATCTAACTATCAAATTGCCTTCCCCCAGCTCTCCGCACCAAGAGCCAAAATGATTAATCAAATAATTCAGAAAAAATTATTTACAACAAAATGAAACAATAAATAAATATATAAATACCCAGCAAGAGCAGCGAAGCGATGGCATGATGCTGTGTGTTTTGCTATACATTCCGTGTTGACGCAAACGTAAAACTCGCAGCTTTCTTCAGGTGAAGTGCTGCAGTTAGTTAACTATTTACTACCAGGTCATAATCACACAGCACAGGCTGACGCGGAGACACACAAACACAAAGTATGTGCATACCATAACCATTACCACTACCTATAGGCCTACTATATTTTTTTTCAATACGGTTTATATGTCACATATGTTTATGCAAAATAGTGTGAACATTTGTTATCACTGTTAACACTCTTAAGAGACAGCATCTCCTATCTGTTTTTTTAACCAAAAAAATCATTCCTGTTAAATCCAGCATTTGTCATAGAAGTATATGTGGACTTTACTAACACAAAACAAATAAATAAATCATTCTACATTTAACCATGTTAAATGTCTTAATGGGCAGGTCAGTGTTAAATCCCCAGGGATAAATGTTTTGTCAATCAGCTTTAAAATGTATTTATTTGTTGCTGTTCCTCGTGGGCTTTATCAGCATATCAGATTTTCTAATTATACAAATATGTCTCACGAGTGGTCTGGTGACAAAGCAAAAGAAGAAGGCACGGTTGGATATTTGGCTTGAGTATCAGCCATCTGCCATGAAACTAAACAGGCTATAGTTTATCTCATCCCCTCAATATAAACAACACCATGCCTCGTTTCTACACTGGTGCTGCATGGGCTTTTCACAATCCTGCTATTGCGACGATTCCTCGGCAACACACTGGCATTTGCAGTCTGCTTGTGTTTAAATACATATGTGTGCCGAATTGTCTGGTGAACGGCGACGGCTAACAGAAGTCCCTGCTATCGGGCCTATAGCCAGAGCCAACAGATGCAACGCACTGACTCTGCACAGCTCCTAAATCTGCTGTAATTCTTAAATGGTTTGAACTTAGTGTGCTCCTAGCTTAACGATAGACACTTTTTAGCGAGGTTAGTTCACTTATTTCACAGAAAACATAATTTTCCCTCACCCAGATGACACATTCAATCACACCGACACCATAATAGACCAGCTTATTCCATAATGATTTAAAAAAAAAAAAAAAAAACAGTTTATTGCTTGCTGTGTTTTAAACCTTGGGGATCGAGCCTTAATTTTTAAAGGCATTAGTGCACTTCAGGTAAATATAATTGAATTCCGCATTATGGAGCCCGGAGTCATAAAACGTCAAGCGGAGGAAGAGCTGCACCCCAGTGCTAATCGATACGAGACAATTAAACAAATCTACATCAACGGCAAAGCATAAAAAAAGTCCAACTCCATACGAACCATCATATGCCTTGTGAACTTGACATTGATGGTCAGCCTTTAGTCCTGATATCTATCTCAATAGGGTTCCACTTTCTCGACCTCCGCAGCCAAATCCGAGGCTATACACGCACAGACCAGGGGCAGCGCCCACAGCCCACAAATAAAGCTCTTTTCTCTTTAAATATCAGCCTAAAGCAAAAGCTTAGCGCTGATACCCTGCCTTAATGTTAAACCTGCGGAACACATAATTGCTTGCGCGTTTTCGGTGTAGGCTACAGCACACACTACACTAACAGCCATGCATGCAGTCGAAGACACACACACACACACACACACACACACACACACACACCACACACACACACACACACACACACACACACACACACACACACACACACACACACACAATAACCCAAATACACACACACACACACACACACACACACACACACACACACACCACACACACAACACACACACACACACGATGATGCCACACCGCACGCACGCGCGCGCCGACACACACACACGCACACACACACACACACACACACACACACACACACACACACACACACACACACACACACACACACACACACACACACACACACACACACACAAACATTATACACACATGAATGCCCTTAATCAAAAGATTAAAACAATAACTCTTTCCATTGTGTCACTCCCAGCTTTTGACCTTAGAACAACGACCGTCACATTTTTTTTTTACAAAGCACTTAGCACCCTTTGCTTATGGTTACAATATAAATATATATACTCAGCCAAAGTAACGTAAAAAAAACCACGACTTGTGAAATGGCCAACAAATATTTAAGTGTCTTTTCAAAAACATCATTTTGAAAACAGTGTTTATAATAAATAAGCTCAGAGAAGCAGACACGTCGCTTTCAGCAGACTAGTATTTCCTTTCACAGCACCAACGCATGCAGACAAAAATCAATAGCCATAGGCCTACACAAAAGCATCCACATTAAACAACTTTTACATTCCATATTAAAGAGAGAGAATGGGACTTACATGATCTGCAAGGTTAGTCGAAGATCCCGATAGCTCCTCGTGATCTGATTTTGAGCTGCCATCCCGTTCGTCAATAACTAGATCTATTGGCATTTTTCCTTTCAAACAACTGATGTACCGGTGGCAAAAATTGTCGCAGAGCTCATGCACCTAGAACAAGGGAAACACCTTGGTTCAGGATGGGGAAACGCTGAGGTTGGTCCAAGAATAACTCAAATTAAGTGATATTATCGGTGGAGTCAAGGAAACAATAGTGAAATTGTTGCGGTGGTTATTATTCTCCAGGGACAGGAGCAACAAGTTGAGGAACAAAAACAATAAACAAGCAAGATATAGCCTACGCTGGATAGATAATAAGTATTTGATAGAAAATCTCAAGATCAATAATAATGTCAATGCACGCAAAAGTGCAAAGCCATTTCGCCAATTATAGTAACGTGAATACATACATTTCTAAATGTATACATAGTTTCAACTTTTTGTCACAGGTACTGTATCGATGTTAGATGCAACGGCATATTGTATTTGCAAAACAATCATTGCATTCAATAATGTAGGTCTATGCAGTTTTTAATTGGAATTAAGATCAAATAAAAAAACTGTGTTTTCCATCGCATTGCGCTTAATAATTTTAAAACATCATAAAAATATTTAATAACATTTACCTTTTCTAATTCCAAAAGGTGAAATCGTAATACTTGTATGGCTTGTATCATCTGTAAAAAAAAAAAAAAAAAGAATAAGAATACAATTAGCATATTTTCTTTACCATAAAGGCACAACAATGTCATGGCAAAAATGTCAACAATTTTGAGTCAGTGAATTATACAATATCTTCCCTCATTGAATCTCACGAGTATAGGCCTACCACAGGGACTACATGTGTTATACATGTTATAGGCCTAAATGTACATCCTTCTAAATTTGACGTTACAATTGTGTCCAGACTTTTCCTCAAATTATACGTTTGTCCATGATTTGAGCTTTAATAGTAATTTCAAAAGTGCCCTAAGGCAAATAAACAAAGTTAAAGGCAGATTGTGTGCACATAGCTTTCTAGTGGCCATGGCTACAGGGGAGTTGACCCGCCGAGGGAATCCAGCGTCTATCCCATAATGAGGCTACGCTCTCGGCCTCCTGTTGGTAGCATTTCACGTTGCCACTCCACACCCCTCTGAGCAATAATCCGAGCTTTATTTTGAAACAATGTATTTGTCCTTGAATGTTTACTTTCTGGAATATGCACTCACTTTGCCCTGGGTATTGTTGTGGTTATACGGACCAGTGTCCACACAAATTAGGAGAGTTAAAAATAGGTGGGAAAAATATATATATATTTAGCGACATAGAGCAATATCAAATGATGGGCTTACCAAATTGTCCAACTCTGGATTTGATGAAAATAAAGGTTTTTCTGCGCGGACCTAAAAATGCACACAGAATATGAATATTAATTTACATGTGGAATCCCCAGGCTAATTATGCAATAGTGTAATGCAACAATATCTACGTTATTCATTTGACTCAATGAAACAATTAACGACACATTATTTCCTACAATTAAAAAAAACATAAATACTCTCAAATGAGTCCCATCCCCTGTAACTTCCACTGTAAACCATAATCCCCCGAGCTCCTATTGAACGCACAACGCGCGGCCGAAGGTGATTTGAGGTTAACACGTTATAAAATGGACCTGTTTGGCAAAGACTGCGATGTCCTCGTTGAATGAATCTGAAGAGCAGACGTCGCCGCCCGCCACGCCGGGCTCTCTCGGAGTGCAGGTCGCCAGCTCGCACTTCTCAAAAACCAGCGCGAGCAGGGGAAATAAAGGGTGACTGCAAAAAGAGAGAAGACATAGACCATCTATTTAAACCCATGCTCCCAGAAAGACTCGGCATATGCGATCTGAACCACCCCAGCGAGTGCGTGTATAAGATAACTAAAATATAACAAACAAACAAAACAACTCATCGAAGCTGTGAGGTGGATGTTTCGCTTTACGGCACTGCCAGACATGTAAAAGATGAGCTTTTATAATTAGGGAGCTTTAATTATACAATGGCTGTTCTATTCTAAAGCCCTATTGTCGCCACAAAGCACTGAGTAAAGGCAGTTTATGCCTAGATATGAATAAGTTATAACTCATTGCATGTTGTGCTGTTGTGGTTAGGACGATATTTCAGAAAGCATCTAAGAACTTTTTGCAGTCGAAATCAAAACAAGTCAGCCTACTTGAAGACAATAACAAGTTTGTTTTTTGCGTCGTGCTTTGGTAACCATATCCTTATAATAATATAAGGTTAAGGTTGTATGAATCCAAATTAAAGAATGTATAATGTAATTTTTATTATAGTAGACTGAACATAAATATATTTAAATTCTTTTTTAAGGGTGTCACTCGTAGTTTCATGATAAGTGCGTAAAATCCAAATCCACTAGAATGACCTGCCTAAAAACGTCTAAATTATAATTGCCATTTTTATAAAAACAAATCAGCAGAGCGCAATCCCACATCCAGAAAACACTGCAATGATTCGCCGTAGGTATACAAGAGTTTCTGTTTTCTTCACCTACCCATAAATTTGATCTTTATCCCTCTTTAGAACGTCGTTGACAGCGGAGCCCATGCTAGTGGGCATAACGTTGGGATGCGGGGCATGAGCCCCGTAGTGCTGGCTGGCGTGGAGCGGGGGACCATGGTTCAAGTGATGGACCTGAGGAAGCGGCCGAGGAGCGTGCGGGTCTCCGTACATAGACGCCGGGACTCCCACTCCGTCCATCCCACCGTAGTGGGCCAGCTCATCGTACTGGAACAAAAAATCGTCAAATCAAGCGTTAACCACCGCCGCACCGACTCTTGAACAAAACCGATAGAGATACACAGCTGTTGTATTAAACGTTGCTTTTACAATTTCCAAGACTATAAGAAATACACTCGTTTGCTTTTGCCTTTTACTCTAGCGATGTTGGAGAAAAATAAAGAGCATAAGCCACATTCCTCTCGCTGCGCCGTACATTGTTAAAAGTAGAAAGTAGACCTATGGCTAAAACAATCAATGCAATCCAAAAGATTTGTCATTACCAAAAACATTGTAAACTTCTTTATCGCCGAAGGAGAGTTACTTTGGCAAAACACCGAATTAGTTTGCAGTCCTCTGTGAAAGTGCTCCACGATACACGCAGAGGCAGTCGGTTAAGCAAAGGCTGTCACTTTGCTTGAAGAGTAAGGCACTGCAAAAATGTCAAATATAGGTCTACTGTCTTACGAATACTTTGTAAAGGCTCCCACCGACAAGAGGATAGCGATACTGAGGCCTTCCTATAATGGATTTGTATAGATAAGTGTTGGAGATTTAAAACCTACCCTTTGCGCCATCAGACTGCCCTCCAATAAACTCCTCAATGTGTCGAATATTTAATATCCCAGTACGGTTGGAAAGTGATTTAGTAGTAAGATTCCCCTTTCAAACAACTTTGCGAATTCTCCTATTCGCTAATGTGCTTCAGTTGAAGTAGTAGCATGAGGAGTTTTACAATTTTTCTTGTTTTCCTCTTTCCTCAAAAAAGAAAAAAATGCGCCAAACTGAAGGTTACAATCGGCCCATCAACAACCTGCATGTAACTAAACTGTCGTGTCTCATGGCTTTTTGCCACTCCAGCTGTCAATCAAAGCCAGAGGTTGTCAAGGTAATGAATGAATGATGGTTGGTGATGATGTTCAAGAGAAGATGAATCTTTTTAGCCCGTTTTCATCCCGCAAGTCCGCGTCCCCTTCTCTCACTCCGGATCGCTGTGTTGTTTTATTGTAAGTGTAAAAAAAAAAAGAAAAATCAGAAGAAATTAAGGGATCGCAGTTGCAGATCTTTCCTCCTTTTTCCCCCCGTAGGTATTTGGTCTATCTCGCGGTCTGAGATGAGTGAGTGTCAGCGCGTGTTGGCAGGTTGGCTGCTTGCTTGCTTATAGAACAGAGTCAGTTCGCTGCGCTGATCGGTGGGCGAATGAAATGACGGATCCCGGAAGTAGTGGTGGCCATAGCCAGTCCTGCAGCAGCTCGACGAGAGAGGAGAGACCCAATCCTGTGATATGCAGAGTATGCACGACGAGGACGGCTTCAACTCTTCACGGGGGGAAAAGCCAAACAACACTTCTTCTTCTTCCTCCTCTTCTTCTTCCCCCAGCAATTCCTCTCGTCGAAAAGACTCCTGAAGAAAAACAGAAATCGCAAGATAAAGAAGTTTTTTTTTAACCAGCGCGGGTGTTTAGACTGCAGCTGTTAATAATACCGAGTCGAATAAATACAGCCGAGACTAATTCACATGACATAAAAAGCACATTAAAACAGTATTAAGCATGATGATTTCCAAGTTTTACGCACGGTCAACTCTTAGCTAGAGAGATTAGCAGTCAAATATTCGAACTTTTATCCAGCTTACCGATTACATGCAATGAACACGGTATAAACCATGAGCATCATAAATTAAAAGTAGCCTATCTGATGCATTTTGAGTTTAATTTATGAGCATGACGCTTACTTGTTATCTGTGGTGGGGTTACAGCCGGTGTGCCTGCAATAGGCTATCTACAGCAATACCTTCCAATCTCACAGATAATTATGCTATATGGCCCGTTAAGGAAATTAAACAATACGGACCACCCCTCTAAGCCTAGAATGAACTTTTCCAAGCAGAGAAAGCTTTTGTGGAGAAGTAATTTTGTGTTTTTCTTTCCTCCAATCCCCTGTCTTGATAGAAATCGTGCCTTACCTCGGAGTAGTCAATTATCAAAGCTCCCCAAGACCATCAATCATGTGAGGAGATTGAAGTTTAGAGGAGGAGCAACGCTCCGGCCATTGATTCCACTGAAGCCCTATTTTCCCCCTCAGCTCTTAGGAACAACACAGGAGCAGGCCATTTATCCCCTTTAATATTTAACTTCATCAACGATAGTGTGCCCTGTGCGTAGATGACATCATCGGGCGTATTGATAGGTTTTCACATACAGGCATCCTCTTATGGCTATCCTTGATTTTTTTTTTTTTTTGGTGGAAAGTCGACCAAAGTACTCCAAGGTTTATGATGAGCCAGACACATGTACGGAGAGGGAGAGAAAAAACAGGGTTGTTTGGATGCCGTCGGAGGGTCAACAAACTCCCCCCAACTCACAACAACAACAAAAAAAGCCATATGGTTTATCGAGCCGCACAATAGCAATTAAAAAGATTTAATAAATGAAGCAGTGACAACGCTTATGTTTGCTGGCATAAGGGGTGGGAAGACGCCCGGCACACGAGCAAAAAAAGCAGGACTGCAGGGTTGACAAACGGCTGTGTGGACATTTGGTGCGTGCAATACCCCAAGAAGGAGCTACAGCGCGGCGCGCACAGCCCCGTGGCGATCACCGTCTTCAGGTCTCTCTCCTCAGCACTCTGCGCTCTGACCGCCGAGCCGCTCTGTAAACACAACCAGCAGCCAGCAGTGTGTGTCTGCTGCCGAAGACTGCTCCTGCTATTTTTATAAGCTAAATACTATCGTTCACATTGATTTGTGCACTAACGGTTTGACTCTTGTTCTTTTCCTCCTCGGGACCAGCGTGGTGAGTAGCCAAAGCCCTTTTACTGTAGTATAGCGTAACCATTGTGATGGGGGGGTGGGGGGGGGAGTGGGGGTTATAAGTGAGTTCCGCGTGATTGGGTGTCCTTGACTGCGCTGTGTAATGGGAAGTTTTGTAATTGTTTTATTAAATTGAACTGTGTTATTGGTGTGTTCAGGTTTTAGTCAGTGTTTTTGTGTGTAAAATGTAGTTTCCGCGAAATTTATTGAAATGTTTGAGCGAAAATGAAAAAAATAAAACATTAATCATAAAAAATGCTACATCGTTTCGCTTTTATTTTGAAAACATGTAATTATCTCCCGAAAGGACGGATGCAAACAGTCAAGAGAGCGTGCGAAAATTGCAACGCTTAATTATGCGTAACCGATGCTTGCTTCTCCAGAAACGTATTATGTGCCCTTAAACACCCATCAAGAAATTGGACGGGTTGCATTATTAAAAGTTTTTACTTTTGCTAAAACGTGTGGTCAATTACCGGGAACAACAGCCTATGACCAATGCGCGTAAATATATTGCAAAAGGGCATTTCATCGAGGTTAAAAAGTGTATATGTAGTGTGTTGTCCATGTACAACCCTTTTTTAATGTGCTCTTATAACTTGTATTTAACACTTTTTTAACGCCCAATGAAAATAGCCTAGAATATGCAAGTTGGTATCAATTAAGACGTCTAATAAATTAGGCATACAATAGATTACTGTCAAAAAAAAATCCCCAGTTCTGTATTATAGAGAAAAGTCTACTACATTAGCCTACTATATTACTATATTCACAATGGTCTGGTTTACAATGCGATTGTATACGAATGGGAGGGCGAAAGAAATCAGTGTAACTCCGCGCGTAACTGAGTCAACGTGTAGATCATTCACCACTACGGAGGATGGCATTAACAGGCGGTAAAATTTCATCTGGTGGTGTCAAATTGAGGTCATTTTAGGGTTAAAGCGCTCGGTGTCCGCGCGGGACAAGGCCAGCTGCGTTTGGATTCATTAGGGGACAGGGGATCCATTTCAAGGAAAACACTACGGAGACAAGCACGAGGCTAAAGATCCTCTCCATGTCATCCTTAAGGTGCATATTAAGAAGCCCCACTGTATAATCCAACAACACCCCCCCCAAAAAAACTTCAATTTTCTAAGTCAACCCTCTATGTTGACACACTCGCAGGACTTATCTGGGCCCTTGTTGCCCTGAGGTTTGCCTCTCTCTCTATGCAAGCCTGTTGCCCGATATGGAGAGTTGTATTGTTGGTTTAATTCCTTCAAAAAGATCACTGATATGAAACGAGTTTTAAATCCTCTTAGTGACCTTAAACACTCTTGGGGAAACAATTGTCCATGAACCACGGGGACAAATAAAATCGACTTAATCTCGTTTGTAACTTTGTTCTTTCGTTGGCCCTTCACCGGTAGGCTATTTTAGATTATGTAAATGAACAGGACTATGTGGAGAGGCTCGGTTAGATCTAGATCACAGGCGAGGTAAGCATACTAAAGGAGACCAGCATTCTTTGCTTTGCGTTAGGGGTGTGCCGATTTAAATATAAGAAGTAGGGTAAGCTACTGCATTTGTGTTAAAGCCGTATAGGCCTGTAACATTAGTGCTCAGAAGAACTGTAGCCTATAGTCAACAGTTACTATTCCATTATCAAAATGTAACCTACATGGGATGAAAGTGGTACATATAAATCATTATTTACATTAGGTCATTTTTATATTTGTATGTTGCCTCTATGTTTTCCTCTTAATGAAAGGCGAGGATTTCAGCAACCTGAACTCTCTTTGACCTCCGACTGAAATGTGACTAGCGTTTCAGAAAGTTGGAGTGAGCAACTCAAATACTTACAAAAGTTTCACGACTAACTGTAAATTCTTCAGCTCCAAAGCCTTATTTTCCCCTCCACCGATTCTCGGAGACTGGTGTCAGAGGGTTAGTCAGGGAGGGGTGGGAGGGAGAACGGAGGGAACAGAAAACTGTAACTGGCTTTCTCCTTGGTGCTATCGGCTATCGGAAGACTTTGCAGCGCCATCATATGCGCAGCCTTCCAGCGACACCTGGCGGAGTAAACAAATAGCGGGCGACGCACAAACGCAAGATATCAAATTGGGCAACGGAACATACAAAACGATGACTATAGAATTACTATATAATTATCATTAGGACTACAGGGGTTACATATTGTGGTTTTAATATATAGCATTTTTAAATACCAAATTGAATAGGCCTACATATAGGCTTCGTTTGATTATGACACACAAATGAGCGAGTTAATTGTTTTTAGGTAGATCCAAAGAATCGAATGAATAATAATGTTAGCGTTTTTTTCTACAGTTTATTGTTTATTTTCGATCCTTATTTTTAATGTTCTAAACAGCTATGATATAGTTAATAAATGGGATATTTTAGATATTATTGGCAAAAAATGTATCCAACAGGCCTATAAGACATTTATTTTAATTTTACTTTAAGTTGGAGTTTACAGGTTGTCAATAGGATGGGATTTTAATGGTGTCGATAAACATCTGACAAGTCAAAGCAACGTTAAGCATTTAAACCACTATTGCAAGGCCGTGGTTGATAAAATGAAATTGTAGCCCCTAGGAATTATGACATGGCCATAAAATATGTCAAGATATTGAAAATAGCTTAAACAGATCTACAACATACTCTAAACGATCTAACCTTAACGAAAAAGAGCCCCGTGCCGATTACAACCTACAAATAATTCGGACCACTATGGTTGCTACATTTTTGGAAAGAGTGCTTATGTGTATGCTTGCAATTATGTCCATTTCTTAAATAATAGTCCTGGAGTATTGACGATTCGTGAAATGCAAACGATGTATTGTTATCTTATAGATTAAACTAAATGTCAAAATAAACTCGACCTTTAGGGCCTAGACCAGACCTATTTCTTTATTTATTTTGTATTATTATAATTGAATAGGCAATAACAACAGAGCCTATACGCGTGCCAACAGAAGCAGACAGTGTGTACTCCTTGCTTGACAGTTCACTGCCTCCTCCCGGGAGAGCCACGGCTCTATCCTTGGCTGTGACACAGTTCCACCGTCAGGTCAGAGGATGACTGGCGTTAACGCATATAGGCGACCAAATGCTCCCCTAATGAGCTTGCGTCGGGTGTCGCGCCCAGAATACCGGCTGTAGGTAGGCTACATGTGTTGGTAATCTGCAGGGTTTAATCCCAGTGTTTCCACTCTAACACGCTACCAACATCCCCCGCAGAGGAGTGCGCAGCCGTGCCCCGATCGCCTTATCAGCCACCTCAAAAAGGGGGCTTTAACTGTGAATTTTTATTTCGGATTGAATGAGTCGACGTCTGCAGAGGCCCGCATTCAGCCACATTATGGGATGTAATTGAGAGAACTTTAAGTGTAGCCTGGGAAACCGAGAAGTTAATAGCGCTGACCCTCTTGCGTTGCCTCTGTCGCTCATCATTTATCAGGCTTAAGGGGCTTAAAGAGCCAGCCCAGACCCACCTTTTATTACATATCAAACCCTCTCTGCCTTATCTACATTATAGCAAATACACGCATCGCTGCCTGTTATGCGGATTTGAAAAATAGAAACACGTTCAATAAAGTAGGCCTACCCCCCTTGCCCGCCCCCCTCCTCCGATGATCAGAGGGGAGCGAAAAGAATATTGCTTTAGGCACAGAGGAGATGGATTTAACCCTTCATTAAATCGTCTTAATTCACCTCTCCGACGTTGAAAAATGAACATAAATTCTACCCTTGAGTTGTTTGTCCAGTAGACGGCACAACGGGATATGTCTTATATGAATAAGTGTTAAATCCTTTCACGGTATTGTTATTATTCAAAATTGAATAATCAAGTATGCGTTATATTAGATCGTGAATAGAACAACTCAAGCTTGTCCCAACCACCTCATCCTCAATGCTTAAGAAATGGAGCCTATATATATCATGTAGCGTAAATGTATAATACAAATGACCGTATTTTTTTAATAAAAGTATCGGCTTCTATATAATATGGGTTAACATAGATTTTGACAAAAAATATAAGCATAGCTTATGGCCTATATAATCTTTTTTTTTTTTTTACTGAAACGATATGGCAGGCAAGACGTTTCGGACTATTTCCTAAATATTTAAACACCTTCATAATAAATGGAAGGCCCACACCATACACAATTATTTCAATTGTGAGAACGTGTGGATTCTTAATTTCTTAATTTATCTGAATAAATAAGTGTTATTCCAATGTTAATTGATCTTAAGCAAGAATTATGGTTCAAGAGCTAAAATCCATGTTGTAGGCCTATTATTTGTTGTGCTGATGCATAAAAAATGCTAATCTTTTATTGTGTGAATAGTGTGACGTGTATTTTACAATTGGATTATTACTGTTTTTCTATGGTTCCAACTTGATGGTAGATTGAAAGTTGTTACTCTGTCCGTCAGCCACTACGCAGCTGCATTCACACACACACACACACACACACACACACACACACACACACACACACACACACACACACACACACACACACACACACACACACACACACACACACACACACACACACACACACACACACACACAGATGGGCACACACACATACACACGCACACACACACACACACACACACACACACACACACACACACACACACACACACACACACACACACACACACACACACACACACACACACACACACACACACACACACACACACACACACACACACACACACACACACACACACACACACACACACACACACAGCAACGGGTCTTGATATTCAAGTCACAGCGCAGAGTAAACACCACTCTCTTATTCAATAAACATCATCGACATGGCGATATAGCTACCTAGCCGTTTGCAAATAAGCAAAACTCTCCTAACATTTCTGTTGTGTTGCTGTATGTGTGTCTGAAATATTTCTCAGGTGTCCTTAATTCCATTTTGAACACTGGTTTGTTTAATCATTGCTCGTCGTATATTGCATTACCATGTACTTCCTTCTGTGAACTACTCAGAAAGTGTGTTGTGTATCCGAAGGCATTGCAGGGATTTTTTAGACTCATTATCAAGTGGCATTAAAATATTTGACCCATTGTTTTTTTGCCTTGTTCTTACTTATTTAATGAGTTCCTGATGCATTTATTCTCATTGAGACTGAAGCTAAATGCATATTGCAAGCTCATTAGTCAATCCTCCCATAATATCACATACACAAGAACCTCTGATAATTCAAAAAACTAAAATTAAAGAACTGTTTGTATCATTGATATGTTACTACCCCCCCCCCCCCCCCCCCCCCGACACACAAACAAACAAACAAACAAACACACACACACACACACACACACACATACACACACACAGAAACACACCAACACACACAAAGATGACCAGATGAACTCCCGACACCTCTGGGGTGATTTGTGACGATTTAAAAAGATTATTCACTTTGCTTCAACATTTGTCGAAGTTGAGGTATACAACCCAGGTACACAACTGTAGATGAGTTGCTTTGTGGATGCGTTTGTGTCTGTGTGTGTGTTTGTGTGTGTTTGTGTGTGTGTGTATGTGTGTGTGTGTGTGTGTGTCTGTGTGTGTGTATGTGTGTGCGTCTGTGCGTGTGTGTGTCTGTTAGTGTGTGTATCAGTCTTTGTGTGTGTGCGTGTGTTTGCTTTCCTTCGTCCCATTCGCGTTGGCTCCACAAGAGGTCACATGATCCGACGAGGTATACCTGCGTATAATTAGCTGGCCTTGTCAAATAAAGCCACCGCTGATTCAAACGAGGAGTGAAATATCAAAGAGAGCGCGCTGGGTTGCCTTTTGCTTTGCCAGCCACTTATCCACAGAGGAGACAGAAAGGAGATCTGAGGAGCTCAGGGGACCCATGGAGAGCTGGCGACAACAAAAACAACAACAACAACAACAACAGCATTCGGCTTCTCTTCTCTAAGATAAATATCACCCCACCCTATGAAAAAAAACATGTTCAGGTTCACGCAAGTAACGGCGTATTTGTTTGTATTACGTTTCCTGGATACCTCGGATCTGGGGAGCTGGTAAGGTTATCCATCACCATGTTGGCCATGTCGAAACACATGACACATTAAGGTATGTGTGACAGTAGACCTCCTGAATACATTTTCACCAAGTTTACATCAAGGTCCAGAATAATAATCATGTTAATTTTCTTCTTGTGGATGGTATACTGTCATCAAACGTAAACCCTAGGCCTGAAACAGTAGGACATGATACAATGAAAACATCTGAGTGAAATAGCTCTAGGTAAACCAGATACTGCTTTAACGTTTGGAGTTACAATTTCTGAAACATTATATGAAATACAAATAACTATCCAAGTTATTTCGGGTTGACGTAAGTCCATCCAACAGAATTAAAATTATGAAAGAATTTCCAAACCGAAAATAATCTTTCTCAGGATCTCAAATCCCAGACAGACTTGACACACCACGATGACGCACAGGCAAACTAAACTCTCGTTCACCCCCTCCCACTAGACAAAAGAGCAATATTTCCTCCCACCCTAAAACACC
>OLKM01000100.1:72926-76105 GCA_900291075.1 Melanogrammus aeglefinus
ACACACTGCGTCCCTGTCGCTCACACGCTGAGGCCATTCATCACGTCGAGCAGCACTTCACAAGAACCACCGGAGAGTGCAGGGTCTCGCCCCTTCAGGGACCCCCCTCAGTACATGGTGTTCGGATGTTTTGTCTAAAGCGAGACAACTTAAGTCAGGTCAACGTAAAGGCGGGCTTGGTGGAAATCCCATCCGGGGGCGCGCATTTATGTGTGTGTGTTTCTTTTACTCGACGTGACTCTGGCTGGTGGTGACTTCTCTGTTTGCACTCTCGTCTACTTGGCTGTCATCCTGAGCTGTCGTTTTCTTCTTCTTCTCCCACTGCTGACTAAATGGGGCCTTCGTTTCCTGTTTGGCAAATGAGGCTTTTCCCTTTTGCCCGTGCTTAGTATTTATTTATTCGGTGTATGTGACAGGAACAACGCACATTAATCAGCATCTCAGTTTTCATGTCACTGTAAATGTGTCACAGTGTATCTCTCTTTCTCTCTCTGTTTTTTCCCCTCACTCTCGCTTTCTCTCTCTCTCTCTCTCTCTCTCTCTCTCTCTCTCTCTCTCTCTCTCTCTCTCTCTCTCTCTCTCTCTCTCTCTCTCTCTCTCTCTCTCTCTCTCTCTCTCTCTCTCTCTCTCTCTGCCTTTCAACTAGTCTCTCTTCTTGCTGCACCCCCCCCCTCTCCCTGTTGTGCAGTGGCCTGAGCCCATCTCTAATCAACCTATCAGCATTATTGCTCTAATGAGATCAAATTGCTAATGGAGGGAGTGAGTTTCCCTTATGGTGGTCCAGCTGATGAATGTGATCTGACAGCCTGTCTTTCTATTAGTAGTGAAGGCAGGAGTGCCATCGTAGCATAGCTGTGTGATTCTATGACTGAAGAAAGGCTCCATCCCTCGAAGAACACAGAAGATTGACATCCTAAAAGATGGTGTAAAAAAAGAACACACTGTTATTGGTATCTACAGCACAACAGGAGATTGGGGAGCGCCAGTTCCTTGCACGTTAGGCTGTAACTTTTATGACCATTTCAAATAGTTTCATATGAAAGGAGATTCTAGTGACTTGAAGCTCACCTCTTGCTTCAGCTGTTTGATTGCATCCATTTCACCGTGAATACAGATTTAATCTGGGAGCCCACAGGGTTTAGAGATTGCCCGTAACTAAAGGGTGTTTATGAATGTCTTGTTCATGTGACAGGAAAACAGTTGGAGTTAGACATTTTTATATAATTTTTTTTGCAAATAAGGGAGATAGGTGGTACTGACAATTGGTTATAGAGCCCTGCGGCCAAGTGCGGCCAAGTCTCGTATTTGAAAAAGTAACTTAAAGACGTATAACACCTGTGATAAAAATGACTCGGAAAAGTGTGACCCTGTGTTGTCTGATAGCCGAGCCTTCGTACAAGCTATCAATTCCAACGTGTCAAAAGCAAATGAAACACATTCTCCCGCACCATAGCCATGCCAAAGCAGGAGAACCCTAATCTAAAACACTTACTCTTGGTGTATGAAGCTGTAATATAGCACGCACCATTATCAGGACATTTCCCGTTGCTAACCAGCTAACTAACCAGAACAGGCCTTTCCCTCATTCTAGGCCTGCGGTATGAGATGAGACTTTAGCGGGGCAATGAGCTCAGACAAAATGGATTTGACCCACCAAAGGCTTTAGTGCCAATGATCCTACAATAACATAGAGCATATTGGGGCCATCGGCGAATGGGGGCCTTCCTAGCGTCCACTGGCGCTAAAAGGTTCCTCCGTTTGAGACTCAATGAGGTGATGACCACGGTCATGATGGTGCCTCAAAGGTGAGCGTGGGTAGCCTATATCTGGGGAGGGTGGGGGAGTGGGGAGAGGTGGAAGCAGAAACTACAGACTAGAACGGAATGGCACTAATGGAGCAGAGAATTCACAAGCGGGATCTAGAACGGTGGAATGGACTCAACTGTCACGAGGTAGAAAACGTAGCCGTAACCCCTGATGGATTTTATATTTAATAAATATAATCGTATGGTAAAAAAAAAGTTTCACTGGATTGTTTGCACGACTTAAAACACATTTGTCTTTAGAACATATGTTTATATCGTACAATTTACAAAAATGGATGACCTTGGTTAAAAATAACAAAAAAATCTGTTTTTCATCAGATTTTTTTTTTTACAGAATTCGAGTATATTGCCTTACATAAGTCAAAGCCTCCTGAAATCTTTATGCGTTAACTCCCTCCCAATATGTATTGCTCGGGGTTTTCTTATAACTGTGAGTGTGAGTTTAACCGATCAGGGCAAATTGATAATGGTGACAAGAAAAAGACAATTAATGTTTATTTGTAATATTCCATGGATTAATTCCCACATTCACAATTTGTCGCAGTATACCTAGGTGTAATGTGATCGTGCTGGAGATCCCATGGGGTAATGTGCACTCTGACTTCACAAACAGAACTACACACTAACACATATGTCTACACCCATAAATGTTATGTACAATATGCATCTTTGTGGTGTGGAATGCGTTCGGTTGGTAAATGCAAACCAGACGCGGATTGTTATACCTGAGTCAACGTTCGTGAGCGACAACGACAAAACTAAAACAAAAACAAGACAACAAGCCCGTGACGTTGCCACCAGCGTACGTATCCGTCCGTCTGCTGCGCCTGCTCTCATAACGCACGCCGCCTCGTCGCCGCTCGCCGTCGTCTCGGGGAGCAAAGATAATGTCGGGCAGCGCGGGGGTAGGCGCCAGACAGGTTGATGGCTGTCAGAGAAAGCACCGGAATAAATGACAGGGGTTTCATGGAAGCTTCTCCGAGACGCATTAGGGACCCCCTAACCCCCCCCCGTCTCTTCCACCGCCTCCACCCCCCCCACCCGCTCCATCCCCAAACACTGGATGAAAAATTATTTTGTCACAAAGCCGCAGATTCGCCCATCACTGTCTAATGCATGCCTTGATTAATTGTAGCCATGCATCAGGAGCTGTGTCCTTTTCAGGGTGGGCCTTAATTGTGCACCCCCACCCAACCACCCATCCTACACACACACACACACACACACACACACACACACACACACACACACACCACACACACACACCCACACACACACACACACACCAAACCACACACACACCACACACACACACACACACACATACACGTTCCAAGTCGTCCCTGGCCTAAT
>OLKM01000100.1:78691-81191 GCA_900291075.1 Melanogrammus aeglefinus
CCGTCTCTATCAGGAGTCATTTGGGAGTGGGTTGAACAGGATGCTCATATCAGGTAAATGAATATCTTTATCACAGGGGCGGGAGGCCGGGATGCTCAGGGAGAAGAAGGGAGAGAAGGAAGAGAATAATCACACAGAACAAACAGTCCTGGGGAAATACAGGGAAGCCCTCAGTAATAACAGCTTCTTCCCTGTCCTATTCCCTCCGCACTATCTCTCTCAGTCTCTCTAGCTTTCTCTCTCACTCTAGCTACCTATCTCCCCCTTTTTCTCTCTGTATACCTATCCGTCTCTCTCTCTCTCTCTCTCTCTCTCTCTCTCTCTCTCTCTCTCTCTCTCTCTCTCTCTCTCTCTCTCTCTCTCTCTCTCTCTCTCTCTCTCTCTCTCTCTCTCTCTCTCTCCCCCCTCTCCTGCTCTGTCTCTCTCCCATTTTCTCTGTCGTTCCCTCACTCCCTCGCTGTACATCTAAATAGCCTGCTTACCACGGTGGCTGCCTCGAGGATCAATGAGGCTAGCTTTAGGGGTTTAGTCTTGACCTTTGAACCCTGATGGCAGCCGGTTGAAAACACCAGAGGTGTTGAGGAGCTGTTGATGTGGAAGTGATGCTCATCAAACAGTTAACATCACAATGAGAACCATGCCCAATATCCGTGCAAACAACAACCATATGTATTGGTTTTATTTTTTTATTTTAACTCTGTCTAGGTGACAAATATTTCTTTGATATATCATTGAATGGAACTACTTCTAAGATTAGACCAACCTTTTAAATACAAACACTTCAAAAAGTAGTACTTCATGCATTAAAATCACAAGTGGATGGTAACACTTTAACAAGACAGTAAATGTATTTTATGCAGGGATTATTTAGTGTTGATTTTATCTCTGGCTATGTTTCATCAGAGTTCACTACAGCTTTATGAAGCCATAGGAATTGGACACAAATTCCAGACTTCTCTTATTCAGTGAGTAAAACAAAAAGGACCCATCACACTTTATTACAACACCCAATAATAGTTGATTTAATAGCTATAAAAATGTGTTCATTAGAGGAATATAGTTAAGAAATATTGAAAGTATGTCCAAATGTGTCACTTTTACTGTGAATGAACAGGATAATTTAATCCAAAAACGCTGTGATTATATTCAATTCTTGTCCTGCAGCATTATCCCGGAGCTCGTAAAGACATGAAATTTAATATGATGCTTTCAGTCAGTTTAATTGAATTTTAATTGCCACTTTGGACAGAAGGTTTAGATCTAATCAATAAAATATTAAAGATTTGGTGCTTTGACATGGAACGCTCTCATCCCCTCCCTCCCTCTCTCCCCCGACTCCCCTCCCGTCCCAAACGCCTCGAAACAAAGTGTATTCTGGGTAGGTGGATGTAAACCCCCCCCCCCCCCTCTATGTTTATGAGCTGGTGCGAGCAGCAGAGCCAATACTGTCTGCTCTCGCTGTTTGCCAGAGTGTTTCAGGCGAGCGCTGTGGATAAATAAGCCGTGGTGAGCGAAGCCTTAGAATTCCATTAATTACAGTGGTGTGGAAGAGCAGTCGGTCACCTTCAGGAAAGAGGGCCTTTAATGTGGCAGAGCTATAAATATTTTGAAATGTCACACCTCGAGAAGACCCGCGTCAGGGCGATAAATCAGAGGCCGAGAAAGACCAAGAAAGAAAAGATGGCTCTCTGGTATTTTAGAAATAATTACTAATACAAAAAGGGTAATGAATGAAGACATAAATTGCATTAAAACGGACCATTAGGAGGAGAATTAGTTTATAAAACCCGTAGCCGGTCCTTGGAAATTACCCTCCCAGAATATTGCCTATTTTACTTGGTCCATAACTCACGGAAATAGGGAACATGTATTCACACTACAACTAACTATGGTGATTAATGCTAAATTAATTGATTTTGGCGTTTCTGCTGTGGAGAAAGTGTTCCTCAGAGGACAACAGCCTAGTCCAAATCCGCCAACGGAAGAGCTCAGCTTCTCACTAGGACCTTCCTCCTTCAGCAGCCTGCAGATTTCTGGGCAACATCAATTCCCAACAACACCCGTCTTTATTCTACGACGTAAATAGTGGCACCATTTTGCTACTAAACAGGGAACTCCTTCCATGTCTCTCCCAGTATAGAAGCAGGTGTGATCAGATACGTGTGGGTTTGTGTACCAGTCTAGGTCAACCAGCGGTACAGCACCACCACCATCACCATGACCACCACCACAACCACCACCCATACCTTTACCACCATTTCCACCACTACCTCCACCTCTTCATTTGCTGTTGAAAATCGGAATAGGGGTTGGGGGGGGGGGGGGCCCTAAGCCCCAAGCTAGGGGGGAAGCGACGAGGAAATGACACAGGGCCCATCCTCTAAGGCTCATAAAAGTCTAAATTAAATATGAAATGGAAGGTGCTGATGGATAGCAATCCCCCCCCTCACCCGCCGCCCCCCCTCCCAGCTCTCCCTTCCCTGGTCGGTGGCTTCCGACA
>OLKM01000100.1:88691-141191 GCA_900291075.1 Melanogrammus aeglefinus
AGGACAGGGAAAAAAATAAAAATGTCAACGACTTGAAAGTCTTTAGGAAAATGATCTTCTAATTAGGAGTGATAAACGTATCAGGATCGGGACGGAGCGGTGGAGGACTGGAGGAGCTGCACTTCTTCTCTCTGCCTCGTCGACCTGTCGTTGCTGCTCTCCCTCTCTCTCTCTCTGTTTGATTCTTTCGCTCTCTGTTCCTCTCTTTCTCTGTCCTCCTCTCGCTCTGACTGTTTCCCTGGTTCTCTCCCTAATGATCCAGGAGGTTGACATTATCAGAAAGTATGTGATGACAAATAACTAGGTGGTTGCCGAAGAATGTAAAGCACGTTGATTATTATTTCCTAATTATTATTATTGTTTGTATGTATTAGCTAATTTAAAGTGCTACCTTTTGTGTGAAATTGCTTTTTTCTAAAGTGATGCAATTACTTTTTTTAATTACTTTTGTAACCATCAGTAGTAGAGTAGTGTTAATACCTACCTGTAGTATTTTTCATCATTATTATTATTAATATCCGCATTATTATGGTGTGTGGCCGCAAACCATAGTAACACTAGCAGCACGAATAGCAGTATTATCAGCAGGACTATTGTTGCGTAACAATCATTTCTCCTTGTAGACAGTGAGAAGATGGATGGCTCCACATTACATTCTGTAGTATTTATGTTAAGTTGATTTAACTGCCAGATCAGGGTCCTCTGGTGAGACATGAGTCAGTTCCAGCATTTAACCTCACCCTACTAATTCACACTCTGCTGCGCAGGGCACTCTATCACTCTCTCTTTGGGGAGAGACAGTCATCTCATTAGCCGGGGCCTTAATGAAATGCAAGGATACACTTCTTAATTTCAGAGATTACTGGGAGCAGAATCAGGTGTAAATCCGTGGCTCCTCTGTGACTATAAATTGTGCTGGCGCCAGTGGAAGTAGAGAAGAGGGGGAGTGCCGGGCTTGGCTGAGGAAACATATGTTAACCAATGGATGGATGCATTGTATATAATGTCTACATAGACACAACAACAATAATACAGATAATATGGAAGGATTCGAACAGATGGATTTACCGTATGAATGGTAGAAAATGAATCCATTGGTAGAACCTTAATATACAGTATGTGTATAATAGAAACAATAACAAAACAATTCAATGTAAATCAACATGTTATTAGTAGAATACAATTGAATGAAATACTGACAACACCACAAGAAAACCAACATATGGTACCACTACTTTGTTCCAAAGTAAACATCTCTTTTGAACCATATGGCATCTCTGTTGGACAACAGAAGCATACTGTTGCTGCCATATGTGTAGTGAGGGTTATACAGCAAAAGCCTATGGTGCAAATATCAAATCCCAAACAACAACAACTGGTCATACATATATCTCTGCTGCGAATCCATGGAGTCTTGGTGACTGGCAAACATCAGACAAGCAGACTTACGCGTAACTCGGCCCAGGTTGACAGATCCATCGGGCAAAGAGATGGGAACACATCTGACTGCCATTGGCAGGGACGTACGTACAATAGTGTGTTACTATTGTGTAGCAGTGGAGCCTGGTTTGAGGAGAAAGCCACCAGGAGAGAGAGAGAGAATGTGTGTGTGTGTGTGTGTGTGTGTTGGGAAAGGGGTGGCAGGGGGGTAAACTCACCAGACCCCCTCATCAGCAGCCGCTACGCAGAACATTAACACTGTAATTTACATGGAATTACTTCCATACTGCTTTGGTAATTTAATTTGTTTGACCAGTGTACAGTGCAACTGTGAGCGATAGAGTCACACTGTCGTCGCCAGGGAGCTGCCTACTCTTCCACATGGATAACTCTTTCACACAATATTACCACCAGTAAATTATAAACAGACACCATAAAAAAAAAATTGATATCATTTAGTGGCGACACATCCCAAAGGCTCAACACACTCACACACACATGCCGCCACATACACAACCACGCAGACACACTAACACACACACACACACACACACACACACACACACACACACACACACACACACACACACACACACACACACACACACACACACACACACACACACACACACACACACACACACACCACATACATATGCATGTATTGTGCACGCTTGCACAATGTTTAACCTTGATAACATTCTCTTTGGTGCATTTTAATAAGAACATGCTGCAATGTACATAGCGTGCTACCTCACTGAGCAGCAGGGAATTGCAAAGGGAGAATTATAGATAGTCCTTCTCCCACCGTTTGGATGTTTGAAGAAAGGCGTTCTTTTGGCATACACAACGTTGGCTATTATGTATTATATTCATACAAGTTAGAAGTGAGGGTTTACTGAACGAAGAAGGCCTACAATCAATATAAAGCAGCTACAAACTCAAGTGCTGCAATACCAGTGTGACATCGAGCTAAATATCCCCAGTCTAACAGGTTCGCGTGAGCAGCAAACACGCTTTCAAATTTGACAAAGAAATGAGTGTCTTGATGAAAAATGCAAACGCAAGGTTTCTTGCAGATCTCGCCTCCTGCGGCAGTTTTTAAGACATGTTTACTCGCAAGATTTGTCGAGCGAGGTTCATCTCTCACCTCACGATCTGACTGTCCTGTCAAACTCAGAATCCTGTCCATTACTGTAGCTCCCGCCTCCTTCATTATTGCTCAATAGTATTTTCCCCTTCTGTTTTCCATCCGTCATTTTTCATACGTTGCATACATTTTTTGGGTTCTCAATTTAAAAACATTTTTCCTTAGAAAAAGGCCTCCCTCGCCCGTCATCTGTAGTTTGCATTTGATGGATGAATGTTAGGCACAACAATTACACACCTCTGACTTTTCTTTTCATGACATCCATCCATCCACATGATAATTCACTCCCTGATTCATTCATGTATTCATGTGTGTATTCCTGCTTTTTTTTGTTTGTTCCTTTATTTATTTGTACATGGATGGGGGAACGGTGACAGCTCTTACTCTGGACGAGGCCAGACTTGGCTGACAGGTGAGCTGTCAACTATCTGTCTACCAAACGCCTGCCCTCGCTAAGCCACCATAACTCCCACTACCAACCCACCCTCTATCCCAAAAGAAAACACCCTCCACCCATCCATCCCCTCAAGATCCCACTTTTCCCCCACCACCGTACACCGTACCTCTCTCCCCATCCCAGCCTTCCCATCTCAACGTCAGGCCCCATCACCATGACAGGAGGAGGAACGCCCACCACCACCACTGTCACGCACCCCAACACCACCACTGTCACGCACCCTACCACCACCACTGTCACGCACCCCACAAACACCACTGTCACGCACCCCACAAACACCACTGTCACGCACCCTACCACCACCACTGTCACGCACCCCACAAACACCACTGTCACGCACCCCACCACCACCACTGTCACGCACCCCACCACCACCACTGTCACGCACCCCACCACCACCACTGTCACACACCCCACAAACACCACTATAACCCCCTTCACCACCACCACTATAACCCCGTCCACCACCACCATCACTATCACTCATAGGCGTCGATTACGCCGGGGACGCGTCCCCACCAGATTTCGTCAAGCTTAATTTTGTCCCCACCACTTTTTTTTTTAAAAAAGCATTGAGTTGAATTATTATGGATTATTACACGGGTCTTCTCAATGCGGTGAAACTCTCCGTTCCATTGCATGGGCTTTTCAAAACATCCGGCGGTGAATTATATTTCATAATTCACCATTGCGAAGTATAATTGACCGCTGTCATGGAAAACAAGGGACTTTTTGCCTATAATGACGTCTCTGGTATTACTCCTCAAGTAGTCCGGTAACTTGCAAACCACAGCGTCTTCGGTTGCTAAGCGACGTCAACGTCTTTGGCGGACTATTTCTCTGCTGATCAACACTACGAATGCTGGTAACAAATAAATTGTAAAAAGACACCATGTGAAGTAGGCTATTTTTTTTGTTTTGGCACGTAGCCGTGTAATAAACGGGATAATGTATAGAACGTCGCCGGTCATTATCGAAATTAAGCCCCTTCAGCGGGCAGCAAGACACCTTCGCTGCGCGTCGCGGTCCTGTTCGCCCTGTCGGGGCTTATTTTCCCGATAATGACCGGCATTCTACCTACATTATCCCTTACTTATTACACGGCTCTTCCCAATGCTGTAGACTGCTCCATTCCCTTGCATGGGCCTTCCTAACGTTCAGCTATTTTGTTTATTATACGGCTCTTCTCAATACAGTTGAATGCTCACGTCCACCATATTGACCGCTGTCAAGGAAAGTGATTTTTTTGCCTCTGATTCGCGTCATCGGTATCCCTCCGCAGTCCGGTAACTTACCAACCCCAGCGCATTCTGCTGATCAACGCAACGAATGATAACAAATACATTGGAAAAATACAGACTTTGTGAAGTTATTTTTTTCAATTTGGCAAGTAGCCATTACTAATAATACCAATACTCTTTGGCTGGGATGATGAGGCATCAGACAATCAAGTCATTTTAGCCTGAATTCATAGGTAAAAAGCACCAGAGCAGGTTGCTAGTACCATAGTATCAGAACGATAACCTGTTGAACTAAATGGATGTGGTAGGCTACACCACGGGATGCATCTGCAGACCACCGCCACATAAATAGGTAAGGTAAGACGCAATATTTATTGCCTAAGATTTGTTGGTGCTGTGGCGAGATCTTTTGTGTTTTTTGTATTCAAGTGCGGCTGTTTTAACTTGCAATTGAGGAGTCAGTCTCTTGCTGACACAAAGTGACTTTTGGTCATTCTTGCTTTGCTTGAATTCTGGAATAATTGTGGGGTGTGCATGCGTTTGGGTCAGAATGCCTGATGTAGGCTAGTTTTGATGGAATGCGTGTTGTGAATTGAGAACAGCCATCTCATGATGTGATACAGCGTTCCCTGTGCAACAATTTTATTTTTTTGTAGTGCTGCTGTGTGTAGCCTCACGTTTGGCCCTTCTGAACTTAAAACACGCGGTTAATTTCCTTTCCTAGCTCCTCTTGTTTTATTGTTGTTAGCTTAGCCATATCATGTCACGTTGTTGTCAACATTGGATAGGCCTACATGGAGCAGAACATAGGGGGTCATATGTCCGATGCTTTTTGGAAACGTTTTCTTCATAAAACCTGCCAGACAGATTTTGTATACATTTTATTCCTTAGTAATTTATGCCGTCTTTCAGAACCTTTCATTACCGGCGGTGTCACGTTAAAATTGTACCGGGGGCGAAAATTGTACCGGCCTACGTCATCGTTTGTTTACATCCTGACAACCTGCCCGGCAACAGACGACGCGATGCAGAAAACATGTTTCCAAACGACGAAATAACATAATACAGATAGCGGATCGCTATCTGTATTATGATAGATAGCGATAAAAATTGTTTTTTACTTTATATTTGTATTGTATTTAATTGTTTTAATCGAAACAATAAAAAAAAAATTGCCCCGCCGAAACGGGCGATCGCGTCAAATGACAAATGTCATCTGACGCGGGCAAAGCATTTGTCATTTGACGCGATCGCCCGTTTCGCGGGTAATTTTTTTTATTGTTTCGATTAAACAATTAAATACAATACAAATATAAAGTAAAAACAATTGTTATCGCTATCTATGTTATTTCGTCGTTTGGAAACATGTTTTCTGCATCGCGTCGTCTGTTGCCGGGCAGGTTGTCAGGATGTAAACAAACGATGACGTAGGCCGGTACAATTTTCGCCCCCGGTACAATTTTAACGTGACAGCGGCACTAAAGAGAGAAAAAAAAGAGTGCATCCTCATTGTACCCAGCACTTCTGAAAATGTACTTCCGAATGAGTCTCTGTCCCCAGCACATTTCAAACCAAACTGACGCCCATGCTATCACCCAATCAGCCACCACCACTATCAACCCCTCCACCACCACTATCAACCCCTCCCCCACCACTGTCAAGCACCCCTCCACAACCACTACTATCAACGTCACCAGTATCACCCCTTCCCCAAAACCACTATCAATCACCTATTCACCTTCCACCATCACCACTATCACCCCGTCCACAAACACCACTATAACCCCATCCATACACCACTATCAACCCCTCCATCAAAACCACTATCAACCCCTCCACCAAAACCACTATCAACCCCTCCATCAAAACCACTATCAACCCCTCCATCAAAACCACTATCAACTCCTCCATCAAAACCACTATCAACCCCTCCATCAAAACCACTGTCAACCCCTCCATCAAAACCACTGTCAACCCTTTCATCAAAACCACTATTAACCCCTCCATCAAAACCACTATCAACCCCTCCCATAAAACCACTATCAACCCCTCCACCACCACAAACAACAGCACCACCAGAGAAATAAATGGAATTAAACGTTTCTATGACATTATTATACATTGTCTCTGGGTAGTGGTGTTGATGGTGTTGGTGGGTGGAAAGCGTTTATTTTATTGCTGTTAGAAACATGAAAGTCTAAAGAAAACATTTAACGAGTGGCAAGTCGGCAATAGGATGAAGCTGGGCAGTTTGAGAGGGAGAGAGGGAGAGAGAGAGAGAGAGAGAGAGAGAGAGAGAGAGAGAGAGAGAGAGAGAGAGAGTAGAGAGAGAGAGAGAGAGGAGAGAGAGAAGAGAGAGAGAGAGAGAGAGAGAGAGAGAGAGAGAGAGAGAGAGAGAGAGAGAGAGAGAGAGAGAGAGAGAGAGAGAGAGAGAGAGAGAGAGGTTTAAAAGAGAGTGAAAGGATGTAATTATTTAAAATAGACTGCTAATGTGTATTATCATGTCATTAAATGTAAATGAGCTGGAGCTGAAGGACCCAAAGTAAACCGCCGCGTGTCTGACCGTTAAAAATTAAATATAAAAAGGAGAAGAAAGAGAATGAGCGTCGAAAACTAAAGAAATGTCAAGGCGATCTTTATTCATCTTTATTCGAACCCTAAACATTTAAGAAGCTGGACAACCTATGACAATGACCAACAACGTTCACACACGCCGGTATGAGTGTGTGTGTTTTTGTGTGTGTGTGTGCATGTGTGCGTGCGTGTGTGTGGTTGTGCGTGTGTGCATGCATTTACACATGAAAGCTGCATGTTAGTTGCTGTGTTTCTGTGGTGTGTGTGCATGTGTGCGTGCGTGTGTGTGGTTGTGCGTGTGTGCATGCATTTACACATGAAAGCTGCAACTTACCAGCCCTTTGCGGTCGTTACTGCCACAGATATAAAGAGAGCAACGTATGGTTAGTGTGATTGAGTGGGTTGTCCCCACTGCTCTACAAAAAAGAAGTACCCCCAAATAACTGTCTTTGTGTGTGTGTGTGTGTGTGTGTGTGTGTGTGTGTGTGTGTGTGTGTGTGTGTGTGTGTGTGTGTGTGTGTGTGTGTGTGTGTGTGTGTGTGTGTGTGTGTGTGTGTGTGTGTGTTTGTGTGTATGCGTATGTATGCAAGTGTGTGTGGCTGTATGTAAGCGTGTGTGTGCGCGTATGTGTGTGTGTCTGCGTTTGTATGTGTGTGTGCATGTGTTTGTGTGTATGTGTGTGTGTGGGCAGGCGCGTGCATGTGTTTACCAGTGCATTTGATCCCTGACGTGAGCATCATTCCACTCCAGCTGCTTAATAAGGCTGTCTGGGCAGCTCCTTGTGGCCTGCAGGCCTGTTATCAGAAACATTAAGCTGAATATTAATGGAGCCAAGCCACAGACGAATACCATTAGGCTGGCTGGGCAATCTCTCTCCGTCCCTCTCCTCCGCCACTGTACAGGACTTAATGAATCGTGGGGGGGGAGAGAGAGAGAGAGAGAGAGAGAGAGAGAGAGAGAGAGAGAGAGAGAGAGAGAGAGAGAGAGAGAGAGAGAGAGAGAGAGAGAGAGAAGAGAGAGAGAGAGAGAGAGAGAGAGAGAGAGAGAGAGAGAGAGAGAGAGAGAGAGAGAGAGAGAGAGAGAGAGAGAGAGAGAGAGAGAGACGCTAAAAGAGGCGTAAGAAAAAGAGAGGGGTAAAGACAAAGGGAGAAAAAGAGATGAGGAAGTTGGTGCGTGGCCATTTTTTTTTTTAACCGCAGTTCCCGTTTTTACAAGCCTAATGAAAGTGGTTAGACAGTGGTTGCATAGCAAAAAAATAAATGGATGTAGGCTCATGTCATTGTCCCCTGACGCCATCATTTCCCCAAAAACTTGAGAAATTGAGCAGCATTGAAACATCTGTATCCATTTTTTGTTGTATACAGTTGACATAGGAAACGAAAAAGAGAAGATGAAAGAGAGCGCGGGACTCCAATCCCCCCCCCTCTCTGTTAAGTGATCGGCCAGCGTAGCCTAAGCAAAGTGAGACATTAGCGGACATAATTTGCGCAGTACCGCCGAAAGGAGGAGGTGCTGCATTGGATATGCAGAGGAGCTGACCCCCAGAGCGGGGGTCTTTAATTGGGTTCTTCATTTTCCAGGCCACCTGACAATATCAAACATGAACCCTGTGCCGATTGTAACCACGGTGAGGCCCCCCGGCCCGGAGACCCGATGTCTTCCTCTTCCCCTCGGGAGGGACGACGACCACTCGGAGCAAAGAGGAAGAATAAAGTAAAGTTAAATAGTGGTCGTAAGGGGTTAGGGTGGGGGCATTGGCAGTGGCGGGGGGGGGGGGGGGGGGGGGAGGGACTAAAAAGCTTTAGCGAGGCGAAAGGCAGATTGTAGTCAGGAGATGGAAATGTGCCCTAATAGTAGCAGAACTGAGTGCAGTATTGTACGAGGGCGAGACAGGGGTCTCTGTTCTGGGGCTGATGTGTGACCACCCTCAGAGACAGCCAGCATAAAGTGCCGGCTTTGGAAGTATAGGCTGTCAGTGGTGTGACTGCCGACAAGCCCACACAAAGGAACCCCGAGTCGGACCGGGAAAAGGCGCAGCGGCATCGGTATACCGTAGACTGAGGAGCGGGGACCAGCTAATGGCATTAGACAGCAGCTCTGTGCCTGCGTTCAGTGAAAGAACCGCATCAGAATTAACCCTGCAACCTTTTTCCTCAAGGTGTTTTTCCGGCAATAGATATAAGGCTGTAGATTAATCGGTACCAAGTAAGGTGTATTTGACGCATAGTTGATCCAGAAATTGGTTGTTTATTTAATGATGAGGTTTCCAGATGTAACTTGATGATGTTTTATTTTGATACAGTAGACTCTTTTTTTCCGAAGCGATTTATAGTGCATTTATTTTGATACAAGGAGCAGGTTGGGGTTGGGCATCTTGTCCAGTAAATGCTACAGGTTAGACTGCCCAAATTGGGGTTGTGAACTCAAAACCTTTCAGCTGGGAGTAAAACACCCTATCTACCAGACCACAACACCATCCTGTCCATTGTGTGGTGATTTTTTTTTTTTAGAACTGGCAACGACTACACTGATGATGAACACGCAGGTTGGCTTTGTGGACTCTATCCAAAACGATCCTGTGCAATTTGCAGCAACCAACTGCCATGTCTGGAAATGTAATAACACAGAGGAAAAAATGGCTTCAAAATGAGGCAAAGTCATCAAATTGTAACTGTAGTCCATCAACGCACCAACCAGCTACAATTATCACCTGCGCCAGTCCATCTGCCACGCGATTGCCAAGCAGGCGAGAGAGCATGTGTATCTTGTGGTTTTTTTTTGGACTAGGGTATCCTACCGGTGCCTTGTTTGTTCAATCTGCAAGACCACACAAAGCGTTTGGACCCACTAATCTCCTAAACAAACACAACAGCAATTACACAGGCAGATAGCGAGACGATTCCATCCTCAGTGGCAGTACTGGCTCAGGAGTGTGTCTGGTGTGGACAGAAGAGGAGAGCGAGGCTATTGAGTGTGTGTGAGAGAGTGAAGTGGAGAAGTAAGATAGAGAGACGGTCTTGCTTTTTTTATTTTCACAGGGGAGTGTTAAGGAAACAAGAAAGATAGTGGAACTTTCCGGAATGGGATTGTGGTTATCTGAAACACTGGTGGTTGAATCTGCTTTTCAGATGAGACGGGGATCGGACCTACTGATTGATTTGGTAACAGCAGTAAAAAAATGATGTTACTGTTCGTGCCATTTTGGTGACGTCAAATGTGTGTGACCGTATTGAACCATTGGGAATCCACACCTTGAATAAAAACTCTCAAACTCTTTCATTTGTTTGAAAGTGACTCATGTCCTAGGTAAGTGTGAATGAAAAAGGTGAGTATCGGGCAATCATTTTGAATTAAGTCAGTTTCTTGGCATATATGCGACAGATGTAGCTATTTTTCATGAGCACTGGACCCATTACAGTTGAGATGGAGAGTAATATACCTTTCTTGGCACCACAGCGATACCTCAACCTTCACTTACTAAAAAAAGAGCAAACGTTCCCATCTCCTGGAAAGCTCCCATTCTTAGCGCAGCAAAACGACGTGAAAGGATTGTGTAAACAAAAACAAAAACCTCTCAAAACTCAATCTATTAACGGGTCATGAATGCTGAGCTACTGCATGTAGGCCTACTTGGTTTTCATGAATAAATGTCTGTATAATACCACGTGTGTCATCAAATCTGCATGCATACGCACACACAGACACACACACACACACGTACAGACACATATCCACACGCATGCACAACGCAGGCCCCCATAAAAGACAAATACACGCGTGCGCCGAAATCTCATTAGAGCTTTTGTTAATTGCGGCAGACAAATGCTAATGGCGCGGGCGCGCCAGCAGCTGTGTGTATGAAAAATGAGAATCCACAAAGTAATTATTACATCCAATATTAATTTAATTATACCGTTTTATGTGATACAGTAATTTAGGAGGTTTTTTTTCTAATCACACACACTCTCGAGATAAATTAGAGAGTTACAGAGGCACGGGGGGGGGGGCGAGTCATGGTGGAGGGATGGGTGGGTGAGGGTATGGGGGTGTGTGTTGGGGGAGGCAGGGGGGGGGGGCCTTCTCACTAGGGGGGAGATGGCAATGGTTCTTCTCCAGGGAGTGGGGAATATCACGTTGAAATTAAAACGCCGCTGTTGTACTCTCATCAACTGGGAGGAGGAAATAAAAGGAGGAGAGGCGAGGGGGGGGGGGGGGGTTGATCTACTTTTGTCTATATTTTCGTTGGAAGTGGAGGTTTGCTTTAGTTTTATATTTGGTTCGTCTTTTGCTGTCCCTTTCTCTTTCGCCTTTTCTCGTGTTGTTTTGGTTTCCTGGCGGTGGTGGCGGCGGTTGATGTGCGTGCCCCTGGGACTGTTTATCTGTCAGCGTAGCGTTTACACAGTCCGTAGCAGGAAGAAAAACATCCAATATTAATTACCTCTCCTTGGCCCAGATTTACGACTTACACTTTTATTGTATTTTTATGCCTCCTGAGCTCGCAAAAAAAATTAATTGCAGTTGTTTTCTATATATATATATATATATATATATATATATTATCACAAGCAAGAAAAACTATGATTCAAAGACTTTAGTTTTTTGATTCTTCAGGTTAGGTTCATTATGTACTACTGCTTTTTGACTACGGTTACAAAAAATATGCTTTGATTGGCAGTTTGTACATTTCATTTCAGTTTCCGCTCTTTTGCTCTCTTTTTCTCTCCCTTTCTCTACGTCTCTGTCCTGTTAAATGTAGAATGTTGGTCCTTTAACTCTGATTGTCTCAAAAGTTTGTGGGCTGACTGCTTCCCCATCTCTGCTTGCTTTCTGGTTGTAAGGTTCCTAAAGTACTTGTGGTCACACAGTTTCACCATGTTCACCAAAACATTCACAGAAACACCAGGCTTCTTGCAGCACAGCATGGTCTTATCGGACCAATGTATAGTAACCATCTGCGATACCATAGCGCTCTCTCTCTCTCTCTCTCTCTCTCTCTCTCTCTCTCTCTCTCTCTCTCTCTCTCTCTCTCTCTCTCTCTCTCTCTCTCTCTCTCTCTCTCTCTCTCTCTCTCTCTCTCTCTCATCTCATCTCTCTCTCTCTCTCTCTCTCTCTCTCTCTCTCTCTCTCTCTCTCTCTCTCTCTCTCTGTTTTTTTTATTTAATCCTCACACGTTTTAATAAAGCAGAAATTCTCGCCTCTAGAAGCCTTGTGGACGGACAGCTGTGGCGTGTGGTCGAGGTGAAAATCCACCCCAGGACATGTCAAAAGAGTGAGATCTCCAGCCCTAAAATTAGAGCAAGCCAACCTGTGTGTCTGTGAAGGGGAGGGGAGGAAGACAGGGAGGAGGCTGTACTGATGGTGGTGCTGAAAGAGAAGTAAGACAGTTGGACGGGTGTGTGTGTGTGTGTGTGTGTGTGTGTGTGTGTGTGTGTGTGTGTGTGTGTGTGTGTGTGTGTGTGTGTGTGTGTGTGTGTGTGTGTGTGTGTGTGTGTGTGTGTGTGTGTGTGTGTGTGTTGGTGGGGGGTCTAAGAGAAGCACATCCACCCATGGCAGCTTACTGTAAATCTGCAATTCCCAGAATGGGGTGGGAGGGATGCGACTTCCTTTATTTCCAGGAAGTAGCGTCCGGGAGTCAAAAGTGCAAAGGTATTTATATAATAGCGCTCATTCCCGCGGTAATGTTCTCTCCCAGCCAGCAGTCTGTAATACCCCTAATGGTGGAATTAAAACCAGAGGATGGCAATGAACACATGTAAATTAACAATCACCTCCCAATCACAGTCTCTCACACACACACACAGCACACACAACACACCACACACACACACACACACACACACACACACACACACACACACACACACACACACACACACACACACACACACACACACACACACACACACACACACAATCACACACACACACACACACACCATCACACATCCATATGCACACACACCTTCACACACACTTTTACACACCCATACACATGCAGCGACAAATATACACACAAACACCCACAAACACACACACATGCACGCACGCACACACACGCACATACTGACATACACACACACTTTGCATAATCACATACCACACAAATACATACAAACTTGCCTCCTATCTCGTTTAAAGGTAATCAGAAGTTGGAGCAGCTCGAGACAAAGAAATTAGCCGTTGGTTCTTTCCCTTTTCCTTCAACACAAAATACACATTAGATATGGGAAACATTGGATGGGACCCTCTCTTTGGTGTGGCTGTAGTCAACCTTTTCTGCGTATACTTTGAAATGCATTTGTATGTCCTCATTCCATTTCTGAACAATGACTGTCTGGACACCATCGATTCCCAGTCGCCATTATATCACCACGTGTGTATATCCCATACCCAAACACAAAGTGGGAAATGGAAACACATTCCCTTCTGTCCGATGGCCAGAATCCACCCGACTTCCTGACGACACACTCCCGTCCATCTACGACGGGGGGGAAAAGAACAGTCGGTTCAGAATCCGACGAGCGCGCCGCAGACGTGTGTAAGCGTGTCTTAATGTCCTTGTTCACTCCGCGGGGGGTGGCCTTAACGCTGGGGGGACAGGATGGCTGCTACGGGTCACCCCGAGGTGGAGGGCTTGGGGGGGGGGGGGGGGGGGACAGACTTGGGAGCTTCAGTCGATTATTCCAAATTCTTTTTTTAACCCCCCCCCCCCCCCCCAAACCTCGTCCGTCCTCCTGGCCCCCGCACTCAGCGTGGAGACTGGCAGCTACGCAGACAGTTGTGGCTGGCCCGGCACACTCAGGCTCCCTGTGCTCTTATTATTCCGCTTAATGGTTGAGATAATAACCGGGCCTTTCTCTCCCTTTCTTGCCCCCGTTTTTTCACGACAACCCGCCACCCCTTAAATACCCCCGAGTTACTCTGCTCCTTCCCCTCACGTTTTAGACATGGTTCTTTTCTTTTTCTTTTTTAAGGAGTGTGTTTTCTTTTGTTTTTTTTCCTTAAAAGGCCCTTTTAACAATTCCAATATACCCTAGCTTCCGTGGTTCTTGTCCTCCAAACACAACTCAGGACAGTTTCATGGACGGTTAAAGCTCTTGTGTAAACTGTGTTTACATGTGTCCTAAAGACCTGGATTAGCTGTGTTCCTGAACACTGTCTGCTTAGAAACCGCCTCAATCCTATCAGTGCCCCAGAGGTCGCCCCCCCGTCCCCGTTTGACCGTTCCCACTTACATTAGGATTAGCATTTTCCCTAAGATAATGCTCTAACGCTGAGATGGTTTTTGTTTGCATTAAGGGGCTTGCAAAGGAGCGACATGGCATGTGCTCAACACATGTGAACACATAACCCCTATACAGACAAACGTACTGCACACAGACAAACACACTCACACGCGCACACTCACACACGCACACATACATGCACACGCACACACACACACACACACACACCCATCCATCCATGAACATAAATTCAAAGATATATCAAAATGTGCATGCAATCATGTACTCTTTTACATTTGTTTTTTCATTCTGCAATTAAACGTTCATTTAATTACATATTTGACTTATTCTGCATCCATATCCATCCGTGTTGTGGTCCTTTAGACTATCGTGGGGGCGACCAGGACGAGACATTCCTCCATGGACCCCCCCCCCCCCCCCCTCTCTGTACAGTACCAGTCAACCTGCTAATGGCCGGCTAATGACATTACAAAAGCAGCTATTTGGTTAACCACATCGGGATCAACTCTGATATGGACCCCGGATGAGGGGGCTGGAGAGGGTGGTGGTGGGGGGGTCAGACTCCACATGGTGGGGGGTGGAGGGGGGGGGGGGGGGGGGTACAAACAAGAAGCTTTAAGGTTAAGTGCTCCAAGTCTGCCCCCCCACCCACCCACCCACCCACCCCACCTCTGCACTACTCCCCCTCTTCACCTTGCCTTATTCACCATTAAGCTGTTAGTCAGAGGCCAAATAAGGAGATTTGGGGAGATCAAAGTAAAGGGGGGGGGGGCTTTTTTAAGGAGCTATGTGGCAGAAGCTTTGTGCAAAAACAATCTATATTTTTTTTTGATATTGGAATAAAATAACAAGTGGGCTTACAGCTAAGAAAAACCTGATCAATCATTTTAAAAGTGAAGATAAATATAAATAAGTTTGATTTAAGTTGAATTCTAGCTTTGTGCGGGCATTTTAATGCTAGCTGACGATTTGAGACGCAGGAAAGATGAATACGATGGGTCAGGAAGAGTTCAGGGTTCACCTAAGGACGAGAGAGAGAGAGAGAGAGAGAGAGAGAGAGAGAGAGAGAGAGAGAGAGAGAAGAGAGAGAGAGAGAGAGAGAGAGAGAGAGAGAGAGAGAGAGAGAGAGAGAGAGAGAGAGAGAGAGAGAGAGAGGAGAGAGAGAGAGAGAGAGAGAGAGAGAGAGAGAGAGAGAGAGAGAGAGAGAGAGAGAGAGAGAGAGAGAGAGAACCCAGGCCTTCCAGATACCAAAGATACTGATATCATCATGGTTAATGTTTGGGGAGTGGCGGGACGGACCTTCCGGTGACCCCCCGGAAGCCTACCATTAGGGACTATAGTACAACAGACGGCTGGCCTTATCGCGCCCACCAGCCCGCCCCCCACAGCCAGCAGCAGACAGGGACTGGGTCCTGTCAATCACTGCCAACATGCGACGTCTCACTCGGCGGACAGAACCAGACGAAACCGCTTCCGAATGACGAATCACCTGCCTGACTGAGATTCGGCACCACCCCCATCTCAGCACCACCAGGTCGTCTCGTGTGTGACGGAAGATGCCGCAGGACCTTTTAATGGGAGGTGGGGAAGGGGGTGGGGGGGGATTGGGTCATGTCTGAGGAATGCTTGGTTGTGTAGTTACTTTTTCCGTACTTTTTTGTATTTTTTTTCGTCATTTGCTTCATTTGTTATTTGCTTTGGTTCCTTTGTTACTTTCTTTCTTTCTTTGTGCCTTTTTTTTTTTGTTTGTTCGTTCTTGCGGTTGACAAAAAGAACAACGGGGGAAGTGTTGCCATGCTGATGCTTGGTTCAAAGACTTCACAGAAAAACGTTCAAATGAATGAGGGGAGGAGATGAAGAATGAAGGAAAGGGGAAAAGAATCATCCCTCCACTTAAGTGGTGATAATTGAGTGGTGCTCTTTGGTCCCCATCAGATTCTGACAACCTGGGCGACCCTCTCTCTCTCTCTCTCTCTCTCTCTCTCTCTCTCTCTCTCTCTCTCTCTCTCTCTCTCTCTCTCTCTCTCTCTCTCTCTCTCTCTCTCTCTCTCTCTCTCTCTCTCTCTCTCTCTCTCGCTCTCTCGCTCCCTGTCTTCTTCTCTGTCGCTCATCCCGACCGCTCCCATATACGGTGCACCGTAATGATACACGTTGTAAAGTCTGTGTAAGCACCGCCTTCAGACACTGAAAGTGACCCTCAAGAGGGTAATGGGCCTATATTCCTCCTGGCATTGTGAAAACACACACACACACACACACACACACACACACACACACACACACACACACACACACACACACACACACGTACACACACGTACACACACGTACACACACGTACATGCCCTCACACACACACAACACACACACACACACACACACACATGCACATGTAAATGCACACACACACACACACACACACACACACACACACACACACACACACACACACACACACACACACACACACACACACCACCGATTCATTTTCAGTGAATAAAGAGGCTTGTAATTTCCAGTCTATCCATCGCAAAGAAAATACAGGTTTGTTTGAGCTGAGGTTAGCTAAGGGCTCACCTGCGAGTTCAGGGTTGGCGGAGAGGGTGGTGATCCTCTTTGTGTACGTGTGGACTTTTATCCCACATTAGTGTATGTGTGTGTGTGAGGGGCAGTGTAGTTTATAGAGATTGGGGGGTTGGTTTGAAGAGCCTGTTGGAGAAAAAATGGGCTCCTTAATGGAGCTGGCAGTGTGTGTGTGTGTCTGGATGCAGGTGTGTGTGTTTCAGTTGGACAAGGATGGAAAAGAAAAAATGTGTCCGTCTTTCTGCAGTACCTACCTTCTGCTTGAGATCCAACCCCCCAAAGCTTTTATTAAGTTTCTCCGCTTGCCTTTTGCCGATGCTGAGGTGTTCCATGTCCACAGCTTCCTTCAACTCAAAAGAAGGTTTAATTCTCCATAAATTCACAAGTTTTCCCTCGAATTTAACGTTTTGGTGAAGATTACTACAGGCTAAGAAAGTACTGTGGCATAAAAGGGGAGGACATCGTCTCGGAAAGTACTTATTCTCAGTTCAGTACAATTTTGGACTGTTAATCGCCACTGCAAGTGAAGAAAAGACTGTGAAACCAACTTAGTACATTATTTCCTTTGTGTGTGTGTGTGTGTGTGTGTGTGTGTGTGTGTGTGTGTGTGTGTGTGTGTGTGTGTGTGTGTGTGTGTGTGTGTGTGTGTGTGTGTGTGTGTGTGTGTGTGTGTGTGTGTGTGTGTGTGAGCATGTGTGTAGGTGTGTGTGTGTGTGTGTGTGTGAGAGCATGTGTGTGTTTGTGTGTGTGTGGGTTTGTGTTAGCGTGTGGGTGTGTGTGTGTGCGCGCGTGGGTGGGTGCGCACTATAAAAAAAGAGGGAGAGAAGGAGAATGTGAGAATTATGACAGAGAAATGTCAGAACACAGAACAGATCAAACTTATACCTACAATATTATTTCAATTTCCCAACACGTGGGGAATGGCGAATGATAATCCATTAAACGTCTGCACACATCTTTCCCATGCTACCAGGCGAGTGGGGGAGGCTTATTAAAATATGTAGATTAATTTCTCGTGGTCTCGTGATTAGAGCGGCTGGATCTGGGTGCTCCAGACTTAGCTCCTGTTTGTAATCTTTTACATTTAAACTAGCGAGCGAGAGCTGTTCAATTATAAAGGATGTGTGAGAGAGAGAGAGAGAGAGAGAGAGAGAGAGAGAGAGAGAGAGAGAGAGAGAGAGAGAGAGAGAGAGAGAGAGAGAGAGAGAGAGAGAGAGAGAGAGAGAGAGAGAGAGAGAGAGAGAGAGAGAGAGAGAGAGAGAGAGAGAGAGACTCATCTTCCTCTCCTTGTTTTATGCTCGAGTGGATGCAGAGTACAGCGCTTCAAAGAGTTGGCAGGGTTTTTTTATTTTCTTGAATTCATTTTTATTTGGGATGAGTTTTGTAATTCTGCAGTGCAGCCCGGGACGTTGTCAGTAACAAAATAATTATACATTTATGAATAAATAAGAACATAAAATACCATGTCACTCCAGAAAGGGAAAGGCAGAACAAGATGCATCTAATGGAATCCACTTCTGACAGGAGGGGGAATCTACTACTACTTCTGACAATTTGTTTGAACGTTGATTAATCCACACTCGTCTTTTGGTGAAGGCTTTTTTCAAATTAATTGGACATCAAATATCAATCTGAATATTATACAATATACCTTTTTTTTGTAGGTTAATTCTCATCATCAAACAGGGAAAACACATTTTTATTTCATGAAATTAAACATCATTCATCACAAGAATAAAAAAATAAAGCACATGCTATGTCTTGTCCTTTCATAATGATATTGCTTTACTTGGTCCAAGGTAGCCGCAAATCCGCTCAATTAGCTCAAAACGTCCAGCCTTAATGACCTTCTATAGTCGCTAATGGCAGCTGGTCCGTCTTTGTCAGACGCTGACTGAGCTGAACGACGTAAACAGAACAATGATTCGACAATGGTTGTACTCGCACCACAAACCTCTTTGTCATCAAACACAATAACGCGATTTGGGGTTAATTAAATCCCAGCTAATAGGCAGTGATTGAGCCCCACATTTAGCTCAAATCAAATTAGTTCTTGCTTCCAGACAATGCAGGCCCTCCTTGGCGACGGCATAGGCCGGGATCACAGAGGTCTGTGGACCAGGTGTGGGTCGATCGGACAACAGGAAAGGCTGTGGCTTGATCAGTAATGGAACGAAAATAATGAATGTAAGGTTGACCCACAATGATTGGATTTGCATTGTAGAATGTTTACACACCTTACCAAAATCCACAACTTAAATTGACTTGGTATTTTTCGTATTATACTCCATTCCTTATTTTCAAATGTATTTTGAGCTTATCGAGTTACAGGGAGACTGCAACTTGTGCGCCAACTTTTTGAGTTTTCAGGGAGTGTTTTCAGTCTACTATGACAGGTATAGCCATGGGGCTCTACCTCTCTACGCCCAAAGACCCCAGGGCTGAGGAGGCAATGAACGTCACACACACACACACACACACACACACACACACACACACACACACACACACACACACACACACACACACACACACACACACACACACACACACACGCGCGCGCACATGCACACGCACACACACGCATGCATACACACACACCTGACAGCATCGCGTTTCACCTCGGCTCAGCACTTTCTCCTCCCTCCGGCGCGGTTGTACATTTCTATTTTTCCCCAGCTTTGAGGATTACTTTTAAAAAATTACTCAGAAATAAAACTCCCTGCTGTGTTTTGTTGTGATTAGTCTAGTAAAGTGATTAATGGATAGTGATTAGTGATGATTCAACTGTTATTGGAAAGGATATGAACTGTGGTCTACAGAAGTCTAGTGGTTAGGGTGTTTGACCACCAGCTAAAAGTTTCTGGGTTTAACTGTCCACAAAATCTGCCTAACCCCTACCTGCTCCTTGTCAAAATCGTTTAGTTAATAGTATACAGTGGATTATCGTAGGAGGGGACTTAGTTATATGTGGAGAGAGGAAACAAAACTCAGTGTTGTGAAACCAGCTCGGCAGAGGAAAATTCAGTGTCTGTTTGCCCATATCCTCACCGGGGGCCGAGTTAATTCAGTTGGCAGGGGTCACGGGTTTACCGGTATGACCCGATCGCCACAGTCGGGCTCAGTAGGATGTGAGGGGTGTGAACGTCAACGCACTTTCGATACATGTCAGAGAGAGTTTTTCAGAAAGCTAGTACGGTATTAAGACTCTCTAAGTTATTCATTAGGTGTCCGTGGTTTACGTTATGCAGCTTAACATAGAAGCCATTCATGTTCTTCATGAACATTAAAGAATGTAAATTAAACGTGGAGCCACAGCTCAGAAAGCAATCTCTTAAAAGGAAGCTATGCCCCCTCCTGCGTGTGTGTGTGTGTGTGTGTGTGTGTGTGTGTGTGTGTGTGTGTGTGTGTGCGTGTGCGTGTGCGCGTGCGTGTGTGCGTATGTGTGCGTGCGTGTGCGTATGTGTGTTGGCTCAGTGGATATATCTTGGATGCTTAAAATAATTTACACTTTAATCAATTCAAGTAGTAATATTACTTAATACAAAAGGGTTAAGAGTGTGTGTGTTGTGTGTGTGTGTGTGTGTGTGTGCGTGCGTGCGTGCGTGCGTGCGTGCGTGCGTGCGTGCGTGCGTGCGTGCGTGCGTGCGTGCGTGCGTGCGTGCGTGTCTGTATGTCGTGTCTAAGTTTGAATAAGTGTGTGCCTGTGTGTGTGTGTGTGTGTGCGTGTGTGTATGTTTGTGTGTATGTGTGCGTGTTTTCTGTCCACTGTGATAGTGCGGGTGTCAGCGTGGTCTGCCTAACAGTAGGGCGTGTGATGGGCTGAGGGCCTCCGTCGTCCTCCAGCCTCTCAGTCAGTCACTTCCCCCTGCTTGACTGCCCGCTCAGCCAGCCTTTAAGCCCTCCGTTGTCAGGCTGGAGTGCTAATTAGGCTCCAGTCTAATTTTCCATGATGCTCTGCTGCCCTTTAAATGGCCATTTCAAATTCAAAGTGATGGTAATTGTACCAAGGCCTGCTGATCTAGTAATCACAATGGGCTTTTCTCTTTTTCTTCTTAAGCCAAGCTTTTATATTGCCTTCAGCATCATGCTTCATAAAGAGGTCTTAAGTCTGTAAATAAGGACCCTGACTTTTTGCCAGATCCCAGTGGGTCCTCCGTGGGTTCTCAGGGGGTTATCAGTGGGTTCCCAGTAGGTTCTTTAGATTTATTTCTCAAGGTTTCTTCCCTAGGCTTCTGGTAGTTAGTCCTTTCCCTTCAGAAGGCTAACGGGTTAGTGGAGGTCACGAAAAATGTGGGTCTGGGAAGCCAAGAGAGACAGCAACTGTGATCAAGGGCAAAACAAATGAAATTGACTTGAAAATTGACTTCTAAGTGGATTCCCGGTGGCTTTCCGGGAGTTCTTAGTGGTGGTGGGTGTCACAGGGTGTCCACAGTAAAACATTGGGTCTGTATTAATCGTCACAATAAGTGGCCTCTTCCGGCGATGGACCTAAGACGTGGGAAATTGCGTTCTCAAATCGTGACAGTCACATGTTGAGAGCTCCAGCAGAGCTGCAGAAGTCAGCGTCAGTTCTCTCCTTGGCACTGGGTTATGGGGGCTAAGTCTTGAGTAATTCCTGGTGCCGTGAGGGTCACACACTGTAGTAATCTCCTAAGCGGTGTTCCATTGCATTGAGGAAATGATAATGACATGTTCACTAGAACGGCAATGTCCAGATTAAAAAATTCTCACAAACCCACTTTTTTTCTTTTTCTTTTATTGAGGTCAAAGGACGAAGAGGAAAAAAAACACAGAAAATGGAAAATTTTCACCGGTCAATAGCTACATTCATTCAAAGTAATTACTCCCTTGTTCAACTTTTCTCTTGGCTTACATCCCAGTAATTAGCCCCCCTCCCGGCCTTATTAAACGAGTTGATGATGAGTGCTGTTAAAGTTATTTCGATTTGTATTCTGCAAAGAAAATGAGAAGGAAATTTGATTGCGTCCTCAGAGAGTAATCGGGGTTAATGGCTTCAATACTGTTTTTCAGGAGGAAATAGTTGTGGCCTTCAGTCATTAGGAAGGAGTTGCAGATTTATCAAATTCATAATTATCTGGTACATGTTTGTAATTATAAGAAAAAGCCCACTTCGTAGTGGATGTTGTCCAATAGAATCAGGACGATTACACAATTTCAAGAGTTTTTCAAAATAATCCCGGTTCATTCAAGATGGTGCATTCCCCGCTTTAGTTTAAAAAGTGTGGAAAGACCCCTTTGCCTTTTGATGCTATTTACTCTTGGATGAGCTTTGCTTTGTCGAGCCGGGGTCGGGGTGGTGGTGGGGTGTGTGTGAGGGCGTTATTTCTCGTTGAAAGGGATTCGTTGAAGTGACTCGGGGTGTCAGGCCCAGTGCAGCTTCCTCTTTTCAATTGTCTTTGCCATTCGGAGGAGATGTGAGGACGCGCCGGCTCCTCAGCCGTCACAATATTGATACTCCACGATGGCTGTCGGGGCCCTGGGCCCCCGCTTCTAATCTGCCCTGACAGACCATAGCAGCGGCAGGAACCATAGCAGGTGTGACATCACAAATAAAGAAAAAGTCTAATGCAAGGACTAGACATGGAGAAGGGGGAGAATGGGACGAATTTCTGAAGTTGTTTTTTATCTTTCTTTATTTTTTCATTTTTTTCCTTCTGGTTGATAAAGAGAAGGAAAATATTTGAAAAAGATGGAGGTTTCCTGTGATGTCAGGTTCTGAATGCAATCTCTCTTTCTTTTTTCTTCCCGTAGGAGCGATCGCTTCTTATCTTTTTCTTTCTCTTTCTTTATTTGTATCTTTTTTTACTTTTCGCAGGTTGAACTGGTGGAGGGTTGATTGACTGGTTGCCAGGGCAATTTATTGTAGCATTGTCAGCTGTAGATTTATTTGGTCTTTAGTGTGCAGGGGGAGAGGACAGGACAGGATGCTGGCAGGGGGGAGAACAAAGACGCACAATAGACTTCTTTAAAAGACACCTTGAAGACACTGATTCATCAGTCAGACAAGCTGCCTGTGGGCAGGTCTCTGGTCACAATAGGTCACTCACAGACACACACAAACACAAAAATACACACATCCTTATACAGACAAAAACACACTCTCTCACACACACACAGACAGACACAAACACACATACTTACTTACACACACATACAAACACACGCACACATCCCCTTATACACACTACATTACAAATGTCCTTAACATAAAGTCACACATAAAAACACACACACATACATACAAACAGACACACACATAGAGATTAACACTTTACCAAATTGTTAAACTAGAACAGGGTCTTATACTTAGACAAATACTTACACACACACACACACACACACACACACACACACACACACACACACACACACACACACACACACACACACACACACACACACACACACAACACACACACACACATAAACACATAACACACACATAAACACAAACACACACACACACACACACACACAGTAAGTAGAGAGATTAACTCTGTACCAAATTGCGAGGCAAGACAAGGACAGGGTCTTGACAAAATGTAGACACATACACACACCACAAACACACACACACACACACACACACACACACACACACACACACACACACACACACACACACACACACACACACACACACACACACACACACACACATGCCTTTATACACACTACATTACACACATCCTTTAACATACAAGTGCACACACACACACAAACACACACACACACACACACATAGAGAGAGATAAACATTATACCAAATTGTGAGGCCAGTTCAGAAGAGGGTTTGGACTGAATGAAGACCCCCATCATGCATTGCACAAATCCTAACTCAAAGTCCAAAATTCTCTTTCCATTAATGAGAACCTCACACTTTGTCAAAGTTTAAGCGTTGGAAAAGCGCTAAATGTTTGGAAAGGCGTGTCAGCTGTCACACGATGATAAGTGAGTGGTATAGGTGGTTGTTTTGTTGAAGTCTGTGATTAAATTAAGGCGACGTAGAACTGCACATGAGTGACAGGGTAACAATGGAGCGCAAATATATCCGTAGATATAATGATCGTAGGCCATTTATATTTCTATGTGGAAAACAGTGTTCCATTTTTATGTTGAAATTAAACATAGAGTTAGGAGACTCGCCACAGCTCACGTTACTCAGACAGTGGACAGTGGAACAGTGGAAATAATGAAGTTCAGTCAAAATACACACATGCATGTTGTGCGTGCATTTGTGTGGTAGAGAGATAGAAAGATAGATTTATGTCGAGGATGTAAATGCACAGGTAGACTGTCCACCCATTTAAGAATATTGCCGTGGAATAGATAAATGATAAATTTGTATCTACTGTTATATTTAAATCTGCAATAAAAACACTATATCTCCTGTTATTTTTCTCGGAAACCCTAATCCTCATGTATAAACTATTAGCTAAATCCTTTTCATGAGAATTTTTTGTTCTATTACTTTCCTGTTTCGTTGCCAATTTAAATCTCCCTTTCCTCCCACAGGAAAAGACTCTTGAAATTGTTCATCTACGGAGAGGGAGAAGTTGAAGGCCAAGATATTCAGGCTTTTTCTCTCTTCTGTCAGATTTGTAAAGATTACTCCCATCATGATCCTATTAGCCACAGGGAGAATGTGACTACTTAAGACGGATTTATGGAAAAATTGTTATCCCTCCTCGAAAAAAAACCCTCAGTTGGTCAATCAATCCCAACTCCAGCCAACCCCCCCATCCACCCTACCCCCGCTGTTACTCTCATTGAAGTCATTCCCTCTGAAAGGTCATCTGAAGGGGCTGCGTGTAGTGTCCTCAAGGCCACAACAAAAGTCAGTCAACTCCCCAGACTGCCTAGTGCCTAAGTACCACTCCAAGGTCCTCTGTTCCCTGAACTTGGAGACCGTTGAGACGATGGTGACTCAGCAAAAGGATTGTCCCTGCAACTGCAGTTCTTTGTCACCAATTTGTTTCGATTTGGCACCCAAGCAGAATTCACCTACAACAACGTATACAAACGTATATTTAGTCGGGAAAACATATTTGCTTGCTTGTCTAGTTATTAAGATCTATTGGGACTAATTTAGACTATTTTGGAACATTTGAATATTTTTGATTACTTCATTAGTTACTAACAATGAATTCAGATACAGATAGATGTTAGTCGGGTAGGGGTTAGCATCGTGCTCTAGAATTCACAAGGTAGGTTGAGGACATTACGGATTGTTCCGGTACTTTTTGGCGTTTGAGTCAGCACCTTGGCAGTCTATTATCCTGTCCCTGATATTTAGTGGGGAAACAGTCTACTGTTCTCGCCTAACAATAAAACAAACAACTTACCAGAAATACCCCCCCCCCCCACCCACCCACACCATATGTTCTCCGCACTTCAGCACCAGCGCAGTAATACTTTTGTTGAATTGAATGAAGGACCCCCCCTGGACTCTCCCACTGTGACCCGGTCTGTTGCTAAACATGTTCACTCATCCCAGGGCTGGGTCAAGCTTATCCTGCTGCCGGTTCCCTTGCATGCAAAGTGTTCCTGGGGTCACAGCCTCGGCTCAAGGCCCTTGTGGCCCCTGTACCATATGTGAGCACCAGCAGGGGGTGATTCACAACGGGGGGGGGGGGTGGTGTGGGGGAGGGGGGTTAGGATGGTCATGCTACTGAGCTCAGGTAGGTAGTACCACCAGCACAGATCCCCCAACCACCAGCCCCACCACCACCACCCTCCGCCTCGACCACCACCTTCTCCCCTCACCTCCCAGTCTGGGTACCCAGGGGAGCGGAGGTGCCAAAACCTGCACACACACCACCAGCACCTCCTCAGCCCCACCCCCCACCCCCCCGCCCCCCCCCGAGCTGGCAACCATCTGCTCCCAAACCAACGTCACCCACTACCACCCTCACCTCCCTTCCCCTCGCCTCCCCTCGCCTCCCCTCCACTCCCGCACCCCAGCTGGCCAGCTTTGATCTCCCTAAATTTGAGCTGAAATGATGTTGACGATTGAGGCCTTCCAGTTTGTTTGGGGGAGCTGAGTAGGGAGGGAGATTGGGAGAGCAGCAGTTCATGGAATTTGGGGAAACCCATGGGCGTAAAAAAGAAAAAAATGTGGAGGCGCTTATGAGAAATGAGCGAGATAGGCGTCCAAATGTAGAGTCATAGCCACGCACAGATGTATTTTGTCTACAGTATTACAAACGGCTGTGGAAATCACTGCTGACATTTCTCGTGTTACGCAAGTGACCAGGCATGACTGTTAAAATTAACACACATGTTTTATGGCTACAAGCCGTGCTTTGAAGATGTCTAGGATGTGCATTACCCCCACCTCCCGAAAAATCTCCATATATTCCCCTGTCATTAACATTGTATGCACCATGAGCTGTGCATTAAGAGAGTTACAGTGGAATTGTCCATTATTCGTGAGAACATATGCAATCTAACCATTCGTCACTCCTTTATTGGCTGTGAGAACTGTGCAGCCATGACCTGGCAATTGCAACAGCTCATATCTCTAATTTAAATATATATATGTTTGAAACAGATGTCAATTGACCAGGGGTTCAATTGAAATTGATATCAAAACGATCAGAATCATCCGCTTACAAGGGAATATATGGATCTGAGCCAAATTGATTTTTATCTCCTGGTGATTAAAAGAGGATTTTAAAACTGAATGACCAATTCACAAATCACTCAGATTGGGAACACGAAATCAACATTTTCTCCCCTGTGTGACCCAGGGGCGAATTAATTCCACAAGAAAATATCATGTGAATGATTAAACACATTGATTAAGCAGTGAGATAATATTTAATTAAGGTAGCTCATTAGAATTCCTTGTGCAGAGCTATTAGCGGGTCATTAACAGAATTAATTCATTAAGCACCCTCTAACTACCAAAAGGAATTTATTCTATAATGAGAACATGTTTTTAAGTTAATTAGGTAATACTTGCTTCTAAAAAAAGTCCTGTGTGCTGAGTTCAGTGTGTAGCACAATTACTGTTGAAAGTTTTCCTGAATGTCCTGGTCAAGGATGTATTCAAAAATAGCTATGCTTGATAATCTGAGAAGAAAATAATCTAAATATTATAACCATGGATTAAATGTGACACCTGCTTTGCCGTCATATGTATGCAGAATACGTTTTTTTTATATATATATATGCATGCATGAGATATATATGTAGATGTATATTTTGAATATATATGTAACATGTATCGTTTATAAATGAATTTTAGTAGAGAGAGAGAGAGAGAGAGAGAGAGAGAGAGAGAGAGACGGAGATGTAGATGAGAGATGAGATTGAGAGAGAGAGAGAGAGAGAGAGAGAGAGAGAGAGAGAGAGAGAGAGAGAGAGAGAGAGAGAGAGAGAGATTTGTATGTGCAAACAAAACCGTCGGTTTTGCAGTCACAAATCGGGCACAATCAGGCAAGAAAGCATGATTTGTGGGACTACATTATATATGTATCTGTACTATGAATCTACTAAGGGTTTAAAGGGTTACTGCAGCAAAAGAGAGAGGGCAGGAGGTCGCATCGAAAAATCACTTCCCTTGTCCCATCTATGCACCTAAGTACATAGATGGGACAAGTATGACTGAACCCACAGCGCGGGGCTTCCTACCTATAAATCATACTCCAATCCATCTTTCAACCCACTTCTTCTCAGAAGGCCTTTTTTCCCTAAAGGTGAATTATGTCTTTTTTGACAACACCAGCCTTCAGTCCTTTACTCTGGACCCCCTTGACATGAGGGAACGTCGTGATCCATTTCTAAGCGGGTGTCTGGGTGTGACGGTCGGGGTCCAGGGAAGGGGGCGGGGGGGGGGGGCACTCCTGGTGTGATGTTGGCTGAGATCCCCCGGTGAGCTTCCCCCCAGCTCCTGCAGTGTGAACAATCCTCTCTCTCTTGCCGTGATCATCGGGCAGAGAGGGGTAAAACCCGCTTGCATAAATACAATTAGTTATCTCCCCCCCCTGTTCCCCTCAGCCATGCCTGTCTGTGGCCGGGATGTATTTAATCACTCGGGGCCCAATGGGATGGCAGCGTTTTTCTGCTGGAATAATCAGAGGGCCTCCATGTGGTCTGGTCATGTGTCGTAATCCTGCTTTTCTTATGGCTGGCCTTATCAGCTCCCAAAGCCCGGCTCTCTCGGGATCCCCGGCTGCTGTCTCAACGGCCTGTAATCTGCCCTGAGAAATTGTTAACAGGATGTAAACGCGTCCAGAGATGATATATGGCTCCTTGTATAACATATATGTTATTGTTAAGCGTTTTGCATGCGAGGCACTGAGATTATGCACATAGAGAATGGGATAGATGGTGGTTATTGATTGATGGAATAACAAATGTCGAATATCGTTTTAGATGCAAATGATCAAACAGGGGTTAGAAGAGTTATCTGGGGTTTTTTTGTGCTCCTGGTTGGGATATGGACCGAGGAAGAAATACTGGAGGGATTGCAAGACTTATCTCTGGCAGCCATTTTGGTTATAATGGAATGTAGAGTTTGGTGAGGCAGCCAGGCAGTGAGATTATTACCTACCATCAAGATTATTCTTTGCTGAATGAGTGGGAATGCGTATGAGGTCGACACGATGGAGGTTGCAGTTCTCCACACTGACCGCTTTCACACTGTGTTGAGACAGTAGCATGAATCCAGATCCAGATTTGTTTGTTCAAACCGAGGTGTCATCTGCAATTATCGTTTAGGAGACTAAGAGAAGTTTGTTTTGGTATCAGGGAGATTTTCTACAGTCTGCTGCTTTGACATCCTTTGACAAAAGGAATTCAGTACTGTCAATTCCTGCTGGCACCCGATATGAATCAAGGTCAGGTTTTGATTTTGATGCGTTACTATTTTGATGCGCAATGTGTTTCATCTTTTTGCTGTCACAAGAAAAAAGTGCTCATCATTGATATGCAAAGACTTCTTGCAAAGCTGTCAAGGATTGCATAAAAAGTGAAAAATAGGCATCAGTGGTATATGGTATGCGCTGTCAAAAGTATATAAAGTAGTGCATCAGTCTTAATTTAAATAGTATTGAATATTTAAATTATGCCATAATTTATCATCAAAATCGGAAAAATCTAAATATTTAGGGTCTTAGGTTTTTGTTTGTTGTTGGTTTCTTTGTTTCTGTGTTTGTGTTTTCAAGATTTTTGCTGTGTCGGTACATTTCCAAACTCTTTGATGTCACTTCCTGTCAAGGTTGGTTAGTACTCAGGTCTGTTGGTGAAGGAGGCTGTGATTCCTCTATTTTCAGTTTCAGTAATTAGACACCCTTCACCACCCCATACCCTGCATACAGGATGCCAAACAGCTCGAAGTATTGTCTCACGTGATTAAAGACAGCTCATTAGCTGTGGCTAGTCACTGTCGGGAATAGTTGAAAACCCATCCAGGGAAGCCATGTTGTCATTGTCTACCCAAACTCTCAAGACATACGCTCTGGTTCCACCACTGCTCCATGACCCATCTGGATGTCTTTATATTCTGATGACCGTCTTTACTAACGTAGTAGTGGGCCAAAGTATGGTGTCATAAATGTGTGTGTTTGAAATGTTATGAAAAGCATTTCCTCAACATCGACATTAACTGTTAAATGTTATTTCCAAAATAGCTGTTGTTTAATTAAAGCTGACATTTTTAGCATTTTCATGTTTGCGCAAACCATTTCCTTCTAGAGTACTTTAATACCTCAGCTACTTTTGACATTATTCCTGTTTACCAATGTAAAAAGTTTTCTGAGTGTAAAAAAAGAAAAATTGACCGTGTTCAAAGATCAATGACATTTAAATGCTTGGCAAATAGTGTTCAAGATGACGTTCCCAAACCCTGTGGAATGTAATGGCTGCTGATTCATTCTCCAGGAAGCATCAAGTAAAACATTGTGTATGTATGTAGCATCTATTAACCTGAAGTATACGACAACAGTTCAAACCTTGTTTATGTATTTGGGCACATTTGTGTCCCACACTCATTGAATTATCTATTCAATGACCTACCACTTATTTGCATTCAGAAAAAGAAATATCTCGGAACAGCCGTAAGTAAACCTAGCTTCAGGGGGTCTTCAGAGTGTTTTCGACCACACACAGTAAATGTGGTTTGTCCTTGAGAATCCCCAGAAATGCAAAAACGCAAAAGGCAAAACAAATTAAATCTCCACAGTGGAGGTCAGTGTTAAACAGATGCATGGTCGGTAGGATCACCCTGCAGAGAGGGACAGTGAAAGGAAGTCAAACAAAAGGGACAAGTAATTGGCTGTCCAACACATTCGTCCAGCGACTATAATTATCCCGGAAAAACCCAATGTTGTGACTGACGTGTGACTGCGTAAAGTCAACTTTTAATGGAAACGTTACGAGGGAAGACCCTCAAATAATGAACACCGTCTGACCACTCTCAGCGGTGTCTCCCAGCATGAGGGTGCCAAAAACGGGGGGGAAAGTTTTCCCGTCGTGCTGGGGGCTGATTAGGCCGAGGACGGGTCTCTGCTGGAGGACAGACCTGGCGGTGGCTCCCCGGAGAATGAATTTGCACCTGCCCCATCCCGAACAATGGCCCGACGCCTCGCACCGTGCGCTGGGCTTAATTAAAAAACATGGCTAATTTGCACACTCTCCTCGGCCCCTCCAAATTGGAAAACCAGTTCACCACTGTGTCTGTTAATTTGCACAGGAAACCTTCCCTCGTCTGAAGGTGGCGGTGGGGCTGGTGGTGTGGGTGGTGGTGGTGTTGGTGTTGGGGGGAGGAGCCGGAGGGGTTTGACAAGGAAGACTGGACACCCAGAGCATCTTCACTGACGTCAGGCAGAGGACAGAAAAAAGGCCTTTCCTTCTTATCTCCGGAACATAAAGGTGGAGAAGAAGGAAAACTTTGATTCGACCAAGCAGAGGGAGTAATCCCCCTGACTGTTAGCAACGCCGCAGGATAATCTCCATACAGTGAAATCACCAGGGGGACACAGAACCGCACGGACACGGCCCTGCTTGACAGCTGACCGGATTGATGATTTTCTCTCCGGGAGAAAATGTACATTGCAGGGGAAAAGAGAAAAAAAAGGGCGGATGAATTATGACAGTTTTCATATTAAGCAGACTTATCGGCAGGAAAAGAGCATTAAGTGTGCCAAGTGCAACAGCCGATAGTATCACAAATTGACCTGCCAATCACCCCCCCCCCCCCCCCACCCTCTCCCCCCACGCTGACTTCAAAGATGCTGATAAGGTATTTAAGGTCATTTAAAGCAGGTCTGTCTGTTAGGCCTTCTTCTGTACTATTTTATCAGTGCCATGTTTCAGGACAAGCCAAAGCTTCATGGTCTTTGACGACATAAAAAAGATTTGGGATAATTCTCCGGGGTTCAAAAATGGAAGTTATCTCACAGGGAAGTTCACTCGCACTAAAATACCCAGATGGATACAATTTTTTTTCGAGGTCTTAAAAGGGGCTGTAGATGATTCTTTGCCAGGCTTAGGAGGTAATGTCATTGATATTTATTCATCTTATGATGGCAAAATCTGTAAACTGATAAGTACATTCATTGCAAGATGACCCCAATGAGTCTTCCATATTTAAGTAATGAATTGTACATACATGAAACTCCCAAATCTCCAAGTCAAAGATAGAATAATCTCCAGTGTAAGGCCATCCCAGCAAGGTATTAAAGTAAGCAAATGGTGGGTAATGCCACTAGATTCAAAAATGTATGTACAATGATGATCCCTTAAGGGTAAATTAAAGCCCTCTGCAAATTGGATGTAACCAAGACTTAAATACAGATTAAAATATTCCAGAATGAAATTTATTTTGCCAATCCCCAATACTGTGTATTTGAACACCCTCACATATAATTTAGATACCCCTGCTATAAACACATTTAATCTTCAAATAACTGCGCCGGCGCTTGAGATAATGACATATTATTACAGCTTTACTGTGATTTGAAATAAAAAGGAATAGGACATTCGAATTAAAGTCAAATAGAGAGTGTGTCAGACACAGTAGAGGGGTATGGAGAGAATCAAACCAGCACAGGAAGAGGAGAAGGTGCATGTGAGGTGAGGTGAGGCAGAGACAATGGTGGGTTGGGGAAAGGGTGAGCACACATGGGGAGTGATACTTCTTGGATATCACTCCACACTTTGAGCCGGAGCTGTCGTACCGGTCGCGGAAGTGCTGACAAACGGTTTGTTTGGACGGACCGCGGGTGGGAGGGGATAGGTGGTGGGGCTGAACAAGGGAATGCTGGGGACTCTTAAAGTTTGTGATAACAAGATTGGGGGCGGGGGTGGAGGAGACTTGATCAGCAGAGGTGACATCTTGATTTATTGACTCATAGGGGTCAGGGTAGGGGAGAGGGGGGGGGGTGAGGATCTTGTGACCTGACCGCGAGGTCACAGTAAATGCCATAGATAATGTAATCTACTCACACTGCCTATCTCTATAACCCAGTCCATGCAAAAACAAAAGTGGTCACTCCACAACATGCATGGGTAACTTCCCCTGACTACGAGGAGGGCTCACACTAAAAATAGAGGGCTCGAATGAGCCGCAATGAGTAAAACATTGAATGAGCGTTTTTATATATTTCAAACAAACGGTCACAAAGCAATCCACACTCTCCCCACCCGAAACCACCAACAACCCCCACCTTCCGCCCACCTTCCGCCCACCTCTCCACCGCGGCCTCGCTCAGCCGCTGGGCTGCTTCAGCTGTTGTTTTTCTCCCTGTTTACTCAGCATCCAGCAGGCGGCCATGTTGTCATCACCTGTGTAATGACTAAGCCCCGAGTACAAAGCTCTAATGAGACGACGCACAGAAAGGGGGAACACTGGGAACACTGGAGCGCACGCACTCCACACAAAGACAAGTTTGAAGCGCAAGATCGCCGGCAGCTATCCAAACATGTAGGGCTGGGCCGGGGTGGGTTTGTTCAAACGGGTCCGGCCCGTATGTTGCAGGGGTTTAAGAGAGGCTAGAGGGGGGCTAGGCCGCGCCGGCCACCGCAGACCGGTACCACGGAGAGGCAGCTGTTAACACTGTTACCACTGCACCACTTCCTGCTCGGCCCCCGCCAGCTGCCTCTCCTCTATTCACACGGACACACACACACACATACACACACACACGTTACACACCTACCACCCCCCCCCCCCCCCTCCGGCGTGCTGGAAGCTGGAAGCAGGCGGGGGTTGAGCCAAAGTGTTAGCAGCCAGGTCGACGACAGACAGCTCCTTTCTGTCCACCGTGGCTCTGTGTGTGTGTGTGTGTTACTGTAGCGGCCGGGAGGAGGGAGTTTACCCTGGGCCACAGAGAACCAAGCATGCATGGCGACCACAATGGCCCCCGCAACACACCTACCTTCACCAGACCTCCTCCTCCTCCTCCTCCTCCTCCTTCTTCTTTGTTTTGTTTTTTTTATATGGACAATATGCAACACGTTTTACTAGCCACCGCAGGTCCGACCTGTCGCCGGAGGTTTGAATCCCTGCCACATGCACAATGATATAGGATGGCGTGTGTGTGTGTGTGTGTGTGTGTGTGTGTGTGTGTGTGTGTGTGTGTGTGTGTGTGTGTGTGTGTGTGTGTGTGTGTGTGTGTGTGTGTGTGTGTGTGTGTGTGTGTGGTGTGTGTGTGTGTGTGTGTGTGTGTGTGTGTGTGTGTGTGTGTGTGTGTGTGTGTGTGTGTGTAAGCTGGTAGCCTACAATAGAGCTGCAAGCACGCGTGTAGCATGCCGTGCAGAATGTAGATGTAAGCAGATCAAAGCCCTTTATTGTAGCCCTTTACTTTTGTCTTGGGTGCATTGTTTGAATCGTATGTTTGCATGGTAGAATATCTACAAAAACAATGTTTGTATTTTCATGTAGAGGCCTATACCGAAGATTCCTGAATGTGAAGACAAAATGGATGATTTTCCTATTCAAATGTACATCTACTTTGAATTAGTGTTGAATAAAAAAAAAGAATAACTCAAAGTTATACAAGTTTAACTCCAACAACATATGCAAATATTGATAGATTAATACAGGGAATATTGTGTGTGCATCAAGGCCACTGCGTATTCCTGTAACTTCAGATATTGTCTGTCAGAGAGACTGATGAATATTCAAGTAATTACATTATGTGCATAAGAGAGACAACTTGTGTCTTGCAATGTAAATACCACCCCCACCGATCGGATCACTGCCGCTTTATATGGCTAGGATTTACTCAAAGCACCACCAACGCACTCATATGCCTAATGTTTGTGTGTGTGTGTGTGTGTGTGTGTGTGTGTGTGTGTGTGTGTGTGTGTGTGTGTGTGTGTGTGTGTGTGTGTGTGTGTGTGTGTGTGTGTGTGTGCGTGTGTCTGTGTATGTATGTGTCTGTGTGTGTGTGTGTGTGTCTGTCTTTGTGTGTGTGTGTGTGTGCGTGTGTGTGTGTGTGTGTGGTGTGTGTGTGGGAGGGAGCGATCATATATAGAATGTAGACCCCAGGTAAAAAACAACGAATGTTTGTGTTTGTTATGGATGCCGGTAGTTCCTCTTCTTCCTCCTCTTCCTCCTCTTCCTCCTCCTCTTCTTCCTCTGTGTACGTGGAGTTGGATGGATGGAGGCTGGGGAGCTGGTGTTGGTGATAGCGGTGGTGGTGAGGAGGTGTCAAATGATTATAGCTGAGATGGGAGATAGTGGACTCGGTGTGTGGTATGGAGGGAGGGAGGGAGGGAGGGAGGGAGGGAGGGAAGGGGGGGGGGGGGAAGAGATAAGAGAGAAGCATGCGTGTTTAAAGTGTGCTGTGATCAGGCCGGTACGTGTAAGGGAAGCAGTGACAGGTGTTGGATGAAGGTGGACTAGTCTCTCTCTCTCTCTCTCTCTCTCTCTCTCTCTCTCTCTCTCTCTCTCTCTCTCTCTCTCTCTCTCTCTCTCTCTCTCTCTCTCTCTCTCTCTCTCTCTCTCTCTCTCTCTCTCTCTCTCTCTGATGGAAAACAACAGCGGGGATGTTTGTACAAAAAGTTACAAAGCAGCTAAAAATAGCAAATGCTGCAGAAATAATTTCAGACTTTGAGGGCTAAATTAAACGTTACTGCGTGAGGCTCTTTTTATCGGTTCTTGTGGTTTATAAGGAGTCGTTTGTAGCATTTTTGGTAAATTAAGGAAACTCATGTTGTGGTAAGCGGTCTTTTTGGGCTGATGGCATGGTGATCAATGTGTGTGTGTGTGTGTGTGTGTGTGTGCGTGCGTCTGTGTGAGATATTCAAAGGTAGGAAAGCGGTGGATGGGAGATTAAGGAATGGAAAAGAAAAAAAGAAAGATAAAAAAGAGAGAGAGATTGCACCACCCCACCACACCGCACCACACCCAACCTCCTCCAACCAACCTCAGCGCGGCTGCACCCCCCACCCATCCAGCTCACAGCCTCATCCATCAGACAGGCCAAAGCACCCAGATCTCTCTCTCTCTCCTCGCTCTCACTCTCTCTCTTTGTCTCTCTCTCTCTCTCGTTGTCTCCCGTCCTTATTAACATACTCTGCCCAGTCTGTCTGGTCGTCTTTTATTTTTTTTTCTTCTCTCTCCTCCCTCCTGGTCTCTCTCTCTGCCTCCTACCTGGTCACTCCATCCGCAGTCCTCTCATTCTGTCTCTACACCCATTCATCCTGGTTCTGCCTATTTCTCTCGCTGTCTGTCCATCACACTCCACTCTTCCACTAATCACTCCCCATCCTCTCTCTCTCTCTCTCTTTCTCTCTCCCTCTCAGTCTTCTCCATGTATGGCACAACACAAAGACAGATTCAAGCCTTTTCTCAGCCCATGAAACATTTAACATTTCATTCCAGGGAGGTTGGCAGACGCGGGTAAAGGATGTCCTAATGAATCTAACTTATTGTCCACCCCGGGTGCCCTCGCTAGCTTAATATGAGATGCCTTTACGTCGGCTCCATCCATTGTCTTCATGGACTCTTTCTTTCTCCTTTCTTGCTAATCCTATAGTCTTGCATAGCAGTCGCTCCAAGCTACTCCACATTTGCCTGGCTCTAATGCTTTGCGACGCCCATTTCACGTAAAATTCCCTCAGCCAGCAACTGTGACGGTGGATATGTGGATTAAACATATGTTGTTTTTTCCCTATGTTATTTTGCATTCCTCCTCCAAAAACATATACATTATAAGGATTCTTAAAAGTTCACCAGTAGCCTACAACTTGGCCGTTGGATTTGATTCTCCCTAAAGCGCCGTTTAGTGGTCTGAAGCCTGGGAGTTTAGTGATTAGCATTTAGAATCACAGCTTTGTGTTTGAGTTTGTGTTTGCTCAAGTCAACTCTTACCATTCTCCCTTGTCTGCGGATTAGAGAGTGAAACATAACAAAACGCCGCCAGCGCCGGTAATCCATCTGAGCCCCAAGGTCTCCCATCTCCTTGCCCTCACCCTTTTGTACCAGTGTGAACCTGAGAACCCCCCCTAGCCCTGGGACCCTTAGCTCTGAGACCAGGTGGTCCATGGTCTCGACCTTCCCTACTAGGGCCCAAAGTCTCGTGGAGGGGGTTCTGGGGGTGAGGAGGTTGGAAGGAGGTCTATTGACGCTGAGAAGCCTGTTTCAATTGTTGTTGCGGGCGAAGGCTGCCTTTTGGCCTTGACAATGGTCCGTTTATGTGTCAGCCGTCACGTGGTGGGGAGAAGCCATCTCTATCTCATGGCAGCCCGTTGTCTGCGACCGTCTTGTTGGGTTGTGGTCAGTCCTTGATCAAACACACCATTGTCTTCCGTTGAATGCCCACCTCCCTGTGGAAATCTGGGCAAGTGGGTGCTGCGCGCTGGATTCATGGTCTAAAGAAGCTCCCAGAGACATCTATACGTCTGTCTGTCTGTCTGTCTGTCTGTCTGTCTGTCTGTCTGTCTGTCTGTCTGTCTGTCTGTCTGTCTGTCTGTCTGTCTGTCTGTCTGTCTGTCTGTCTGTCTGTCTGTCTGTCTGTCTGTCTGTCTGTCTGTCTGTCTGTCTGTAAAGATAGATAGATAGATACATACATACATACATATCTGTCTATCTCACTATCTAGCTGTCTAGTTATCTTTACACTATCTCAATCTATCTGTCTGTATGTCAATCTATATGTTTCTAATATATATATATGTATGTATGTCATAAAAATGTTGTAATTGTGTCTATCTGTCTATCCTTATTCTATAAATACATATCATTCATCTCTCCCTTCTGCATAGAATCAAACCCAAATATATGCCACACATAAGCACACACACACACACACACACACACACACACACACACACACACACACACACACACACACACACACACACACACACACACACACACACACACACACACACACACACACACACACAGACACAGAGACATATGCACACTTTAATTGGACCTCATTATATAACCCCTATGCATGCATTTTAAAGTCTGAAGATTATTTCCAAACATTCCAGGCAATTTATGTCCCTCAGAATGGTGTTGGTGCGAAAACGTGTAAAACCAAGACAGGCTGGTCCCAGGAGAGGAGCCGTACGGATCTTCAAACACCATTGATGGTTTACTGCTTACCAGCGCGTCGTCTCTGAGAACTGTCAAAACCCTCATTTTGACATGACAGAGTTTGCTATGCAGATGCAGGTCAGCTGTTTCCCTTATTTATTTATTATTTAAATGTCTCCAACCACGGAATATTTTTTTTTCCCATTATTCTCTGTTATGCTTAGAGGACGGTTTCCTTCCAGCTTCTACCAGACTGAGCATTAGCGAGAGGGGCTCCTGATGTCTTCATGCGGTCTCTGTGGCCCCCCTGGCCGTCACTAGGGGCCTGTCGAAGGCCCTCAAGAGACGTTGTCGAGAAAGCTGTCAAGTATAGCTATAGGGGTCCCTGTGTGATACACACACCCCTGCCAATGCAAAGATAGCATTGAGAACATAGTCGCCGTTTATTTTCCACTTCAACAACCCTTGATCACGAAGCACTAAAGAGCGTTTGTCAGAGCGGGTGCATGTCTTTTTGCCGTAAACATTTTGCTTCTGGATTCAAAACCCTTGAGGTGGGATTTTCGTAAAAATGTATAGTACCAACACAAAGTCGACTGTAAGGAACTCTGTATTTCTGGGTTACTTGTGTGTGTGTGTGTGTGTGTGTGTGTGTATTTGGACGACTGTGGAAGTGCGCCTAGGCATTCCGTTGCAGTGTAATTGTCATCAACTTTACCGTTTTTTATTTTTACCTTAGCATACAGTAAAAGGGTGGAGTGGGGGGGGTGTTACAGAGACGGATCATCTGCAACACGGGCGTTAAAAACAGATAGCGGATTAGCCGGCCTTGGCCGTTTGCTGCCGGATCAGAGAGGAGAGAAGGGGGGACCATGATGCACGGTGAAGGGTTTAAAGGTTTTATGCAAAACATGATATCTCTCCTCCCGTTCCATTAACCGGCCCTATTGAATCACTTAATATGGTACAGACGTCTTTTCCACGAAGCAATTAAAGGATTACTCTAATACAAATCAAACTGGCTGTTTGCTGTTGGGTGGGGGGGGGGTGGGGGTAGGGGTGCTGGTGGTGGTGGTCACCGAAACACATAGAACATGCCAGAATGAAAGACAACGTCTACCTCTCCCCAGTACTCAAGAGGACCGTGGCAGTGGCTTCCTGTGGCGATAAACTTGCGTGTTCTCTATCAGAACATGAGTGTTGTAGCTCTACCGGGTACCAGCAACAACAACTAAGAGTTTGGTGTCTGCCAACGACTTCATTTGATCAGCTTTATGTAAAGCAGCCGCGGGACCAGCAAACATGGAGGAGGAAGATGAATTGCAAATGTTTACCGTGGACCGTGTGTGTTTGTGCATGTGTGTGTGTGTGTTTGTGTGTGCGTGTGTTTGTGTGTGCGTGTGTGTGTTCCGACACGATAGTCCGGTCCCATGCACCCAAGGGGAAGGTGGAAGAACACATTAATATTGTAAGCCTTTTTGCTTATCACACACTGCTGTCTACTTAGTGTTTGAGGAGAGTATTGTGCCAGACACATCGTGTGCAATGTAACATGTTTATTAACAACAACCTGCTGTCAGTTCCTTAATACAAAATAATTATTGTATCATATATCATTAACATGTCTGTATCATTTGGGTTAGCATCTTAAAAAAAAAATCTTATGAATCAGACAATTTATATATGTTTTCATCTAGTTTATACATGATTTATCTAGTTTCATGCAGCTAGGTCGCTGCTGAGGCGCAATTATTTGTGGCCCAAGTCAGACAAAGAAGGCAGGGCTAATGTGCTAACATCCGCTACGCCGAGACGATGCTAATGACTAGCGAGGAGTTCCAGGTCTTGTTGCCATGTGTTAATCAGCTCTGCCTCCGATCACAGGGACTTAATTACCCAGCGTTATGTGGAGGGTAACTGCAGCTCACTAGGTGTTTCACAAACAATCACAGCCTAGGCCTATGTTGTATCCTCTGGAGAAGCTTTGTAGTAAAATTAAGGAAGGTTTTAGATTTTAGGGAAATATAGATTATATAGAGTGTCTTCTGTGTTACTTAACAGTAAGAGTACATTATACCGCAAACAGAAAACAGAATGTGTGTGTGTGTGTGTGCACGTGTGTGTGTGTGTGTGTGTGTGTGTGTGTGTGTGTGTGTGTGTGTGTGTGTGTGTGTGTGTGTGTGTGTGTGTGTGTGTGTGTGTGTGTGTGTGTGTGTGTGTGTGTGTGTGTGTGTCTGTGTGTGTGTGGTTTGTTCACGTGCGTGTGTGTGTGTGTGTGTGTGTGTGTGTGTGTGTGTGTGTGTGTGTGTGTGTGTGTGTGTGTGTGTGTGTGTGTGTGTGTGTGTGTGTGTGTGTGTGTGTGTGTGTGTGTGTGTGCATTTATGAATGCATTCTGTGTGCCTGTGTCCCAGGGAGATGCTAATCTCAAGTCTGTGCCATCAGCCACCTCTTGAGCTGCCCCCTAATGCCATCTTTCACAGCTCCATGTTCTCCAGCCCAATAAACTTCTCTTGCTGGATGACACTGATCCTGAGGAGTCGTTCTCCACACATGGACTCATAACATGCGTATTTATCACTGGGCACGCCTTTTCCATACATACCTTCTTTTTTTTATGCATTTGATTCATCATTGTATTCTTTAAAATGATGATGTGTAAGGCAAAAAGAATACAGACAGGAAGACACAAAAGAAAAAAAAACGAACCCTAACCTTCTTACTCTTAATACGCTCTGTGATCCATTTTTCAAAATTATAGTCCCTGTTATTAAAGTTTGGGATTTTATTGTCCTTTCACAACAGCGGCAAACACCGATCCAGCATCACAGCCTATTCTATTATTACTCGTATATTTTGTTCATCCTTCCCTCAACAGCAAAACCAGTAAAACTTTATAGCCTAAGGTCACATATTAAACTGGGACTACACGACGACTCAGCAGAACTGGCAGGGAAGAGAAATGTGCATGCGGGTTGGTCTGAATACATGAATGAATGAATGACTGAATGAATGCAGTTAATGATTTATCGTCCGCAGGGAGCCACTTGCGAGCCTGTCTTGTAATTTCCTGGTCGCTGCAGCCTTTATGTAAAAAAAACAAAAAAAAACTGAAAACCTAACCCAGCCTCTTTTTAATCTGCTCCTCCTCGTCATCTCATCGCTATGCTGGGACCAGGAGACTCTACATTTCCCCAAAGTGCCGCCCACAGCGACCAAATGTCCAGCACCGGGTTTTTATTTGAGCTATGATCCTAAACAAAAAAGAGAGAAGAGAGAAGGGATTCAGATGACTGTGCAAACATGCTGTATAGTGTGTATTTTCATCCCAATAATGTTAATATTACCCCTGAGGCTGGATTTGTAGAGTTTATGGGCTATGTAAAGTGTAATAGATATCTATGGCTAGCTGATTTGGAAAACAAATTTTCTTAATAGAAAACCTTGATGAGTAATCAATGTCAGCATATATATTTGGGTAGGACTTTAGAAGAACTTCAACTTTAAGCATCAATAAAGTAGTAGGAAATAGAGAATCCAATAATTACAAAGCATGTTCTTAAACTAATACTCATTTGTAGGCTTTTCATAATCAGTTGTAAATTGTTTAAAACATAGATTTTGGTTCATAAGATCATTTATAATACGCAAGTTCATAATTTACAAACTATTTTAACGTGTTTAATGATGCTTTATAGATATTATGTAAGAGCTAAATCATTAGTTAAGTATTTTGTTTAGTCGTTTGACTATCAATGCCTTAATGAGCATGTGTAAACTACAAGTAATGTGTGGTAAGGCCTCACTTTAGTTGAGCTCACACAAAATACACAAATGGTTTAAAACAACATCCATTTAGCCATTATCTTATTAATAATGTATAACTGATTATCAATGATTTACTAATAAGCATTCAGTATTGATAGTTATGAATACTGAATTCAGTATTAATTCACTTCTTACTTCTGCTTTATTAATGCTTCAAAGTTGCAGTCATCCTAAAGTGCTGCCAGTGTTTGACTCCCAGCTAAAAGGTTCTGGGTTTAAACGCCACTGTCCACATTCATCCTCAATAAACCCTACCCCTACCTGTCCTTAATGACATAACTTTGAGAATCCAAAGTCGTGTGAAGTGGCTAAATGATTGTGTGTCATTGTTGTCTTATGTAGCCTTCAACATGTTGTTGTGTGGAAGTTGATGCAAGGCTCTTTGACCCTTCAACAATGAAAAGGCACTTATCTGGCAACGTGTGCACAGGGCAGAACCCTCTAGGAACCTCTTGTTTAGTTTAAATGAATGAAAGTCTCATTGAACCCACCTATCCTCTTTTGTCTTGTTGGGGGGGGGGGGGGTTCTTCTTTAACCAACATACCATTCCAAGCCTGTTTAAGAGTTGTCCCTGGTAACCTGACCTCCTTTGTGTATGTATAAGTGTGTGTGTGTGTGTGTGTGTGTGTGTGTGTGTGTGTGTGTGTGTGTGTGTGTGTGTGTGTGTGTGTGTGTGTGTGTGTGTGTGTGTGTGTGTGTGTGCGCACACACACACACTCCACACACACACACACTCCATTGGCTAAAGCAAGCCCCGCCCGCTGCATTGGCCAGCAGGTCAACCCGGCGTTGGACAAAAAGCTTTCAGACAACAGAGTCAAAGTTTAATGTCTATCATTATTACGGAGTGTGCATTGTGTCTCCAGACAGGTAAACACATCTTTATTGATCCGTTGAATGGCCAATGACAATATGTTGTCCGGATGTATGCCTCCATTTAGTCTGCTCCATTTCAGTAGGCAGGAGGGTTATAATGTACTACTCACACACACACACACACACACACACACACACACACACACACACACACACACACACACACACACACACACACACACACACACACACACACACACACACACACACACAGAGGGACCCCATGATCTGTTTGCTAAATAAATGGGGAGAGCGATGGCTGATCCATAACCTGGTCAGCCCTGGGCTGCCAAAAAGAGAACGGCTGGAGCCTTTACAGCCTTTAAATCATTCCTAAAAGAGCTTCCTTTCCACATTCAATCTGAAACGCATTCCAGAGAAACAAAAGGGTTCGATGACAAGATCCTTCACAATAAAAGTGTATTCCTTTATGATCTGGTGTGATTCGTGTCCTATACTATACAGATGTATACGAGAGAAATGTCAAATGCACATCTTGATGTATGGTGGCCCCTCGGAGATGTTACTGGTGATACTCCAGGTATCAGGCTTTGCTATCCTCTGCCGGTGCCGTCACACGTGATGGAGCAAGGCCTTGTTCTATTACAGCCTTCTCTTTCAACCTGCACCAATTAGACGCCTCGCTTTTTAAGTTGAAATGGAGGCGTAGCCGTCGCCATTGGCCCCATCTGATACAGGGGCCTCTTTCAAAAAGAGAGAAGGGGGGGGGTAGAGAGAGAGAGAGTGAGAGAGAGAGGGGGGGAAGAGAGAGAGAGAGAGAGGGGGAGAGAGAGAGAGGAGAGAGAGAGAGGGGGGAGAGAGAGAGAGAGAGTGAGAGAGAGAGAGGGAGAGAGAGAGAGAGAGAGAGAGAGAGAGAGAGAGAGAGAGAGAAGAGAGAGAGAGAGAGAGAGAGAGAGAGAGAGAGAGAGAGAGAGAGAGAGACAGGCGGCTGGCATGTTGTTATTTTGTTGAACTGCTCTACTTAGTGTAAAAAGCAGAAGACACCTCCTCACAGCAGGCAGTGGACAGCTCTCCCCTCCGTAATGACGCATAACTGCCAACCCCCCCCCCCCCCACACACACACACACACATACAAACACACACAAACACACGCACACACACTCTGACTGGTGGGCTTCTATGACGCTGGGGGGGGGGCCCTCATAACTATCCATTAGGGTCCACATCTGATGTCACAGAGTCAACCCATTCAAATTTTTATTTTGCTTGTGCTTGTTTGTTTGATCACTTTGCTGTTTTAAACACACACTACAAACAGAGTTACCCCTCCCCAGCACCCTAACCGCCATCAACCTCCCCCAGGCCCACCTCCACAATCTCCTCTAATGCAGTCTCTCTCTCTCTCTGCTGTTCCTCTGGTTGACTGTGTCTCACTCTCTCCATCTTTCTGTTTTCCTATCTATCTTTGTTTCCTTCTGTTACTTTCTTACTACCCCTCGCTTTCTCCCTCTGTGCCTCTATCTGCTCTCTCTGGTGCACATTTTCACCTCTCTCTCTCTCTCTCTCTCTCTCTCTCTCTCTCTCTCTCTCTCTCTCTCTCTCTCTCTCTCTCTCTCTCTCTCTCTCTCTCTCTCTCTCTCTCTCAGTCGTCCCTCCTCAATCTTTTTTATTTCCCCCCTCAGCCTCTCTGCTGATGTCCGTTCTCCTCTAGTTTCCTCTCTGTTCCTCTCCCGGTTTTTTCGTTGGCCATATAAATAAGCACAGTGGGTGATTCCCCACTATATTAAAAAAGTGTTGGTATAAAAAAGGACTCTAATCAGCCGAGCCATGCTGCAGCACACTATCAGTGCTAAATTAAAGCCCTGAGCAGAGAGAGCTGCATGGCAATAACAATATTGCATAGGCCGGTCACAGCAATAATCAGCACAAGGATGCTCCATGCTTGGTGCCTCATGCTAGGCTCTCCATCAGGGTATTACTGGGGGCTCTGAATGCACCTTCACCATTGCTCTACATTAAGCACAGACCTACGTTAGGATACCGTGTGTGCCCAAGAGAGAGGACCTATGGCTATGGGTGTTGAGTTGGAACGGCTGTACAGTGTGTCATTTTAGACAATGCAGAGATGTGGGTTTTTTTTATGGGGAAATTGTCTAGCCTACTAAAATCTGTTTTTTATGAGGGAAGGAAACTTTTAACCAACCATGTTGTTGCCGCTGTTGTTGTTGTCGTTTTTGTCAAAATGTAAAAACATATATACTGTACATGTATATATTGAGATATATGGATATATTGATTTACTAACCCAGTATTTAATCTCAGTCACAGCGTAGTAGCATGTTTTTTAATGGAGCGGCAGTCCCATTATAACATGACCGTAATATATTGTAATGCATTGGGGCGATAACAGAGAGAGAGAGAGAGAGAGAGCGGGGGAGAGTGAAAGAGAGGGAGACCATGTCGCTGAGCGCTGGCAGCACCTCTCATGAATCCAAGGCGATTATGGATAACAACCGCATTACGGCATGATACATCAAAGACATGGCTTTCCTCTCTGCAGGGGGGCCACTCTGGAACATTTACAAAAAACGGAGCAATTCATGAAGGCTGGCCGCTTGAAAACGCCATGCTCTGAAATGTGTCATAAGAGGGGGAGAGAAAGAGAGGGAGAGAGTGCTTTTTGATCCAGCTTGACTCCACGCAGGACCTCTGACACCCTCCCCGCGATACAGCCTCCAATTAAACCTCGGGAGAGGAGAGTGTCAATAAAGGACAGAAGGATGAGGAGGAGGGAGATGAGATGCTGGCACTCGTATGATGTGAAAACATGTGTGGTCAGTTAATGGCTCATGCGTATGGAAAACTAGAACACATTCGTGATTCAAGGCAGGCCTTTCTTTACAGTATATGATTAAACTGAGGGCGATAAAGCAAGTGATTCGAGAGGATGTTTGCAGTACCGCGCAAAAACAAAAAAAATGAACCAATGCAATTCATTTTCAGTACCGTGTTATCAACACAAACAATGAAGAATAAAGGCAGTTGACCAAAGAGGATTTCTTTAATCACATAGTCAGTAATAACCCACCAGGAGCCACCATTTGAATTTGAAGCCAATAATATAGATTACGCTCATGAATACACATTCACAAGGGGATCTACTGTATGTGCCACGTATTCCTTCACACTCGCCGTAATTGCAACCTTGTTGTGTTAATAAGCAGCTGTACTTTCACACCGAGGTGCGAGGACTGCCGGTCGCGCCTCTTAAGTTGTGTTTATGTGCCTGCGCTCGCCTCGCACCTGTTAGCGATAGCGTTGTGTTTTTTCAGGACAACGCCGAGGCCCCCTTATCAGATGCTGGTTCCCTCCTACAGGTATTATAATGACTGTTATCACACAACGCCTTCACAGGGCTCCCACGTAGGAGCTACACTGCACCAATCTGTGTGTGCGCGTACGGTGTCCATGTGTATCAAGAGGCATGTGTGTATGCATGTATGTATACATGCACACGTGTTTGTGTGTGTGTGTGTGCGTGTGTGTGCGTGTGTGTGCGTGTGTGTGTCGTGTGCGTGTGTGTGTGGTGTGTGCTGTGTGTGTGTGTGTGCCCGCGCGCATGTGTGTTTGTGTGTGCGCGTGTGTGTGTGTGCGTGTGTGCGTGTGCGTGTGTGTGTGTGTGTGTGTGTGTGTGTGTGTGTGTGTGTGTGTGTGTGTGTGTGTGTGTGTGTGTGTGTGTGTGTGTGTGTGTGTGTGTGTGTGTGTGTGTGTGTGAATTGGCCAAAATGGGATGACAATCAAACAGAAGACAGGTGGTTCAGGAATATAGAATCACAGTATAACCGCGGGATTCTGACACACTTAGTGGGCAAGGACCAGGTGACAATATGCCCCTTCACCATCAACACACCACAGAGTTGAAAACATACCAATTCTGCCTGGGATATCATTACACGTACATGGATATTCCCCTCTGGGCAACACCAGAACCTCCTTCTCTCATGAGGATTACTTTAAAAACAGCTAATTCTTCCTCCGTTCCTCACAAAGCCCAAAACCAGCCAACCACGGCCTGGACCCGTCAATATTTCCCCCTTACATGTGAGCTTCTCGATTACCAGGACCTTAATTAACAGTATTTAAGTGTCTATTGAAACACCAATGGTTGACTGGCTCTCGGCTGACCCCCGCCTGGCCCCTGCTCTCTGCTGCCTCGGAGGCTGCCGCTCTACTCCTCATTATAATGGCATGATTGCAGGTAACCACTGGCAGTATCAACAGTGTTAATTACCAAAGAGAGAGGGAGAAAGAGAGAGAGAGAGGGAGAGAGGGAGAGGGGGAGAGGGGGAGAGAGAGAGGGTTTTGGTGCCACACTGGCCCAAATAAACCTGGGCAGCACGCTGAATAAATAACAATTATCGTTATCAGGCCTGGGCTTCTTTCATTACCAAGGGGCTGGCCTAATGTTGGATGTGTGCTCATTAACGGAGACAAATGTGTTGTTTTTATCTCACAATTACCAATTAAGTGCTGGTGCTGTTTTGAAGAACAGGAAGAAAAAAAAAGACAATAGGCCTACAAAAAAATGAGTTTTGCATTGTTTATTTATTTGTGTTATTTGATATGGATGAATGCACCCATCCAAATCAGTAAACAAATTAGAATCGAAAATGATGTAAATCTGTGTGGTTTAACACAGTTATTTAACACTGTTGGCAACTTTGGCTAGCTTGATCGCATTGGAGCTGAATGGAAATTTGCATTCCTGCTATGCTAGCCTAGCTAGTATAGCAGGGACAATGTCAGCCATGCATATTTTGATGGATCGTTAGGAACATCAAAACATAGGGGCTTTGCTGACGAAAGACGAAAGGGGGATAGAGGGCACAAAATCTGTTATCCAAAAGCTGAATATTTCTTCATGTGTCGTAATTGTGTGGTCTCTTACATTTTCTAAATGTGAAAAATTGCTCCACTGTTTTTCAGCAAGCCACATCTCTCAACAGCGTTAAATAACGGTTTAAACCACACAGCGTTGGAAGGGGAAAATCAGGCCAAACGCCCAGTTGTTTGTACTCAGTGGCGCAAATGGTTAAAAGCAAACGTTATCATTTTTTCTCCCTTTTTTGTTGGAAAGCTTTAGATTTTTTTTAACGACAGCTAAATAGGGTTGAAATGTGTCAGGACGTTGTAGGGTTAACTTTTGCTGACAATAAATGACCAGAGACGTTCAATTATTGAATTATTGATGTTCTTTGAAAACAAATCACATCAACGTCTTTTTGACACACACCAGCAAGGTAACTCCAAGGGCGATACAGTTATAAATTGCTTGAATATGCTGTAGATTAGTGTGAGGATTAAAGAGATTATCCGATTCATTCTCTATGTCGCCTTGTATCGTTCATTCTGTGATGTTCACTTTCGCTCATTCTGTTATGTAATTGCCTCCTGTCAATAGTGTTTGATTAGCTAGATTACCCGAAAGAATGATCAATTTAAAGATATTTTGTCATTGGCAAAATCCTGCCATGTCAATACTGTTGCTTGTTGCTGCCCAAACATTATCGTCTGTTTAGTGGTTTAAGCAGTGATTTTTTTTAATATATATATATATATATATATATATTTATAAATATGCTTACTGATTTAGTTCTAACACTTGCCTATTGATGAAAGTTGATCTCTTCTTATGCAATCTGTGAGTTATGATTAATATTTACCTGAGATTTGATTTAATATTGCTGGTATATCTATTCCGTACCACCCTTGGAATGGCTCTCATGTGCTTCGTCCAGTGATGTGTAAAAACCAAATGAAGAGGCCTTATACCCCTCGACGGCCTTCTCAAGGTTTAACCACATATTTAACAGGCTCTGGGACTTTCCCCCCCCCCACTAATTTCCCCCTAACTGGATATATATTGCCTGGGAATTCACTTCACATGTATTTTTTGTTTTTTTTTCATGTCTAACCTGCCTCTGAACCGTCAAATATCTGCCTGAACTTGATCCATCCCTTTTTACACATTTTGTGAAGCTCTAAACCCCTGTCAAGCTCCTTAGTACCAGTCGACCGATCAAAGCCACACAAGCCCTCCCCGTCCTCTGCTGAATCCAAGCACAAGTTTGGGATTGTCTGAAAGGTGGAAGGGATGAGGAGGGGGGAGGCGGCGGGGGTGAGGTCGGCTAGGGTTGGGTTAATAGGTGCACCCGAAGCAAAATGAAATGCCATTGTTTCATTCTGATCATACCTCACTAACTCAAATGAACTCCTCTGAACAGAGCTAAGGCAAACAACAATGTGCTGGGGATATAAAGGCGCAGGCCTGCCTATTTATATTATATTATCTGTCTTGTGGGGTTTGAGCCCAAGGCCTGCAACATAATCTTGTTATATTCCAAAGGCAAACAACACCCCTGGGTTGACCTTTGGCACTGCTGCTGGTTCTAGCACCACAATAGGCCAGGTCAGCGCAGGACATCCTGGTGACATGCACTTAACTACTTTGTTTGGTAAAAAAAAACAATCTTGTTTGTATTTAAAAACTGATGCTTACATTGATTACAATGATTGTTTTAACATTAATAAGGATTTGTTCAGGATTGTTTTTAAATAATAGTATTATATCGGTAACATTCAGGTGTTGGAACGTTTTCTGCCGAATGTCATTGTCATGTTTTGCCTTCTTGCTGCAGATTGAATCAGCGTGCTTGCAGTTTATAATGCTCTCAGTGAGTGTGTGTGTGTGTGTGTGTGTGTGTGTGTGTGTGTGTGTGTGTGTGTGTGTGTGTGTGTGTGTGTGTGTGTGTGTGTGTGTGTGTGTGTGTGTGTGTGTGTGTGTGTGTGTGCGTGTGTGTGCATGCGTTTGTAGTTTGTACGCGCGTGTGTGTGTGCGTGTGTGTGTGTCCGCACGCACGGCCATATGTGAATGCGCGTGAGGTTGTGCACGTGGTATGCATGTGCAGGACGGTATTATTCGGCGGCGGGAAGCAGGGAGGAGGGCCAAGGCAGCAGAGATCACTGCCGGTGTGTGACAGCTGACAATTTCAGGCTTTTGATTAAGATTTGTTGATATGACCAGTCCCTGGGTTCCCCCCCCCCCCCGCGCCCCCCAAACTCACTGCAGGGATGCCGGCTAGCCTGGCTTCTCAGCAGACAGGGTAGGACGTCAGTTGACAGAATCCGGCGCTCGCGGGAGCCCTCTGCCCATCGCCTGCCGTACCTCCCCAGTAATTAGAGTGTGTGCGATGTGCAGGGGAGAGAAACACACCAACAGAGAGCACCGTGTCATGGACATGGCCAATTATACAGCCATTTGGCTTGTGAATTCAACCAGCCCTTGTTGTAGCACGTACACACCCTCATGCGCATGCACACAAAGCTTGACACGCACACACACACACAAACACACAACTTGACACACATGCACATACACACACATACACACACCCACACACACACAAACACACAACTTGACACGCGTGCACACACACACACACACACACACACACACACATACACAAACACACACAGGCTGACACACAATCACACACACACATGCAGTCACATCAACACACACCCCCACACACAGGTTGAAAACGCATGCACACACACAGACACAGGCACACACACACACATAGGTTGACATGCAGACGCACTCACTCACACAATGGGATCATTAAAGAAGTGAATGGGGTTTAATCCTGACATATGCTTATTATTTACCAGAAAGTCGTGTCAGCTGTATCACGGAGCACCCTGGCTGCTCCCTATTATTACTATATTCTACATGTATCCATATCGAGGTCCTCACCTGCATGCCGGTGTGTGTTTGTGTGTGTGTGTGTGTGTGTGTGTGTGTGTGTGTGTGTGTGTGTGTGTGTGTGTGTGTGTGTGTGTGTGTGTGTGTGTGTGTTTGTGTTTGTGTTTGTGTTTGTCTGCGTAGCTACAATGCATTGTATTTTGGAATCCTAACAATCCTGACAGAAATGTTGAAGTTGAGGAATATTGTTTTGGAGAAAACAGCTTCAGTAGGCGTTGAGGGTGTTACAAAGCTTAATATATCTATATATTTTTTGTGATTATATTATAAACGTTTTGATTCGAATGAGGATGGTAATAACCTAAAAGCAATGCTTTTTTCTTAGATTGTTACAATGTGAAATCCTTGAATAATACATCATAAGCAGGCAATTATCTTGTTCTGCGAGTTATATGAAATGCGAGAGTTATTACCTGCTTACATTTAGCACTAGCCCAATGGATGCTGTTGACTGCAGGAAACCTCTTTAAAAGTGGTCCTCTTCTTCTCGGGGAAGCGGGCAAAAGGGAGGGAGGAGGAAAAGTTAATTGTAGCATTTGCTCATCCAGAAGACAGAGCTGACAAAAGGTCTGCTCATTTAGGAATTAGAGACACACATTTAGCCACAAGAAATGTAAAGTGGGACTGCTTACTACGGAGAGCGGAGCTTAAGTGCAAGACGGCAGAAACATAGTTTAGGCCTTTTTTTATATCGTTGTTTTGTTATTTCAGTTGACTCATATTTAACAGTGTGTCACATTTCTACATGTTTTTATTTTACAGTCCTTTTCAGATTCATAAATAGGATTTTTTTTTTTTGAAAAATCAGAGCTTGTGAGGTTTGGTCCAACGGTGGCCGTCTTAAATTCATTGGCTAATAGTTAACGACATGAGGAAATGGCCGACACAATGACACAATGGCTTACCCACACAGGGACTCACTCACTATTTATAAGGGGGGGGGGCGGGGGGGGCTGGGTGGTGGGTGGGTGGGGGAGGTGATCATGTAGCACCTCATCAAGTCTGTGACCTCTTTGAGCTAAATATCACAGAGTCAAAGCTGCTTATCTCAGTACTGTCCAAACTGGCTAGTATTAGCCAAAGAAGACTAGCAATATCCGGATATGGCCCAATGGTAAAGCCGCCCGCGCACAATATAATTAACATAGTACATGCTACATGCTACGTCCATATTAGAAATAGCGGCACCTTCATGGTGATCATAAGTAGGGTCACTGATTGCTTGTTTAGCCTTGGATTATTAGGAAACACAATTTAAGCAATTACGTGCAAGAGACCAGCAGCGAAACGTGACATGTATAGCAAACGTAATCCTCAGCAAAGAAAACCCATAGACGTTAGTGTGATGTACTTTGATGTAATGCTCTGGCAGATGGGTAATTTGGTTATTAAAAGTATTTCCACAACATAGATTGGTTGAGGCAATGAACAGCCAAAAGATCTGAGACACTATGATCCAACACACCATTGTTGTCGTTGTGCTGGAATACACGCTTTAAATTGCATTTGTTACAACAGACTCGGTGCTCTGTGAGCGCATATTACACAGAGAGGAGTTTGTCAGAGGGAGAGGAAATCCTCAATATTGCTGTGAACCAGCATTGACACAGATCTTCAGCGGAACATGCTGTCAGCCCCGAGAATAAAGCACCCCGGCAAAGCCCCCAGACTTAAGAAGCGACCCCTTCCCTAATGAGGAATTGGTGTAATTGATGTCATGCTAATGTCATGATAAGCATCACTTGCTAGTTCCTAGTCCATTGTTTGCTGCCATTTCAGAAATACGCCCTTCTGAACTTTAACAGTCATTCATTCTTTCATTTTCTCCTCTAAACAAAAAACCGGGGGACCCTTCTTTCAGCTCATCGCCGTGCCAACAAGACGAGAAACACCATCTTGTCACGCAATGCAACGGAACCGTTAAACGCGCGGCATTAAAGGGGAGACGAGACGCAATTAGCCGAGAAATGACTCTGATCTCGGTGACATTTGGAGGAAACGGTAACACAATATACGCTGCCGACGCGTGATTGACAGGCTAATCCAAGTTTGATGGGCGCGCGCAGTCCGCGCTCACCCTGCCGCGCGGGTCGCTGGCAGATAACGAGTACAGCTGCACAGCGCAGATAGCTGCGGCCGCCACCGTTCGTCACCGGGCAAATTCCTCTGGTTTAAACGATGATGAAAGTATCGACCATTAATGACAGGATCATCTCCCTGGCTGAAATAAACGCTGTAATCCCTTGTGCCATGTCCATGAATTCCTAATATGAGTTGTATAAACCACAGAGCTAAATCAGTGTTAGCTCAGATGTGTTCGATGGAGGTCTACAGAACCCCCCCCCAACCACCCCACCGTCTCCCTTGTTTAAAATGCAAGACGACCCAGTGAAGACGTCTTTGCTTAAGCTGTAGTGTCCAATGACTTATTGCTGGAGATAGATTACGTTGTGTGTGTGTGTGTGTGTGTGTGTGTGTGTGTGTGTGTGTGTGTGTGTGTGTGTGTGTGTGTGTGTGTGTGTGTGTGTGTGTGTGTGTGTGTGTGTGTGTGGGTGGTGGTGGGAGGGGAGCGGAGCGGGGGGGGGGGGGGGGTCAAAGCCAATCTGAATTGCAAATGGCCAGAGAATGGCATAGGCTTGTTCTTCCTTTGTCGTCGTTAGACTGTGAGATGAGTTGTTTGACTACAGTCGGTGAACAGTGATGAATATCGCCTCACCTTCGTGAGGCTGGGCTTTAGGTTGGTTTAACATGACTGATGTGAACATCATACTCATTGCATTATAATGGCATTA
>OLKM01000100.1:146191-158691 GCA_900291075.1 Melanogrammus aeglefinus
GGAAGGAGAGAGGGTGAGCGGGTGGGGAGAGAGAGGAGGTGAGAGAGAGAGAGAGAGAGAGAGAGAGAGAGAGAGAGAGAGAGAGAGAGAGAGAGAGAGAGAGAGAGAGAGAGAGAGAGAGAGAGAGAGAGAGAGAGAGAGAGAGAGAGAGAGAGAGAGAGAGAAGAGAGAGAGAGAGAGAGAGAGCCTATAGAGAGAGAGGAGAGAGAGAGAGAGAGAGAGAGAGAGAGAGAGAGAGAGAGCCTATAAGAGAGAGAGAGACTGCAGGGTACAATAGAGACAAATGGCATGGTAAAAGGTAGGCTTTCTCTCCCAAAGTAAGAGTCATTCACTCAGAGGTTGACCTTGTGGCTGAGGTCTTTTTAAATCAGGGATATTAGGGTGCTGGACCAGGCAGACCCAGCTGGGGTGTGACCCACACACCCACCTTATCCTCGGGTGGAGTAGCCACCGTCCATTTCCATGACCAGGGGTCTAGGTCAGACGTGTCTCAGTGTAATTTTGGGGGGTGGGGTGGGGTGGGAGGGGGTTCCACTGTGAATGTTGTTAAGAGACAAATGGAGATGACACTGCTATTGCGCCCAACCTATACAACTACAATGGTACACATTCTATCATTTAAATACACCCACCCTACCCAGCCCCCAACTCCACCAACACCACCAATACCATCACCGCCACCACCACAATCACTCTAAATGGTGGCTGCGGTGAGTTGAACCATGTATATAAGTGTGATGGAGAGACATGTAAATTGCATTGTGCAGGACATGCGATTGCCAGAGCCTATAGCGGTGTGTGTGTGTGCGTGTGCGTGTGCGTGTGTGTGTGTGTGTGTGTGTGTGTGTGTGTGTGTGTGTGTGTGTGTGTGTGTGTGTGTGTGTGTGTGTGTGTGTGTGTGTGTGTGTGTGTGTGTGTGTGTGTGTGTGTGTGTGTGTGCGTGCGTGCGTGCGTGCGTGCGTGCGTGCGTGCGTGCGTGTGTGGGGGTAGTGCAGCTCAAATAGGCAAAGCTAGCGTTGCACGCGTGTGACTTTCACTTTAAAATGGGTCATGCGGTACAGGTAGGATCCAGTCACACATAAAATGAGTTTGCTGCAAGTAAACTTTGAGGAATGATTTCCTTTGTCAGGGGGGCTGATGTGTGATGGTGTTTGGCGGGTGTGCGTGTGCGTTTATGTGTGTGTGGAGTGTGTGCGTGCGGTAAAGGGCGGGGGGGGGGGGGGGTAAGTGTGTGTCGGTGTGTGGGAGCCGTGTGGTTGTGGGGTCTTTTGAAATGTGAGGCGGGGGCGGTGTGGGAGGGGGCGCTAATTTAAGAGGCTTAATAATGACCCCCTACCACTCGCGGCAGGAACTGCCTCCACTCGCCCATCACATCACATGCATGGCGTGGCATGAGAACAGGAGATGCATGTCATTTCTGACACGGCTTGCCATTTACATGGCTGCGGGGGAACGTGAACGCAGGGGCTACGGGAAACCCCAGGCTGGGCTGCGTGCTCTTTTCAAGCCAAAGAAGTGAATGTCTTGATATATAGCGCAATATCTGTTATTGTGTTCTTTTTCTTTCCTTCATTTTAGCAGTGGCCCCCAACAGCTTTTGGAGAAAAAGGAAGCAGACTTTTGTCCTATTTCCGAACGCTTATTCAATGGAATAATAACTATTTCAATGAACGCATTAAGGAATTCATTCCATGCAATGCGTACAAAAATCAAACAATTATGGGCTCAAAGAATTGTCAAGTTTCTTGAATATATAGACTTACAATATGCACCCTCTACAAAGACAGAATGCCATATCCACTCCATGCTTTCTGATCTATCGGTTCATTCATTCTCAATCTGAGAGCACAAATCCATACAGGTGAATGAGTGCATCAAAGAGAGTACATATTGAATACAATCTTTGTAAACATCAAGATATTCCATGAACTCAAGAATACCCTTTTTAACTCTTTCTCCTCTCCTGGCAAACACAACAATGTTTGTTATTCTTAATGGTCGTATTGAGCATGTAGACAAGATATGTATCTCACGAAAATGATAAAGTAAGGTTTGTCGAGATGAATCAATGGCACATGGAAACAAGATGCCTCACTTGGAACGTATCTAAATATTATTTTCTTGGTAAGCCACCAATCACTTTCCGTTTAACCTTATGCTTAACACTTTCACACCTTCTGGTTGGCTGGCTTCTTAAAGAGAGAAGACGAAATATCAAATAAAAATCAATTTAAAATGGGAGCCCCTCCCTCAAGTGGCCCCTTGATGCGAATGTCCCCATAATTCAAGTGGCATGGTGTGTCCACTGGTGGAGGTTTTGCATGACAATTTGGCCCCTGCATCTTCCTTGTGTCTACCCAGCTCAGCTCAGAGCTCTGCTGTCTTTGACCTATGGATAATCCAGCTTCCCCTCTTCGGGCCCGGCATACGTCCTGGTCATTACACTTTAGCACGTCCCATTCCCTCCTCGCCGTTTAGCAACACATCTGACATTGAATTTCAACTGTATTTATTTGTATATTTTATTAGTATGTTGCACTACTTACATGCAATGCAATTGCATATGTGCTTGTACAGATGGGATTAGTTTAGCTTATTTTTCTTAAATATTTTATATTATCGATTCAAGAGAGATATGAGTCGTATTAACACAGGTTCAAACTGTTTAGGATAGGATAAAGCCTGCATCTATAGTTCACACAGTAACTTACTGTTTTTCTTTTGCCAAAACGGCAAAAACTTTGACATTGTAACTCAAAAGAAAATGACAAATCTTTTCGATGACGGCAACAAAACCATACTTATAAAGACATTATGGCCAGGATCAATCTAATGTCGGAGTATTTACTCTGCCAAAAACAGCATCGGCCGCCCCACCGCATCCATCGGCTCTGACAGAATGAGAGTCCTGTCTGTACTCCTTGGACCAGGTCCAGGGATGTGTGGGACGGTCTGATGTGGATACCACATTTACTACCCCTGATTGATTGCCATTTCAAATATCAAAGACCATTAATAAAAACCTGAATTGGGCCTGGGACAGCAAAAAAAAGAGATGAGTAAAAACCTGTATTATAACCTGCGTTATAGATTATAAAACAGAGTGTAACAATAAATAAGCTTTTTGTAGAAGAGAGGACAGGATCCCTTTAACCGTAATTAAATTCCTTTATCATTGGAGAACATTGAAGCATTGAAGCACATAAAAAACAAACACACACACACACACACATACATGCACACACACGCACATGCACGTACGTGCGCACATGCATAAACACACGTGCTGATAAAACACCACTTATCAGCGTGTCCCTGTGTTCAAACTTGAAAACCTCAGAGCCCACTGTACCGTTTTTGCCTTCCTTTGATGATTTTTCCGAAATTAGTCGTCTTTAATCACATGTGGCCCGATGTTCCTGTGTTGAAACGCCTCGTCTGTTATTGCATTCCCCCCCCCCCCCCCCACCTTCCTGGAATTTTCCCGGAGTTTGTTTTCGGAACTGAATTTGTTGGATTACACTAACATGCCACCGATCCACCACCGAGGCACCGTAATCCAAAGGGAAGCTGCGCTGTTTAATCAGGAAGCCCCGATAGATAAACAATAATAAAACCCCCTCTGCTAATGAAACAGACCCAACCTTATGAAGAGCTTACCAACGCGGCCTGGCGTCTCAAACTCACAGGCATTTGTCTAAAGCCGTTTGGTTGTTTTTTAACAGCCTGGCTATTTTAACCGGGGGTTTTTTTGTTTGTTTTTTAAACCCGGCGCAAAAATAAATTATTTTGAATGGCTCACGGATTACAGAATCTGTGTGTGGTTATTCATGACTCTTCAAACACACTCTGCGTGCCAGGTGATACAACAACCCCGTCACAACCATCGCTATTGTTTCATTGTCCTCCTCCCCCCCCCCCCCCGCTCCTAATTCAGTTTATTTAAAACACTTCCTTCTCTAGGTACTGGTTCTCCTTGATTTGTCAAAAGCTGATTGGAATGATCCCAGAGAATGCCTGCACACTTTCAACTGTGCTAGCAAAGCAGGGAGGCATATGTGTGAGTGTGTGAGGCTGGGGGGGGGGGAAACTACATTGGAAGAATCTGTGTTTTTTTGCGGGGGTCACAAAGTGGGTTACATGTTACAAGAGGTCTGTACCGCAGTGGTTGATTAAGATTTAAATTGGTTATAGACCTTGCAGGATTAAATATATTCACACCTTCTTACTCCTCCTCATCACCTCATTTAGTACCTTCCCAATAGATTGGCGGAATTTAATTTAAAGAAGGCCGACCTTCTGACCTATTGACTGACCAAAGGACTTCTTTAGCCCCCCTAGCTAAATGCATGTCATGCTTTCTTAAGACCCTCTGGGTTTGGACTCTAACATGGAGTTTATGTTGCTTATAATGCATCAATGCATTGCTGCACCAGGGACAAAATGTCACTCCAAGATGCTACAGATGACAGAAAAATCAGAATAGACTTTCATACGTTTGTGACGCTATTCCATAACAGTGTGTCGGCTTCTTTAACATTGTAAACAAGAGCTCTGTTGTGCCTTAAATCTTTGCTCTTTCACGTGGGAGCCAGAGAACCCCTCCTAAAAAAAATCCACCCTGAAATAAGTTTAAAATAAAATACAACTTTAAATGTTTTTCACAGAGTAAGCAAAACAAACATTAAACTCTTTGAAAGTCCACCTCGTTCCTCCACTCTCCAACCCCCCCCCCTCCACCTCCATCCCCACCATCCCCACCACCACCACCATCTTCCACCATCACCTCTCTCTAGGGCCAGGGGTATTTTAATTGGCCCACTTCCGAACTGTAATTTTTTTTAATTGCTTGGAGACACTTGGCTCCTTTTAAATGAAAAAAAAAAAAAAAGAGTAAAAAATCAATGCAGATGTAATAATATCTGTAATTGTCTGCCACGCTCCGGGGACACCACAAAAGCCTTGGATCAATGGAGGAGCGCCGGGAAGCCGGTAGGGGTTAATTTTTCCCTTTCTCCGGGTAATGACAGGGAGGCAAGCGCTAGGCTCTTGGCATGGAGGCACACAACTTGTGCAGTTCCTATTGTCTCTGCTACTCCTAATTGGGCCAAATGCAGTTAGTTCCCTCTGGCAGAGGCTGTCGAGGCGGTGATTAATGAAGCCTCAAGTCACGCTAACCTGATAAAAAAGCAAAAGGGAGCAAGAGAGGGAGAGTGAGGGAGAGATAGAGGGAGGGAGGGGTCAGCCCTCTTTGTGCTGTTCATCCTTTTTTTGTTATTTCTGGTGCCGTTTCCACTGTCTTTGTCAATTCTCCCAAACTTATTTTCTCTAAGTGAGCAGGTGAAGTGCTTTAAATTAGTTAAAGTTTTTTGCTTTTCTTCTGGGTGTGTTAGAAGATGGTGGTGGGGGGGGGGGGGGGGGAGGTGTATGTGTGTGTGTGTTTGGGCGTGTGTCCGAGTGTGAAAGGGTGTGTGTTTGCGTGTGTGGCGTTGAGAAAGGGGGATTGTGCATGCGCAAGAACGTGTGTGTGTGTGTGTGTGTGTGTGTGTGTGTGTGTGTGTGTGTGTGTGTGTGTGTGTGTGTGTGTGTGTGTGTGTGTGTGTGTGTGTGTGTGTGTGTGTGTGTGTGTGTGTGTGTGTTGCGGACAAGAAGAAGGAGGTGGGGGGGGCCTTAGGAAAAGTCCCATGCCTCCTCTCATTAGGCATGATATCACACATTCTAGGAGAGTTGGTGAAAATTGGCGGTGCCTGGAGTGTTTGCTGAAGTACGGTGGTGGGGGGGTGTGTGTGTGTGTGTGTGTGTGTGTGTGTGTGTGTGTGTGGTGTGTGTGTGTGTGTGTGTGGTGTGTGTGTGTGTGTGTGTGTGTGTGTGTGTGTGTGTGTGTGTGTGTGTGTGTGTGTGTTGAGGGGGAGGCGGACTTCTGGTCTGAGGTTCTTTGCCGCCTGCTTTCCTGCCACCGTCTCCAGAGACATGTGTCAGGAATCTGGGGTCAGAGATCACAGGTATTAGCCTTCCAGGATCGCCGTGGCCTTTGACTAATTACCTCATTAAGACGGGTACCTCTGTGGCGTCGGCACTGGCTCCTTCCCGTTGACGAAAAAACACACGCACACACACAAAAAAGGAGGGAATGGAGGAAGACCTTGTCTACAGTGACCCTGGTCAGTGTGATAGTATGCCAGAGGGGGGGGAGGATGACATATATTTTAAGCAATTTTAAGCTTTCATGTTGGACTAACACTAAAAACTTTAACGAAGATACTTGAGGAAATAATCATTATTTGGGCCTTAGGTCTGTTGTGGTACCGGGTGCGGTCATTTATTTCCAACATCTTCATTCTGTTGTAACTGTGTTAGAAGATATCTGATGGTGGGAGGGAGGTAATGTAGTCCAGCTTCTGATGAGATCAGTAGAGGTCTTCAATCAAATAGATGATGATGATCGACCACGAAAGAAGCTGCCGGTCAGTTAAAGATGCTCCCCAAAGAAATGCAGAACATTCTTTTCTTCAACAATTCATCAGCTTCACACATATGTATAAATCATTGCGTGACACTTGTACATGCCAGCCTTTTAACTTCTGCATACTTTAGAGGTATTTATATACAGTACATACTGTAGGCTGCATATCTCCACATTTCCATGGATACGCTTGGTTTTTCTCCAAATGAATTGTCAACATAGTTTTCTAATTTCTCACAAAGACTCATTTTCAAGTAATTTCATTCCAGGGCTCCGCAGCAAGATTACTTGTAGCTGAAATTGTCATTGTATTATTCCAAGAATTTGATTAATGTTTGTATTTGGGCATGTTAATTGTCTCTGGAATTCCATAGGCGCTTTAATTTCTCAATGAAAAATGCCCTATTACCATAAAACGAATGAATGATAATTGTGGAACAATGTAATGTCAATAGCCTTCTGATTAATCCCTCTGAACACAGGCGAATGGCTGGCGCACTAAGTCACTAAGTGATAAGCAATTTCATTTGTTCCTAATTACTAAGAGGCCCATTTTGCTGCTGTCAAGATGAGATTTCAAAACCCCCTTAACCAGTCAAGGCTAATACATTTATAAAAGCATCCCTTTTTCACCCTGCTTGCTCTTGTTCTCTCTCTCTCTCTCTCTCTCTCTCTCTCTCTCTCTCTCTCTCTCTCTCTCTCTCTCTCTCTCTCTCTCTCTCTCTCTCTCTCTCTCTCTCTCTTCTCTCTCTCTCTCTCTCTCTCTCTCTCTCTCTCTCTCTCTCTCTCTCTCTCTCTCTCTCTCTCTCTCTCTCTCTCTCTCTCTCTCTCTCTCTCTCTCTCTCCTTCACCCGTTTTGGAAGCCATTCAAGTCCAATTACATACAGGAGGGCATGGCTGCTTACAGTAGCCCCAAGAGGTACTTGATAACAAAGGTTTCTGACAGACGGCAAGGGGGGTTCCTCAAGTTCTTTTGGGGTCCCTCTTTCATTTTTTTTACCTTTATTTGCAGAAAATACTAATCAAACTAACGCAACAAGTGCGTGTGACGTGTGATCCATGATTAGCTCCCTTTCTCTGCGTTGTTGTGGGACATATCTTCTTCATCGTTTCATTCGGTGGGGCTCAAAGAGCTTCCTCAATGTCACCCAAAAAAGCACCCTCAACACCGCTCTATACTCTTCCCCTATAGTCCCTCGCTGTCCCCTCCCAGACCTGAATTCTTCATTTGGTCACACTTGCCTGCCCCTGAATGGTCACCTTTGAGCAGATTAACCCTTTCATTAAAAACGCCTGAGCGAGGTCAGCCCCAGTGCCGGGCTCAGCACAGCCCGGGCCCTGCTGCTTTGATCTATCAGCTATGGAGAGGAAAATATGAGCAAGCCCTCATAAGCCCCGCCATGTGATTTGTTTTTGTAAATTTGTAGAAATTATTTCTAATCCTATTAAAGAGTCCCACCGGGAGTAAAAACCATTGCGTTAAAAATACACGATGCCTTTGTAAACGTGGATATGGTGAAGGCCAGCGATGAAGGAATGTTTTGAGTGGGAATGTTGGTGCGCTGTAGTGGATGGGAGCTATGGGAGCTATGGGAGCTGTGGGTGCTATGGGTGCTATGGGAGGGCTTGCGGGGCCCTCGGGACAACTCCTAATCTAATCTCAATGGGTTCCTACAGTTTAGCTGTATTCCGTCTGCCTCTCGTTCTCACCCTCTGCGTCTCTCTCTCTCTCTCAGACTAGTCTGTGTGTTATGAGCCAGAAAAAAGAAAATAATTACACTTTGTATGTTCCCACCTCTCGCTTCAACCCCTCCTCCTCCTCCTCCTCCTCCTCCTCCTCCTCCTCCTCCCTGGTCCCGATAAACGGTCCGGTTCTGTAGTGGACAAGGAATAATTGTGACATTACGCAGGGCCCCGGGCCCATAGGGGCCCCCGGATAAGCAGGGAGGGTGGTGGTTGTGTTGCACATAACCGGAGGGAGAGAGCGAAAGAAAAAATAAAATCGCAATTTCTACACCTCCCATCTCCCTTTCAGAGGCCGACACTTGGGAGAACAAAAGTCAGTGTCTCAGCCTAAATCTCGCCTGACAACGCGTAGCCGCCTGTGCTATTTTGGGTTCTTTGTGGTGCCAATCTTGTATCTTTCCCCCCGACGTTTTTTTTCATAAGAAAGAGTGGATTTCCTCGGGACTCTGCCCTTTCGCAACATCCATGGTGTATTCTGGCTGGTAAAGGCCCTCCTCCTCAATTTGAGGCCGTCGCTCTCTGTGCTGACCTTAGAAAGGGGGAAATTAAGACAGCGTATCAGGCTAAGACCCCTATCTTTAGCCGGAGCCGCTGAAAAGGACATTATACAGATGCTTTATGGCGGGCAGCAACACAGTGTGGAATAAAAGGTACAGAACCTGGGAAAGTTTGTGTCCATGTGCGCACCGGACAGCAAACCATTAGTAAAAAAACATTCTACACATTCCAAACGTTAGAGATGGTATTCAGGACAACAGATTGCCTCATTTGTGAAAAACAAAGTAAAAAATACATATAAAGGATTTATATATATATATATATATATATATATATATATATACAGTATATATATACAGTATATATACAGTATATATATATATTTATATATATAAAATAAAATTGTATAGAAAATGATTTCAGAATCTCGTCCTTTCATTACTATGACTCTCAAAATGTATTTCAGTTCATCCTCTCCCTCTCTTCCTCTGTTTTTCCCTCACTTTCTCCCTGTCTCCCTCCTCACCCTCCTCCCCTCCCTGTCCGCTCATTGGCAGCAGGCCACCGCGCTTCATGTTAATTTGCTGCAGTGACCGAGTGTGCGGGTCTTATCCGGCCTCTGTTTTTTTATTCGGGTTGGGAAGCTGAGTCCCACTAAATTACACAGGCCTAATTGGCCGTGTTTTGCAGTTAATTTCCATAAAAAGTCTAAGGGGAGTGTCACCTCGATGCGGGGCAGGACGGAGGGGCTGGAGCCGTACAGGCGTACAGGCGTACACCTCAGCCAGCCATTAATCAGGGGAGCACACATTTGCCTGCTTCTCAGGGTTCAGAGGTCAAGGAGGAGGGGCAGACGTCCACATCTGCCCCCCCAGCACAGCGTACATTTAGAGCAGCGTAAATAATTTCGGACCCGTCTTATAAATTCAGCAAAAAAAAAAAAAAGTACTCTGCTCCCTTTTTTTTTCTTCCTTTTCTTTCATGAAGGACTTTGTGTCTCCACGTAAGCAGAAAAATAAGTGAAACTTCTGGAAGCTTTCATGGCAAGGAGCGGGAAAGCTACGGAGGCAGATTTCAAAACTGAAATCTCTCTCTTACATACTAAATGATACGAATATCACAGCACCGTCGCCTAACCTCTCCTTTCACCAAAATACGCATTCTCAGGCTTATTCAAAGAGAAGTTATACTCTTCCTAATACTTCCATCCCATAATGCCCCCATTAACAATGATTCTTCTGCCTTTCAGCCTCCGTCATTTCTCATGCAAGTGCTCATCACCAACTGCATATTCATGTGTTTACTGTAGCATACATTGAAGCGCGGTCCCTCTTCCTAACACAGAGAGCGGTAACGTGGTGGATGACCACCACTTAGCGTCCCATAGCCCCGGGGTCCTAGGTTTTTATGGCTCAGGCAGTGGTCCAATGTAGAGTAAAGGTGGAGAGACGACCTGAATAAAACCGTTCTACGGTAAAACAACTCAGGAGGCATCACTTCCTGATTAAAAACACTAGGTACTTTCCTCTGTGTTTGCGTGAACGTCATCTGACAGGGTACATATTGTCCTTATTCTTTTATGATGTGAGATCAGGTATACCTTAGTGATTTGAATATGTAGCAGACGCCATGGTAGACTACTGAATCGCATAGCCTGCTGTATGTCTTCCTTAAGCGCTATTTCAGTTAACATGAGTTTCTAAACAGCCCCAAATGCTTTGCAGAGATGAAATAAAGCAATTTAGTCAATTTCCAAATGTATGAATTGCCAAAAATAAATAAAAACCACCACGTTAAACTTAAACATACCCTGTAGTTCTACAGCTAAACAATCCCCCTTCAACCATACAAACAATAACAGGCCTGGGAGAGAGAGAAAAAAATGTGTGGGGTCTGTGTCTTTAACATTGCTTAGCCAGAAAGGGGAGCCGAAGCATGACTAAACTGGCTTTATTTATTCAGTTTAAAGTGTCCATTTTGGATCCATGGAATACACTAGCCCCCAGTGGTACACTTAAGTGGCTCGCAAAGAGATTCTGGGGATGGCGCTGCCAAGTGGTGCTTTATGGGGACAATTTAACATAATGGTCGAATAAATACTGGTGTAAAAAAAACACCTGTGAACATTGGTGGCAGCTCGTGGCCCATTACTATATTTTCTGTGTGACAGTTTAGCAATGTTCAACAGATTCCATTCCATTTTACAAAGGTAGAATGCACATTCAAGTTTTATGCGCCGAATGTGAAACGTAGTGGAAGGCGATCCACCTCGCACAGGCAGGGCAGAGAGTACAACAGAGCACTGCACTGGGACAATCGTAGCAACAGAAAAGCTCCTTAATAAAACTCTTAATGATACAGTTTTTGTTAGACCTTGTTAATAACCAAATGCCATCCACTGTTGGATGACAGGTTTCTTAGCACGGTATATTTTTCTTACAAAATGAGCTGTCAACCGTTTCAACATGGTATCACAGCAAACTTAATTAATGATTATCTTTTGGATCCAGGTGCAGAGAAGTGACATGATAAACAAAATCAAAAAAACGCCACCGCTCATGACCATATGCTCTGAAATTGCGCCATTTGACCTTATAATCACAATTTGACCAGGACAAAAAAAGCAACCCACATATGGCTTTGTCAGGAATATGACTGCACCCCACCACACACACCCCCCCCCCAAAAAAACCTAAAAGCCTAGAATCTCCCTCTCTTTCTCTCTCTCTCTCTCTCTCTCTCTCTCTCTCTCTCTCTCTCTCTCTCTCTCTCTCTCTCTCTCTCTCTCTCTCTCTCTCTCTCTCTCTCTCTCTCTCTCTCTCTCTCTCTCTCTCTCTCTCTCTCTCTCTCTCCCTACCTGTCTCCCCTTCTCCGTGATGCTTATGGGCCTTATTCACCTAGTGTCTATCTCGGTTTCAATCGCTTGCTGAATGTGTTTTAAACCAAGATGGCCGCTGGGTGACTAAGACCCGTTGTTTTGTCATAGTTCTCCCTCTACGCCTCAGTCAGGTGACCCCTACCTTACCTCTGGCTTCTGGGCTATGGGATCAACGGCCCGGTCAGACCTGTTCTGCTCAATGCTTTTTTTTGACAGGTTTCTTGTAAAAAAAAAAGAAACACAAGCAAGGAAGGAAAAATAAACCTTGTGGTCCTGTTTGTGCCCTCCTCCAACACCCTGCCCTTGTTGACAGTGTCTCCATTGTGGATCTGAAGAACTTAGGTTTTGTTTAACCCGCCTCAATGGAGCCTGTGTTTGGATGGTCGCCCCCCCCCCCCCCCCCCACACACAGCTTGCACACACCTCGGTTCTCTCTGTTTTATCTGTTGACCAACCTGGCCCATTATTTGACGTTGCCAAAACCCCTGAGAATGACAAGGAGTGAAAGACATCCCTGTTGTGCATATAGGTGAGGTCACCGTGCCATTCACAAAAGTGTCGTGCTCACTTCCTTATATTTATTTTATTGTAATATTTTATTTGCAGAGCTGTCCTTGCTTTTGGACCATTTGCCCATTTGTGTTTCACCATTTTGCCTTTCGGGCTCTATCTTATATGAAGAACAACAAAAATCAATGGTCATAAAAAAAAAACAATAATAAAGAGCGATAAAAGACCTTGTATCTTGTACAATCAAATCCCACCACATCTTTACACGTCGTAATCATCCAATCTCTTCCAGCACCTCTCTCTCTCTCTCCCTCTCTCTCTCATTCTCTCTCTCTCTCTCTCTCTCTCTCTCTCTCTCTCTCTCTCTCTCTCTCTCTCTCTCTCTCTCTCTCCTCTCTCTCTCTC
>OLKM01000100.1:166191-306191 GCA_900291075.1 Melanogrammus aeglefinus
GGGGGGGGGGGCGGTTGTGGGTTGGCGGGACGACGACATTTTGTCGCACAGACAGACCACATGGGGGGGGGGGGGGATACTTTGAAGTAGTGAGCTGCGGTTGCTCCCTTTTGTGTAAAAAAAGAATCGAATCCGAAACACCCCTTAAGAATACCTGAAAGGCGTTCAGGATAGGCTACGAGGTGCCGTATGTAGGCCTACGTAACGCCTTTAAACACATCTTCTCTTTGTTTCACCCCGACCCCTCCCCTTCTGCAGTGATTATGCACATCTCTTCTGTGATGCACTTGCGTTGCGTCGGTAGAGAGCCCCTGGAATTGGAACCCGGATGGGGGTACAGACGAGAGAGAGGGAAGCGTTAAAATACAAAAAGAAAAAAAAAAAATCCTCTTACGCTCTCAAACGAACAACCTAGGGACAAAACACGGATTCCAAGCAGTGGCTTCCTTGTAGTGCGCGCATCTCAGACACGCTCGCGTTTAGCAGCGGCTGCTCTCTCAGACAGAGGGTCCGGTGGGATGTGTAGCTATGTGTTTATCAGAGGATGAGCTTCCTTGTTTTGATGTGGCTTGTAATCCCCACCTTTCCTCTGCACCCCCCCCCCCCCCCCAATCCCCCAATAGGACTCTCTCTCTCGCTCTCGCTCTCTCTCTCTCTCTCTCTCTCTCTCTCTCTCTCTCTCTCTCTCTCTCTCTCTCTCTCTCTCTCTCTCTCTCTCTCTCTCTCTCTCTCACACTCTAGCTCTCTCTCTCGCTCTCTCGCTCTCTCTCTCGCTCTCTCTCTCTCTCTCTCTCTCTCTCTCTCTCTCTCTCTCTCTCTCTCTCTCTCTCTCTCTCTCTCTCTCTCTCTCTCTCTCTCTCTCTCTCACACACACTCTAGCTCTCTCTCGCTCTCGCTCTCGCTCCCTCTCCTCTCTAGACTACAGTTGAAGTTGGAGCGGCAGAGTTCAGAGAGCAGGAGGAGGAGGAGGATGGAGGAGAAGCCTGAGCCACACGGAGCGGAGATACTGAATGTGGAGCCTGGGGTTTTGGTCCCTGTGTAGTTTCTGGTGCACACTTACTGTGGTAAAAAAAAAAAAACGGTTGGTGTTCGTATTATGTAGGGCTCATATGATAATTTCTTAATTCTTGGCCTAGATATCTTGCTCTTTTCGAGAACTAAGATGTAGAATGTTCCTCAATTCAGCTGGTTTAGTTCTTGTTAAAAATAGCATTAGTGTGATAACTTGGGAATAAACGTTTTTCCAATCACCAGCAAGAGGTTGGTGCCTTTGTTTGTGTAGGCAAGTAAGATTGTATTAAACCAGTGTGTACTGCATTGTATTATATTGTATTCTAGTTTATTCTTTATGTTTGACAAGAATATGTTGAATCTAAATGCCTCTAGAAATCTCTATATCTAACTTTTATTGAATTGCACATTAGATCTATGTTTATAGGCTATAGCTATAAGGTCCATTTAAACTTCTTCATCAACTTTGGCATCCGGACTATGTAACTAATAGTACTTTGTAATAAGCTTGTTTAATGTCCATTTATAATTACCTTTATACAGGCCTAATGCATTCTTGGGAAATCGTATTAGATCTCCGTGAGTGATTCAATATTTTGATTGTTCAGTACCAATCTGTATTCTGATTAATAGGCTATTGCCAAAAATTGTAGACCTTTTCTTTGTATCCTCTTTAATATAAAATATGACAAATATGTTGATGATGAATACAATCTCAATACTCCCCTCTAGTGGAGATTATGCTCTCTACTGTAGCAATAATTCTTGATAAAAGTACTGCACTAGTAAAGTGTCTTCAAATTCGTCAATGGCAAAATGCTATGTGAATCTTTCTTTGAAATGGGCTATGTTGCATGGTCAATTTGTGGTATACTTTTAGTAGTATAATAGAGTATAACAAACACATGCAAAGTAAGCATTGTTTTTTTTATCCTCTGTCTATTTAATACTATCAAATCTATTGGAGGCATCTGAAAGTCATCAGGATTTGGAAAGGGGAAAAAGTAAATATAAATAGCCAAAGAATAGCAAAGGAACAACCTCCATTTAAAGACTCTTGGGAAACATGTGAAAGGAAATATGAGGGGATGTTTGTGATGAGTCATACATCAAAGTGAGTAAAACCCACAGAACGATGATGCACCTGGTGGTCTTAAAATAGTTTTTATTGTGCTTATGTTATTTCAAACCCTCCGTGAAAGTCATGGTGAAGCGCTTACTTTTTGTAACTGATGCGTTCATCGTGGTAGTAAAGTTGTTACGCCTCAGGAGAAGATCAGGGTGATAATGCCAGGTGTGTGATGCTGGACCCTGCCAGAAAATGACATGAGGGACGCATGCTTTGGCAAAGGGAAATCATTCAAGGGTTGTGAGGGAATCAGCCCCTTGCTTTTCCCTTCTCTCTGTCTTTCTCTGTTGTTTTGGTAATCTGTGTGTGTGTGTGTGTGTGTGTGTGTGTGTGTGTGTGTGTGTGTGTGTGTGTGTGTGTGTGTGTGGTGTGTGCTGCGTGTGTGTGTGTGTGTGTGTGTGTGGTGTGTGTGTGTGTGTGTGTGTGCGTGCGTGCGTGCGTGCGTGCGTGCGTGCGTGCGTGCGTGCGTGTGTGCGCATGTGTGTGTGCGTGCGTGTGTGTGTGCGTGTGCGTGTGTGCGTGCATGCGTGATTTTCTTGTTCTTCTTCATCTAAATAAAGGCCAAACAAACAAAAGGATTCACTTCATGAATCAGCATCCTGTTAATGTTACCAATGGTAACCATCACATTCAAAGTAATTATATCTTCTTTAAATAATAACCTTGCTCGGTGTGTGCATATTAGTATGCATTGCCCAGACATTGAGGAAGTTAAAGGGCTAGATTCCTGGTATCCACATTCTTCCAGTCCAGTAGGTATCCCATCTTGAGTGTTTAGATTCCTAATCCCTTCCTTCCAAATTAGTAAATCACATTAAATAGTGTTATTTATCAACCAATAGCCTGCTGCACCTGCGACAGGTGCTGTTTGATTGCAGATTGGCAGCAACTGAATGGAAAGCCTTGCAGTATACGTGCCCACTCTCCCTCCCTCGCTCTGGACTGGGTCCTGGAAGGGGTTAGGATGGATTTACTAATTTGTTAGCGTTCATATTTTATCTTGATTTACTGCGTTTGACAATATTGACTAAATCTATTTTTATTTTGCCATTACAAAAATGTAATGGCCATCAAGTACTCATTATACGCCAAAATAATATAAAATATATCTAAACCTGTAACTTAACGTTACAAATGTAACGGTGCATAAAATAAATGGCAAATTTGTCGGTGTGGTATAGGTTGGACTTTATATTACTTTATGTACGCCTATTATGGATACATTTCTGCTATAGCACTTTACTATTGCTATTAATACTCCTGGAATCAATCATAATGGAGTGTACCTTCTCATCATTTTTCAAAAAAGGCCTCAGCATTGATACATGACCTCTCCCATGATGCATGCCTCATATTATGTTAGCATAGATTATTGTCATGTCACTTGAGACCTCAGTACAGTAAGATTCAAACTGTGAGATTTGAGATGTGAACAATTCTCAAAGCTAAGGCCTTAAGTTAATTGTCTATAGATCCATTTGTATCGGTTATTTTTGAAAATGAATAAATAATATTCATGGTCAGCTAAACTATTGGAGCAGCTTGATATATATTTATAAATACAATAAAACATATCAAATATACGAATGTTTAACATAGTAATTAAATTAGATGTTTCATTTCAAGCTTCATTCTGACAAAAGGCAATAGGGTTTATTCATATTTTTTTTATAAATTGTGCTTTACACATCTACAACCCATGAAAGTACAAGATAAACCACTAGGTGGAGCCACACAATTCTATTTCACCAGGCCGGAACCTCATGGTCTATGTGAGGATTGTACGTAGGCTACGGTAGCCTATTAGGCTGTTCGTACTGTTCGTTTGAAAAATATAATAATAATGGAATATAATATAATAAATATATGTATTTATTTATTTAATAGTAGGCTATCAACGTATTTTAAATCGGACATGTATTGTAATATGTGTTCAAAATATTAGCAACAATAGGGCCTATATAGGCCTACTACCATCGTCCTCTTGATGGCAGCATTTACTTAAAGAACGGTATGTCAAAACTAATATCGTTGTTTTACCAAGTTATTGCTATCGAACTATAAGTGTCGATGCGTCATTGTCTTCTATTGTAGCAGCGATTTTATCTGCATGACTTCCAATTGGGAAGGTCTTAACCACGTTATGTAACGTAAACGTTTCCCAAAGGCCTAAATCTAATTGTAAGCACTATATTGGACATATTCAGGAGTTACCAAAGTTCTACTTGCACATGACAAAAACAATGACAGTACTATAATGCGTCATGTAATTGAATTTAACATTTAAAAAAACTTCTGAAAGTGAAGCCCAAAGTCTTATAGATTGTATTGTTTGCAATTAAGATAAGGCTAACTTAAGACTGACAGTCATTCAATGTAGGCCTGGGCCTACATTAAAGAGTCACTTTGCTACGAAAAAGCTCTGCTATAAAAGCTATTAGTTTTGAGTGTAAGTGCATATGAAGCATGATTCCTAAGGTCAACCTTCTCAATATGGCAGCCAAGCATACGCATAAGTTGGCTGCCAACAAGCCATCTTAGTTTTTTTTTATCTGTGATTTTCGACCTAGCAACATGACTTGCTGTTTGTTCAGGTCCACACCTACACAGTTACACGTGAACCCTCTCCGCTTTACCATGCACAGCAATGTATCCATGCAAATATAAGTAATCCAACTCAGGTATCCAGACACTGGGACATAGCCAAAAAGGCCTACAATCTTAAATCAACATCCTGTTCCCTCTGTCTCTCTATGACACGCATCAGCATGCATGCACACGGACATCCATACAAATGCAGATAAACAAGAAGTAAATACATTTGCACATGCCAAAAACATCAACATTATAGATTGAGCGGGCAGCATTGGCCTCTAACAAGCGGAGCCTGTGTGACACGGTGGCTCTGTCAAGGAGCCCAGTGCTACTGTCAGCCCACATGAAGCCACTTTCAATGTGAATGGAAGTGCCTTGAGTTGGCTTTCAGGCCATGGGCAGAGTCAATGCAACAGGCTCTAATAGCAGATACACACATCCCTCCTCCTCCTCCCCCCTCCTCCTTCTCCTCCTCTGTTTCTCCTTCACCAGACCCCTTTTTCTTCCTTTTTCTCTTTCCTTTTCCCTTTTCATTATTATTCTTTCCCCCAATTCCCCCAATTCTCTCAACCCTCTCAACCCTCTCAACTCTCTCTCTCTCTCTCTCTCTCTCTCTCTCTCTCTCTCTCTCTCTCTCCTCTCTCTTCTCTCTCTCTCCTCTCTCTCTCTCTCTCTCTCTCTCTCTCTCTCTCTCTCTCTCTCTCTCTCTCTCTCTCGGTTTGATTTCCACAGATAGACCCTGTTTATTTGTCCCCATTTGAGAAAACAAATTGTAAGATCCTGCTGCTCTGTGTGCTGTTGGAGATTTGAAGAAGAAGAGGGAAAAAAAGAAACACAAAAAAATCAATTGGCTCTGCGAGTCTTGAGACTTCCATGCAGTAAATTGGCTCTGAATGACAGCACTATGTGGATTTTTTCCTAATATAGCTTCTCTTTTTGAAAATAAAACCACAACTTCGGATATAATACCGTGTTTTTTGGACGTTTTCACTTTGAGAAATGGGCACAAATACCTACCCAGCTAAAACAGCGAATCCAACCAATAATCAAATATTTCATATTTCCTCCTGATGACGTAAACAGCACATTTCTCCCATACTTTTTATGCACTTTTCATATATTTTATATGAATTATTTTTTTGTCATAATTTTGTCATAATTAATCACTTTTGTCAGAACCCAGAGTCTCTGCCTGCCATAGGAAACAGACCAATTACTCCCGATCAATTATGAGGACCCATGTTTTCCAGCCTGCATGCGTGCCGGTGGTGACAGAAGCACAAACCACAGAGACGACTCTCCCCCCCCTCCCCATACTTCCTAGGCTAGGCCCTTTAATTAACTCTTTGATCTGGGTGCTATGTAGTACGCTTAGACCAAAGGCCTCCCAGGCCAGAGGAATGGATGGCATTGGAACACAGTGGCACCCCACAGCAGGAAGGAGAGGATCAAAAACACCCAAACACCCTCCATTTTATTTGAATGGATACAAAATACTACTATTTTACGTTATTATACGTTGCCAGGTGTTTAAGGGGTTTATGCAACTATATTATGTATATATATATGTATATAAATACAGTATAACTATACTGTACACAGTTTTATGCAATCGACAACGATACTTGGTAGTACTACCCTGTACATGGGTGTGTGTGTGTGTGTGTGTGTGTGTGTGTGTGTGTGTGTGTGTGTGTGTGTGTGTGTGTGTGTGTGTGTGTGTGTGTGTGTGTGTGTGTGTGTGTGTGTGTGTGTGTGTGTGTGTGTGTGTGTGTGTCGGTTTAGGGGGCCCACACACACATTCTGTTATGTCTAAGCAGGTGAGAGAACACAGAGAGTGACACCGTGCGTTACGATGTTGTGTGTGAGAGGAAAGGCCTTGAGCAGAATGGAGAGGGGGGTGGTGGTGGGGAGGGGTCGAAGGTGCAGCAGATTTTGGCAAATTTTAAAAGAAAACTTGAGCCCACTTCTTTGGTTTGGAATTTGCAGCACCATGGAACAACTTAATAACAATGCATGAGGCAATGAAAATTACACCGCTTCTGCTCCAAAGGAAAAATTAATTGCTCTCTGGTTGCACTCCAGAGACATTTGTTCATCCAAGCACACATTGACACACACACACACACACACACACACACACACACACACACACACACACACACACACACACACACACACACACACACACACACACACACACACACACACACACACACACACACACACACACACACACACACACACACACACACACACACACACACACACACACACAAACACACGTTCACACATGCATGCACACAGACAGACAGACACACACAGGTGCAAGTTGAATATTGGCTTGTGGAAGAACCCACCCCTGGACTGTGTGTGTGTGTGTGTGTGTGTGTGTGTGTGTGTGTGTGTGTGTGTGTGTGTGTGTGTGTGTGTGTGTGTGTGTCTGTGTCTGTGTCTGTGTCTGTGTCTGTGTCTGTGTCTGTGTCTGTGTCTGTGTCTGTGTCTGTAGGTGTTGGTTTGTGTAGTTGTGTGTATAGTTTGCATGTGTACAGGTGTATGTGTGTGTGTGCGTGTGCGTGTGTGTGTGTGTGTGTGTGTGTGTGTGTGTGTGTGAAGGGGTGTCTGAACCTGCAGCTCTCCTGCACTGTGCAGTGAAGAGAAGAATAGAGAGCTTGGGCCACATTCCACTCCTACCTCCCTGGGCGAGAGACACTCGGCATTCCACTGCCTGCCTATCTGGCCAGGTGCATTCCAGAACACACTCAAGTGAACACAAACACACCGTGGACATGCACACGTACACTCACACACGTGTGTATGTCCATCAAGACCAACGACACACAGTAGCTACACACAGAGCTTTTAGCTTTCTGAAACAGTTTTCAAATAATATTTGCCGGATTCCCCAGTACAAAAACAGTGATTGTCCTGGACCTATCCATCACCGCCTTCAAAACTTTGCTGTTTTTAATGTATTCATATTTACTTTGATTTCTTCCTCTTTGTTTTCTATTTTAAAGCCTCTTTAAGAAACATACCTAAGAAAGACCTCTGAAAAGTGTATACCATAATCTGTATTATTATTAATATTATTAGTATCATTTGTTTTATTATTATTGTTATTATTATTATTATTATTACTATTATTAGTATCAAAAATAAGTGGAAATAACATAATTGTACAATTCTGGTAATGGTACATGTCCTCGATTCAGAAGTAAGTAAAAGGGTCATTACTTTACTGATGGCCTCACCTGAACACATGTGTCTACCCTTGAGGCATACAAAGTATTGAGGATCCAGTTTTAAGTGCCATTATTATTCAGATTCCTCTTATAGTCATCCTTATTCAAAAAAATAATTACATTGTAAATCAAGTGATTATGAATGATAATCCAAAAGCTGAAATTTGAAATGGTTTTTCAAGTAAATAAGAAATATAAACAAACGCATGGCACTTGCAGGTGGAAGATCGATGCAGCAAGCTCAAAGTGTTCCATATTTTGCGTTTCAAGGCAGTGAAGTAAAAGTATAAGACCCGTGAAATGTAAACACCTATAAGAACAAATAGCTACCTGAGGAAAAAAAAATCATACGTACAAACGTTCAGAAGCCCTTTTCCACCACTACAACGATACTCACCTACCGAAATACAAATACATGTACACACAAAAGAAAACACTGCCTTGCAAGTATAAACATGCAGCATCCCACTCCCATGAATACAACACAAAGGCAAACAGTGTGTGGGCTTTAACCAGGACAAACTGCCATTGTCTGTGCCACGCTGTGGTTGGTTGTGCTACGATGTGTTGCGAAGAGATGTTCTCTGTCTCTTTAATTCATGTATGATTCAGTCATTTTTAATGCATGGATTTTTCAGTTTGGAGGAGGGTTGAGCTATTTAAAGATCAGAGGTTGAATACACGTCGAATGTTCCGCCATCCTCTTTTTGAAGTTGTTCTCGTTGCGGTACGAAAGCGCCTGTGAGTCATCCATGACAGTGCAGACGGGGGTGGTGTGTGTGTGTGTGTGTGTGTGTGTGTGTGTGTGTGTGTGTGTGTGTGTGTGTGTGTGTGTGTGTGTGTGTGTGTGTGTGTGTGTGTGTGTGTGTGTGTGTGTGTGTGTGTGTGTGTGTGTGTGTGTGCGCTCACACATTTGTGTATGTGTGTGCGTGCCTGTGTGTGTGTGTGTGTGTGAGAGAGAAAGCGAAAGAGTGTGTGTGATCTAGCTGTGACCTCTCCTTTTATCCATCGTATATAACAAAATTAAAGAATCAAAATGTCCCTTCTTTTATGCTATCATGTCTTTTTCCAATGTGCCCTGAAGCCTCCATAGAACAGCGTGAGCTGAAGCAGAGCACCACCAAGCAGTCGTTCGGGACAAGCTCACAGGACCAACGTTTCATGGAGGGTTAAATCAAGAAGAAATTAGGTAGTGTGGCTGGGGGGTTATGGGGGGGGGGGGAGGCTTGAAGAATTGTTAATTTCGATGCCACTCCTTCATGCAAATGTGGTTGTATCTGCAGGCTCTGTTTTAATGTAAAAGGCCACAACACTCCTGGAACAAAAGCTCCATTCAGTGGCCGCCCCGAATGCTTCCATTCCATACTACTACGGCGTTAGCCACGGAGCAGTAGGCTGTGTAGCTTGACATGCTAGCAGACAGGGGCACTGGACTACATGCTCCACAAGCCCTGAATCAGGGCCATTATTCTGTGGCATGTGGAGGGCCCACCATACCTTCTCTTGCTCTCCGTCACAGCCACTCCCCCCCCCCCCCTCAAGAAACACGCCACCCCCCCCCCCCCACACACCCTCCTCCCTCCTCCCTCCCCTATCCCACACCACTATCCTTATCGCCCTTTCGCCCTTCCTTTTCCCATCCTTTTCTTTTTGCTCGTCCCTCGTCCAGCCCATGCCCCCCCCACCCCCCCAAATCCCCCCCGCCCTCCCTCCGTCTCTTCCTCTCTCACCCCGGGTTTATCTCCGCCGGCTGAGCAGGAGGAGGACTTCTCTCCCGGCCCACTTCTCATCCATTTCCATGTGGCCACTCTTCATCACTGAAGTGCCTTCCTGGCCCCTTCCACCCCCCCACCCCCCTCCTCCCTCTCCCCTTCTCCCCCCCCACAAACCCCTACAACCCAGAAACAGAGTGGGAGGAACACAGAGAGAGAGGAGAGAGGCGAGACGGGGGGCGAAGACAGCGGAGGGAGGGAGGAGGAGGGAGGGAGGGAGGGAGGGAGGGAGGGAGGGAGGGAGGGAGAGACATGAAGAGAAGGAGGGAGAGAGCGAAGGAGAAAGAGGAGAGGGAAAAAGGGAGAGACGAAGCCATCCTTTTGTTTTCCCACCCCTTATAGAACAAAACACCCCTTGGCCTGCCGCAACAGTGGTACGCTCCGCAGAGAGAGCGCTGCAGAAGTTGAGAGAGCACATTGTCTGTAATCTGGCATCGCAGGGGTCACTTCCTGACTCGCGTGTCCGCTCCCTGAGCCCCGCGACGCTCCAACTTCCCACCTCCCCCAACCACCACCACCACCATCCCTCCCTGCTCCCTGTCTGTCCTGTCCAATGGCCAGACAGTCCTGAGCTTTTGGACAAACCCTGTTCTTCCCCTTTTGTGTAGGAGAACCTCCAACATCTGAAAACAATCAAATAATCTGGGCACAATGCGGCTCTTTATGGAGGGGCGCTGGTGGATCCCAGATGAGCGGGACGAGGATTAGCGCCGAGGAGGCCACGAGGGAGAGAGACAGGATGGGGAGGGGGTAATACAGCTGAAGAAGGGAGGGCAACACATTGTTACTGGGATTTCATGGGGGAGCATGTGTGCGTGTGTGTGTGTGTGTGCGTGTTTGAGTGTGTGTAGGCGGTGTTGGGGAAAATGACGCTTCTTAGATTGAAAAAAAAGATTTGAATACTCTCCTTAAGAGTGAGATAAGGAGTCATGGCTGACTCAACGCGATCAGTCAATGATTCCTCGTTGTTTGATGCAGAAAGCTTCAGCACCCACACATTCAAAATGTCTGTGTTTTTTTCTTGCATTTTTTGCCAGACTAGAAGATGGGTGACGATATTCTGTGTTCACATTGGTCATTTCTGATTAATACTACGGATATGATGCGAGTTCGCCAGAAAAATGCCTTTGCGCACATGCTAAAAAGTTGTATTTCCCTTTTTTGCATGATTCAACTTGAAGTAAAAATAATTACTTTCAAAACGTTACTTTCTTTTTTGCCTCACACACACACACACACACACACACAGACACACACACACACACACACACACACACACACACACACACACACACACACACACACACACACACACACACACACACACACACACTCTCTCACACTCACACACACACACACACACACACACACACACACACACACACACACACACACACACACACACACACACACACACACACACACACACACACACACACACACCTCCAGCCATACGTCTCTACCACAGTTCCTTCCCCGGGCACATGAGAATGGTAAACAGTCATCTGTGACTTCCTCTCCAACATATTCATTAATCCCTTCTATCCTGTGTGGCTGGATGATGATTACAGGGAAGCCGGGTGAAGCCGCCCAAATAAACATTGCTCAGGCAGCAACAAAGGCCTGTCCACCTAACCCTAAACACAGCTTCCACAGCCAGATCAGGTTTCAATCAGGCCCACGCTCAACACACAAACAATAGGAAGTTAAAGACTCCAGGACAGAGAAAAGGCCAACTGGGGCTGTAACCTGTTTGAGTTCCTATTTCTTGAATCTGAAACATGGAGGGAGAATCCAGAGAGTGGAGTATTGCAGCACAATGGCGTCCAAGCGCTTGAGTTACAACAAACTGTAAATTAAGAGTCCCCTCTTTTTTAAAACTTGAATATATAAATATCAAGTTTACAACGAAGCGCTAAATCTCTCCCCTCGCGTCTCGCTGCTTTCATTTACTTTAACACCCTAACTATCTGTCTCGTGCTGTCATACATGAACTGTTGACTCTGGGAAATGGTTTAACATTCCACGGCAGAGCCCAGAACATTACTTTCTAAAATGCACTCCAGTCGGTTTTATGGACACTCGCATAGCTCACATTCTAAACATTGACACAGTTATAACGATCAGCAGGAGCACTCTGCGCACTTTTAAAAGCAAGGATCTAAGACACAGTATATTTATGAAGTACAATAAGCGATTCTAATAATAATATACACATTGGAAGAAAAAAATGGAACTAATCAAGATTAATGTTTCTATCCTGTGACCTGCCATATATTTTTTTTCTTTTTACTTTTAACCCACCGTTTTCTAGATGTCTTTTTCGAGGCTGTGATAGCGGCACTGACCTACCTTTTGAACTGACAACCGCATACACTGTCACAAAAATGACCCCTCTGTGAATGAAATGCTTGAGTCATGACACAATCCATTACATACACAAACAAACAAAAACATGAAACGTGTCTGAACCAGCTTTTCAAGACTATATCCAGTTGCACTTGGGTAAAGTCTACACAGCCGCATATATGCAAAGCCTGTGGAAACAAACACATAACCAAACAGATGGATAGATCGATTAGTGGATAGACAGACAGACAGATAGATTGCAACAAATGTATAGAAAGTTAGAAATGTATACAGAGAGAGGTAACAAGAGATAGAGAAACAGAGTGCAAGAAACAGATATACATCTATACATGGAGAGAGAGAGAGAGAGAGAGAGAGAGAGAGAGAGAGAGAGAGAAGAGAGAGAGAGAGAGAGAAGAGAGAGAGAGGAGAGAGAGAGAGAGAGAGAGAGAGAGAGAGAGAGAGAGAGAGAGAAGAGAGAAAGACAAAAAGGAAAGAAAGAGAGAGCATAGAGTCATGCCCGAAGGCATTCACATTTCCTCTCTCTGAAGCCACTACACCTTTTCTGCTCACCACCCTGCAATTAGCATGCCTAACAGTTGCAGGCTTCCGTAGCCAGGCCCACACTAATAATAGGTATGCATTGTTGTGCTCAGATGCCGGGCTTTAAAAATCAGCACCTCCAGTTCACACCCCAACTCTTTCTGCCCAGATGGCTGTGAGTCCCCTGACAACATTGTCTGATGGGTCTCAGTGCAAAATGGATGTTGCGTTGTTGTTGTTGTTTTTGACAGCCTCCATAGATGCAAGGAGAAGAATGCAGAGCTGCAACAAATCACCACAGGTTACCGCTCACAGGAAAACCCCAGCCTCAACAAAAAGATGAAAGGGCCAGCCAAACTCAAACATGTCTAAAAATAATAACGAACAAAAAGGAAGCAGCGTTGAAAAGGCTTTCTTTTTTTTTTAACAGCCTATCTTTTGATTATTTAAAAACTGATTTTTTTATCGCACATGGGCCAGCCCAAGGTTTTTTTGCAGGACAGTATGGTCCAAACACACACACACACACACACACACACACACACACACACACACACACACACACACACACACACACACACACACACACACACACAACACACCACACACACAGATGTTGAATTTCCCTTTCTGTTATAGCAGCACAAAAGAGGCATTCACTTCCCTTCTCTCTATATTGTGACTGCAGGCTCGTGCTGGAAGCTGGTGATCCAATCACCTGTGTTCTGAGGTCAGGGCCTGATCATCATTGGTCGACCCAACCGAAGGATCCCGCAGACGCTATAGGGATATAATCGACCATTGGATTTTGTTTTCATTTTATTTTCGTTCCTGCATTGGTCATGCAAATTATTTGAATTCTATTTTGCATCTTGGCCGTCAAAAGCAAACAACTTGTACCAGAATGTTTTATCGAGTGTGGTGAAAAGAGTAGGCATACATATGGTTTGCCAAACTAACAAGGCACAAGTGAATACATTTAAGATTCAAGTTCCAATGTTGCCGGAAGATAGAAAATAAGATAAAAGATTAATAAAATATAGATAATACAAAATTCTTTGGACTGGTTGGACTCAGTGGGGGAAGTGAAGATGGCCAGTATAGTACACTGTGTGTTGAAAAACACAGGAAATGCATTTGGCCATCAATTTTTGTGAGATGAGTTGACTTCCTGCACTCGCAATACTAAAAAAAAGAATAGAAGCATGCTTATGAGAAAACAGATTGAGGGGAATTCATTTCACTCGATGTCGAAAGACCAAAGGTTATTTTTATTTGAACTTTTGACCTTAACAAGTCGGGTGTTTACTAAAAACTAAGCACACATCTATATTGCAGAATGTATAATTTATAAAGCAATTATAAAATAATATACATATGTGGGTCAAATAACATTTTGAAGTATAATGCATATGATATATCAAAACTTCACATGCCTACAAAACACACGGCATATAGTGTTTTTTGTCATATTTTAACAAAGCATAAAGGTGTCAATTGTAATATTGAGCTAGTAGAACTATGGGGAGTTGGACCAACAGATAAATGTCAATGGACAGCAAATCTTTCCTATCCCAATCTGAAGAGGATTATAATGTGGCATGTATGTAACAGACCTATTTCCATGGGGAAATAAAGGCAATATTGTATAGAGTTGTACTATAATATACGGCCAGTCGGCCACGGCCCAAGATCTAGAAGAGCCAGAGAAATAAAGAAACTTCTCACAACATACTGTCACTATGACAACCAGGCAGAATCATTTAGCCTGATCTCCAGCCATTCCACACAGCAGAGACATTTAATAGCATTTAAGTCATACGCAATCGACATAGATTTGCTACACAAGCAAGGCTTTAAACACATTTAAATTAAAACTAAATTAAATGATATGGGATGAATGATGCCTGGATCAAAGATAAACGACAGCTAACGACTAAATAGGCAGTTGTGAAGGAATGACACAATAAACAGTAGGCAAAAAATACAGAATTTGCCTCTGGGGCTTGTTAATGAAATACGCACATATAGACAATTGAACATAGGCCTTCTATGATAGACCAAGAGGATACCACAACATAACTGTCTCATATAAAATAAATATGTGCAACAAGATGGCTCTTATAGTAAGCTAAATCACATATTATCATGAACATTTTGTCCCTAGATTTGACCAGGTCGTTTCCTATTTTGGCCAAATAAAATCCCTGTTGATATGGTGATATACAAATAGGCTACACAATATTCCGCCGTGACATTAACTGCGTTCATAATAATGCATATTCTGATATTACATACTCGCGTTCATTTATAGCGCTCCCTCATATTCAGAATCTAACTCGTGAAACACGGTGAGAACGTTATTAATGAAAACAAACATCCGAGTTTATTAATGGTCGTGCACGTATGTATGACACATAGTGGCTGTGGCTTCCTCCCGATTATTTCTACATGCTATCACACAGACTCTTCCCTCTTCTATGTATCAATGCGTGATTGAAGGGAAACTTCTTTTGGAAAGTGCACGGACTATTTGCATTTAGCCCTGGAAACCTCCGGCTATGTTTGTGTTTGAATTATTTCAGTGGAACGTAATACGACTTAGAATACAACAATCGTTATGTTGGCAAAGCAAATAATGTAACAGAAGTCTTATTCCTTCTTAATTGCGTTATATTTTGCTTCCTCGCGGAAGGATCTCATTTTCTGTGGCGAGGGTCGAAACATCCGCCCAGTTTTCCGATGTTTCATTGCCCCCGAGTTGAAAATGGAGTTCGATCAAACCAGATGTCCGCCAACTACTCTGGGGAAATGTAACTCCTAACATTTTGACTTTATATATTACCATCAACCTTGAAAATAATCGGATTTCCCCCCGCTCTATACGCTTTACCCCACAATACTCGGACACGTTGACGGAGCGAAGCTGCACAGCTCTTTTCAAAGTGTTGTCCTGGACCTGATTGGCGAATGGATGCTCGACAGCCAGCCATAAATAACCTGCCAAACGATGTGTACAGTTTGTACATTTTATAAGGATCTTTATTCACTTTTGAAAACAACGGAGTCGTGTCGCTCAAGAGGACGATGCAGATGTACAATCTGTTGTGGTCGGATTTTACTTCAAGGGAAGATAAAATGAATCATCGGTTGTCATTCCTCCTCGCAATTTAGTTCCAGCCAGGAGGCTAGGCTAGCTACTTGGTTTTCAGAGGAGCGCTCAGTTATGCATGCTCCATTGTAGAACATTTTCCTTTATCCATTATAGGGTGATTTTTATGTGGAAGAAAATGGTGATATTTGTGGTATATTATCCCGCCGTCACTGCGTCGTCGATGCTATTGCAAGAATTTGGATCCCCGTGAGAAAAAATGAGCGAAGATTCGACAAATCCTAACAACGAGTGAGTACTTGGATTAATTTACCATGTTCCCTCAGATTGCTGCAATGATAACAGGTATCTTAACGCTGTGGAGGAGCTCTCCAGGTTTCTCACTTCTTGGGTCCGCCTGTAATGCTGGCTATCTCGATACATAACCCAATGACCGTGTCATTTTTTATGGGGTTGTTCATTTCAGGCCTATGTCAAATAAACTAATGCATGTGGTCTATTGTATACATAAGCAAAGCAGTTATTATGTTGTCATTACTATGTTTGGTCAGATCTCTGTGTAATAACTGGATAGTTATAAACGTTTAGTAAGGCTCGCAACGTGTCAGAAAATAGGAGCCAATACTAACTAATCAACTTTCAGTATTCTAGTAACAAATTTCAAAATCCAATTGAATAGTAGCCTTCCCGTGAACAGTTAGGCAAACATTATTGTAATATAATTTAAATAACTGCCATTTAAAAAAGGGAATGGTCCTGCTTATTTGTATTTTTGTATTTTAAATTACCTGCTAGAAGTGAATCACAGTATGCCTATGATCACTATATTACAAAGGTTATAACATTAGGCAATAATTAATCATAAATGCGAATACGTCATTTTCCACAACATGTGTCCATAAAGGCTACATAGCCTACTAAAATGGTTTCATAAACATTATCACTTGCATTTCAAAATTGTCACCATTCAATTCATATCTGGTCTAGTGGAAACGTTTCCGCCTATTCATTGCTGCAATTTGAGCGTTCAAAAAGGATGCAATTTTTATCAATCACATTAATTTGCATATCACAATCCCCATTCATAAAAAAAATGATTTAAAAAGGCACGTTGACATCCCAAATCCATGAATAGACATACCGTATAAAACAGAAGTATTGAAAACCTATATGCTGTATTTGCAATGGATATGATCGTTTTAAATTCCTATTGCTGTTGTTTTAAGGGGCAGCTCTCTTCCGTGTGCTTGTTGACAGTCAGTGAGAAATATCTGCTCGGGAGGTGCTGCGGTCACGTGATTTCCTCCATTCATAAAGTACCTGCCTGTCCATTCACAGCACAGTGCACTGTTTCGCATTGCGCTGTCGCAATAAATACACAATATTCCTTGCATTACTTGTGATAATTCAAATATAAAAACAAAACGCGCGTTGGGGTTTTGTGTGATATATCTGTAATGGTATTATGTCCTTGAAGTTATATATTGGACCCAGAGAGGAAGTCTATGCATAGCGTTCAGATTTTCATGGTTTAATCTCCACCTACTTCTTCTCCCTTTTTGTTCCTCTATCGCTCATAAGATCACGAGGTTAATAAGGCTATTCGAAGGATCTGTAATTCTCATTCAAGATATATTATTTGATTTTTAAAATGGATACAAAACAACTAGACCTACGGGTTGTGGGCGATATGTTTTTCGAAGGCTACATGATGTCTAACCAAGATGGCTAACGTGATTGAAGCACCGCTGCAAAGGAATCACGCTTCCTTTAGTTGCATATTGTGTAACGACGATATCTTTTTTTTATGATTTTATTTTAAAACTCGTGATCCCTACTGATGTATCCATAACCCCTTAGTAGAATGACTTTTAAAAGATGCCTAAGTTTTATTTTATTTATTTTACTGTTAATGAACATGTAACACTGACATTACACATTATAATGCTACGTTGGATGCATTGTCCAAATCTAAAAAGGTAGAAATATAATTCCATTTATCATATCTATCCTCCATTAAAGAATAAATAGAATTGTTTTTGTAGCTGTTCCTCAACGTTGACTTTTCCTGAAGTTTGGTTCTGTGATTGATAGGCGTTAACCAAGCACAGCCATTTTGATCATGTAGGCCTACCGGTATATCCTATCGATTTTTTTGTCATTTGATTTGGTGGTGTGTGTTGCTGTTAAGAATGTTGCACATTGTCCAGCTAACTTTAGGGTTGGAGACATGCACTATGATAAAACAAATAAAAATGTGTGGTTGATAAACAAATAAATAAGTGTACAGTGTTGATCTGATCACATGAAGTACCTAACTGCCGTTGTAGGTTTGTGGCTTATGTTTTGAATCATTCATTCATCGTTTAAAGTCCATTCTTATAGCCCTTCTGGTTTAATGTGTCTATAATATACAGTCAACTCTTAGTACGAGAAGGAATCAAATCGTAACAATGAAAACGTTCTTTGCACGATTATTTAAGCTAGTTTACGTCTGCTGAGAAACATTTCAATGGTAACCACTAGTATCCATATAGATCTGTGCACAAATATAGCCCTAGGCCTCATCGCTCAAGATTCCTTCAGTGCTCTGCAGCTATTGTCAGGTGATTCCTGGCTGATTTCTCTCCGTCTGTGTCCTGTTCCTATCTTGCTTGATTGATTTGACAGCTCAGCGCATTGTCTTCCGTTGTGGCTGTTGTGATCTTATCACCTGAGGGCAGTTCGGCACTCCCTCTCCCTGCTGCCTAGCTTCCCAAACACATTCCTTCCCAAACATCCCCCCCCCCAATCACCCCCCTATCCTGCCCTCAAACGACAATAGCAGACAGATACTTTACCTCTTGAGACTAGCACTTTACGACTTGGGTAATTGTCTATGTCCTATGGCCCTTATGTTAGACTAAATCATTTCCTGGATGTGTTTATGGACGCTGGTATTTCTTGTTTGTGCCAGTTGGTGAACATTACAAACGTAATGCTTTGCATTACAGAATATTCTATGCTATAGGCAAATAGTTGGAGAAAACAAAGCCAGCTGAGGCAAACATATTTTGTAACAGTTTTAAGCCAAAAGGATGGACTTCGACTGCACAGGATTGTGTTGGAACTGATTAAGTTAACCTGCCATTGAACAAGATCTTGTTGTAATACTTTGTATAGCCTAGCCTATTTTCCTCAGTGGGTACTGACTGCCAGGTAGTATTACTTTATTTGCTTGAATTGTGTTTGTCCTATATGTTATGGTCAAAGAGTTCTTGAGGTATGAAGATTTACTCTGCCTTCTTCCTATATTGAGTGGAGAATTTTCCTTAAAAACAAAAGATTGCAGTGCAGGATGTCATTCCAATAAATGTATTTGCACACTGGCCATTTGTCATCTGCTGTCCCCTCCATAAGAGACCATTGCATTGTCCACATGACTAATGTCAACAATTCTCCAATTCTCCATTCTACAAAACCAGAGGTCTTGGACAGCCTGAAACCATAACAAGCCAACAGACTGAACGGGCCTTTTATGCATGCTGTGGACAGTTCCATTCCCAGGCCAGATCTGTGCCTGGATCCTGTGTATTTTAAACCTGAGCCACTTCCCTCTTTATAATTTTAATTTCCTCCTCAAGTATTTTAGGAGCAGACATAAACTGTTGTAAATGTCAACAGTGTCTTTAGTTCATATTTCAAACTTTTTTTCATTTAAATTTAAGAAACAACCTAGTACTAGTTTTGGGGCCTACCCTGCTTCTGGGCTGTGTACATAGGCTATTAAAGCCAACCTAAACCCCCTTTTATCCCCCCCCCCTTATCTTGCCATCAAGTAGCAGAGATTGTCCTTTAGTTTTTTCTTTGCCTCACTCAAGAAGGTTCTATGGTGTTCATAGACCATCGCTCAATGCCTTGAAGAAGTGTCTGAATTGCAGAATGCGGAAGCCTAAAGGTTGGGCTAGTTGTGAGCCCTCTGCTGCAGCTGGCCTGACACCGTTCCTTCCTGGGAGGCCACAGACATAAAAGGACACAGATGTAAATCCTAAACCTTGTGCCTTTTGATTGAGTTTCCAAACTCTTTGAAAGTGTGGATGGGGGTAGGGGTGGGTGTGTGTGGTTATTTTGCCCAGGAACTAGATTTTGTGTTGTTGTTTTTTGTTTTTATGTACAGAACAAGTTTCATTTTAAACCAGGAAGGTAAACTAATTGTTGACTATGTTGATCTTTATATATTGACTGGCCAATTTCAGAACATGTTCCACCTTAGCCATTTGTTCACTAGGTTCTAGAGATCTTTTTGTGAGTTGAGCATACTGATCAGCAAGTCTACCAGAATAGGAACCAAATCTATTTGTAAGGTGGACTGGTAAAGTTTGCCGGTTGTAACATATTGCTCTATGAAACCCTTTACAGCTCTCCAGAGCTTGTTGATGATGTAGATGACAGAATCACTCGTTGCCACTTGTGCAATGGCTGCAGTTTTTATGTTTTGTTTTTAATCGAACAACAGGGCCTGCCGTGATAGTTTACAACTTGTTTCATAGCTGCTTCTCTTCACAGTCATGGACCAGCATCATGGTTTGGAGTTTTTTCTTCTTCCCAGCTTTGGTGGTTTCTTTCCCACCCTATCCACCAGCCTTCCAGTCTCTGCAGTAACTATGACGATTAGCCCAGCACCCATGGGACTACTTTCACATCAAAGCCGACCAGAGATGCCGCAGCAGTGCAAATTTGCGGTTTCTTTTTTCTTTTTTGTATTTTTTGAAATGGGAAATGCAAGGTTTTAATTTTCCAAATACTTGCGGTGTAAATTAAGATCATCTCAATATGTGGCTTTGATTGATGTTTTGGGAATAGTTTCTTGGCGTTTGATATGCATGTGGGTTTCATGTGATTTATTGCTGTGCTACGGCTCGATGTCAACCGGAACATTGTTGTTTGGGGTTGAAGGCCCAACCCGGTAATAGACAGGTTTGTAACCATCTGCGCAAGGCGGAATATCAAAGTTTGTCGGACTGAGGTCTGACATTCATTATACTGGTTTTGGCCTATCTCCGATTTTGCTTAGATTTTGGGCTACCTTGGCAAATCAACGGCTGTCAATGAACGGATGGACGGACAGACACCGGAAAAGGCCATGTTGTTTGGTCCGAATACTGAATACCCCGGTTGCATTTCTATAAAGGAAAGGGAAGTTTTCATTTAGCGTGCACTGCAGCATCAGATCTGGCTGGTCCCCCACCCCCCCCCTCCCTCTACAAGTCTGTTGGTATCTTAGCTGAATGTTCTTGTGAGGGAGATGACTCATCACCAGCCTGACGTGTGGAGCAGATACGGCAAATTGCTCTTTCACTTCGTTCTATGGCCAAAATAATGGTTTACACGACGGCCAATTGAGCAGTTTTGTGACGTTGGCTGTCAAACGCTCAGTGGGCAGATTGCCCTCATCTTTATTGGTCGTGGTGGCAGGGGTTTAAATGGCGAGCAATGCAGACCTTAAAGTTGTTTTGTTGTGGTCCTCTGTCATAATTTGCACTGCATCCATGTTACGTCATGTGGCTGTTTGTTTTGGGGAATGTCTGTGCCCTTGAATTTGCCACCGGTTATTGAAGGGACTTGAACCGTGGCTAATTGGCTAGCCCGTTTGCACCGTTCAGATTAGATGCACTGCTGGAATCGACAGTCGACTCGGGGCCCAGTTTGCATGTTATTTGTTCTTTCATGGTTGGACTTGGCCCGTATGCTAATCTTTCTGCATTAAAAGCTTCTTTTTTTTGTAAGTTGGTATCTTAGGCCTCCATTTTCATTTCAGTGTATGTAGTAAAAAAAAAAGATCATGTCTTTTTAACCATCAACAATTAAATGCATAAATGTTAATGGTTTAATAACTGCATTCTTCCTCGACAACCATGGATGCATGCATGCCCAGGCTTCCATTAAGAACAGCATGTGATATTTTTATAGGGTCGGCCAAAGCTTTAAAAAAAATATACATTTTATCTTTGAACAGCTGTGGAGCACACGTAGAAGGTAACCAGACATTTTAGCAAGCATAGGGAATGACTCACACACACACACACACACACACACACACACACACACACACACACACACACACACACACACACACACACACACACACACACACACACACACACACACACACACACACACACACACACACACACACACACACACACAGAGAGAGAGAGTAGCGTTTTTTTCTCTCGCTCTTGCTCGCTCTCAGTCCTCCATTTTTGTTCCCCCCCCACCTCCCGTCTCCTCCTAGCTAGCGCTTTCCTTTAGCAAGATATTCTAGAGAATCCGATTGACTTAAGTAGCCTGTGTTTATTTTCCCCAAATATTTCTTTGAGTAATCTCATGTGCACACCCCACCACATCCACCCCACCACATCCACGTCCAATGTCTGAAGCCAAAAAGGTCTAGTGGAGCCTGACGGAGCCTGACAACCCTCCTCCGGTTTTGATACAGGAGAGAGAGAGTGGGGGGGGAGGGAATAAGGGATAGAGAATGAGAGAGGCCCTTTTTTTCCAGCTTCTCAGCTGGGCCCGAAAAAAAAAAAAGTGTAGACTTTTCTCCTCTTTTCTGATGCTAATGAAAGGAGGAATGGTTTTCCAGCCCTTAGCTTGCAGAGTGTGTCTCTCCTGCAGCATGCTCCACTGCCTGGACATTGTCAGAGCACAAAACTCCAGGCCCGGGATCCAATAACGTGAAATTTCAGCAGAGAAGCGGCCATTGTGTAGAAGGAGGCAGCCGGGGAGAGAGGTTGATAAAAAAAAAAAAAAAAAAAAAAGGGAGAGTGGGGGGGCGTCGAGGGGGGGTTGGGGGGGGCAGAAGAACGGGAGGGGAGGGGAGGGGAGGCGAGGGAGGGTGACTTGGCGAGTACCCAGGGCTCAGGCCACATCCTTTCTCCTCTTCTCTCTCCCCACTCCTCCTCCTACCCTTCTCCAGGGGGGTGGGAAGCCCAGGGCCAAAGCAGGAGCAAGACATGATGGCATGCTGGAGCTCGGTCAACCATGGGGCCGATCGGCAGACAAACAGCCACTTTGTCAGCTTAGGAAGCGGTTGTCCTAGGATCCCCCCCCCCCCCCGCTTCTTCAGCACACACTGGAGCTACCCGCCCCAGTGCTGGGGCCTGCCTGTGCCCACACGTGCTCTTTTCCTTCCCCTCCACCTCCTCCACCTCCTCCACCTCTTCCCTTCGTGTTTTCTCTTTTTTTTTTTTTTTTGCATCTGAGCCGGCAAGTAGAGGCCAACAGGTTTTTACAGATAGTCTCGTCTTAACGTTATTCTTTAGCTAGTCGACACGCAGTTATTAGTAATCGGTTGTTGTTCAAAATACAAAGGATGATGTGGGAGCACATTATAAAATGTGGATGAGTCTACCCCTGTAGTATCTGCCCCCCCCCACCCCCAAACTCTCGCACTCATTCTCACGCACACACACACACACACACACGCACACACAGAGCAGCCACCCCCTCCCACTCTGAAGTGTTCCGTTATGCTCCCACCACTCCCTCTGTTTTTCTCTCCTGCTTTTGGTCGGAAATGAAGTCAGTCATCCAGCAGAATATGTTGGAATAATTTAGAATGGGGCCTCCTTTCTTTTCTTGCCCTCCTCCCTCCCTCCCGTACCAGAGCGCCCAGGCCAGCTGATCTGCTTCCGCTCCCAATTCTGTGTCCAGTGGAGTGTGTGCTCCCAGCAAGGGGTGGGGGGGCAGCAGAGGGGGGTGGCTTTTGTCTCCACAGACCATCCCTCGCTCTCTGGTGTGTGTGTGTGTGTGTGTGTGTGTGTGTGTGTGTGTGTGTGTGTGTGTGTGTGTGTGTGTGTGTGTGTGTGTGTGTGTGTGTGTGTGTGTGTGTGTGTGTGTGTGTGTGTGTGTGTGTTGGCCTCGAATATCCTCTTGCCTTTTGGAACCATTACTGGGAGCTGTTACCTGAACTTGGGGAAAGGAAAATGGGAGGTAGGAGAGAGAAAGGGGGGGGGGGGGGGAGTCACGGTAAATCAACTGGAGAGAGGCAGACAGAGCTTTTTCTGTGTGTCTCTTCTTCTTGAGGTTATTTAGCATTGAGGTCTGCTTCAGGTGTCTTGTGAGCTGAGCAGCGATGCAGGGAATGGGCCATTTGCAGAGCTATTCGCCGACCATGTGTACTCGTGCTTTTTTTTTGCATGTTGCTCCAGGCATCTGCCGCACCCCTCGATATTAGCCCTACATGGCACAAATGCACTTTTTCTATTCATTCATTGCTTTTTTTTTTTTTTTGCTTTTTCTGGGCGTTCTGCTTTCTCACACTTCCTCTCCCAACACCCCCCACCACCACCCACCCACCCCCCACCCGACCACCCCCTCGTCTCCTGGTTTCATGGCTGCTGGCATGTGTGTGTGTGTGTGTGTGTGTGTGTGTTAGTGGCAGGTCTGTAGGGTCAGGCCCTGGTCATTGTGCCCTGGTCATGGCTGAGCGACACCACCGCCTGCCTTCTGTTAGCCCAAGGGACCCTCCCTGAGTGACGGCCCCTCCTGCATCTTCCACTCACATCCTTTATTGGGGGCCGTAGAGAGGGGGCACAACTGTGGCAGTATTGGCCTCTTTTTACTGCCTGATATGCTGCCCCCCAAAAATGCGGCTTTAGTTCTGTGTGGATTAGGGGGGGGGGGGGGTGTGTCTCTGGTGTAAGGCTGCATTTTTATTTTTTTTTCCGTCGGCGGTGGACGTTTTGAAAGTGGTAGCAGGAAGGGCGCGGGGAGGTCGTCGGGGGCAACAGTTATTCATGGCTGTTGTCTCAGTGGTCGTCTCTGAGGAGCAGCTGTCCCCAGCCACGTTTGGGGACAGGATAAGAGAGAGTGAACTGTCCAAAACGCAAGCCAAATGTGTGTATCATAAAAAAAAACAACCCTGGGCCCAGACTGGGGCTGGTAGCAGTCTGGTATGGCCCTGCTTCCATCTGTCAACACTGTGGACCCGACATACGTCACACACTCTCACTTCCCATAGTCTGCCTTTGCTCTGGCGTACATAATTATACATGGAGTATATTTCTAGTATTAAGGTCCTACCAGGAAGTCTCGTCAGAAAGCCATTTCTGATTTACATTGTTCTACAAACATGGTCGAATGTGGCTAGGCCCGCCCGATTTTAAAGTCAAACACGTTGTCTTTCCTGGACAGAATGCATTTTAATGTTTATTGTTGTACTGCAATAGATGCTTGATAAAGAAGCTATTGGTATGGTAGCTATTTTAAGTATTAAATGTACTCTTAGTTCCGTTGGATTGTTTGAAAGCACTGGGCACAACTTTAGTACAGCTGGAGCATCCATGGAAAATAGAATGTAACGTGCAGCAATCCTATAAAATCTGGAGTTATTTAAATGTTATTTGGCGATAAGAAGAAAATCCTCTTGTGCCCGCCAGCTCTATGTATAGCAGCAGGCTTGCGTTCTGCTTGCCCATGACCCTCACTCTCAAGGACTTTTTCATGAGAATTTACATCTTTAAGTGTGTTGGTTCATGAAGCAGTTTAACGGGGTATATAGAATATAGAATGCTATTTCACAGATAATCATATATGTATACATTAAAACGTATTGGCAAGAATGATAATATTTCGAACACTGAATGGTTCCTTCATCATGGTAGAAAAGATTCACTTCTATCCATGACATACATCCATTGTTTTTATGAGTTAATATTGTGTTAATGGACCTACTGTGTTACAGTCTAGGCATACTGCTAATGCTACAGAAAGACAACTCTTTATTACTACTAGCATGAAATCACTAGGCTAGTCTTTGGCAGTTAAACTATGCCTACTGTGTTATCTAACCTCCCTGAACGCTGTACAAGGTACACATTTGCTTAGACTGCATTCTGAAAGTATTCTGAAAACAGCCTACCGGGAATCTAAAATATCAACCTAACATGAGATGAATTTACCACAGACTTTAGTTATTAAGTCACCATCATTATTATCAACTTAACTCCCTTTCTGTGAATGTTCAGGATAATGTCAAATAGTTGTTCGCTGAACACTATTGGGATTGTATTGACGTCAGTATGGCCACAGGTCATGCTTTGTGTTGATGAACTACTAGGTGTTTGATTTGTTCCTATTTGACTATCCATGGTGGTATGATTCATTGATATAACCACACAGAAGATATTCACAGAGATCTTTAACGCATTTAATCCTATTCCAAGAACAAGTCAAGGATTCCCTTGCGCGCGCACACACCAACACACACACACACACACACACACACACACACACACACACACACACACACACACACACACACACACACACACACACACACACACACACACACACACACACACACACACACTGCCGTTTCTGAATTCCTTGTGTCAGACAGACAGAACACTTGATGCATGGTCATTCACATGTGTTCGTTGTACAGGAGAAGAAAGAATTCACATTGTCTTCCCAGGGAGACAGTTTTTGTCGGTTGATTTATTTTGGGATTATTTACCATGATCATCAATCCTGGGGAGGAACTTTGGTCAACTATTACATATTTAAGCCGCATTGCCTTGCACAGCCTACATGTGGAACAAGAAATAGCCTCAAGTTTAATGCTCACTGGCTCATAGATTAATTACTAACTAATAACCTGGGCACCGAGGTTTGCCAAGGGCGTGGAAGGCACTGGAACAAAGGTTGACGGTGTAGACGTGTTCCAGGTTCAGAGCAGGGGAGGTGGTGAGAAAAATGGGAGCATCCATTTCGTGTTTAGAGCGCAGACACTGCCGCTGCTTGACAGGCCGCATGTCAGAACCTTCTTGTGACGCTTAGAAATTTACTTACTGGGGGGAAGGGGGGATATGCAATGATATCATAAATAAAAAGTCTAAAAGGTCTGTTTTAGACCTTTTTTGTCCCGTTGTCCCGAGGGTGACGTTCAAAGGTCAGAGACACCGGAAATAGTGATTATGTATTTTTTTCTTCATCTCTTCCTTCCTATCGGTGACTTGATTCCTCGGTTAGCTTTGCCCATTGCCTCTAGTGCTAGTAGTGCACTATATTCCAGTTCTTCAAACTTCCACCCTTTTTATTGTGTTTTGGAGAGGACCTTTTAATGCTTTGTCTTCAGTGATCTTTGACCCTGGGCGTCTCTGGTGGGACAGGGTCCTGTTATCTAATCAGAGAAGCCACCAAAACACTGAGCAGGTGACCCCGAATAGGGACAGGGGGGTGCTTCTTCTGTTGGCGTAAGGGAGGGGGGGGGCGCAGATAATGTTAGGAGATAACGCAAGGGACAAGACACGCAAAAAGCCAATTATCATTGTTTGAGGAAGAAAGATGGTAGTGATTAGGACGGGTCAAATTAGGACATTTTAACTAGTGTGGCCGGGGGTTCGGAGATGAAAGAGAGGCTTCAAGTGGTTCTTACCTCTCTTCCTGCGTCGATTTAAGGCTGTTGAGGACAAGGAGAACTTGAGGCAGCCTGGGGCTCGGCCGCATTGGTCAATAGCCCGGCGCTTGGGGTTAAACGCACCATGGGGCTTTGATGGCATCTCAGAAATAGAATCCAGCGGGCGGTTTACATGTACACGGAGTGGCACTCTTTCCGACTTGACTTCTTCTTACCACTTAGATTCCGTTTTTTTTTCTTGGTTAAGGTTTGCCAGACCAATTCACAAAGGGAGGAAACAAGGAAACATGTTAAGACGTCAGTGGCAGCCATCTTGGTTGTCTATGACAATGCCTCAACGGTGCACCCATAGGGCACATCCTCTGTCATCATATTAAACCCAGCATATTTGATAAACTGTTGCGATTGGCTGGACCTGGGGGCCAAGTCTGCCGGAAGTCTGTCTGAACAAAAGGGGGGGGCAGACCCATATGCTAGAGCAAATAAAACATGAGCTTGACGATTTGTTTTTGTTTACAGACCAGGTTAAGGTCTTTTTAATTCTCAAAATACGTCTAATATGTGATCATATGAATGAGCATTAACTCTAGCTGGAAAAAATGGACAGGGTTTTAGCGTCTTATCGATAAAATGTGGGCATAGGAGTAAAGGTCACCGTATAGTTAATATGATACTTCAGCCCGGCAGATCTTTCTGCGAAATGTCATCTCACACAAAAGATGATCCATCAAGTATCATCGTGACCGTGCCTTTCCAATGGGAAACGAGCTACGTTTAAAAGATACAAAGAGGAACGTTTTTGTGACGGCTTCCTCCAAAAAAAACTACCCTTAAAACCACAAACAAATCGCCTAGAGCTTTATCATAAAGATGTGACTGTTTTAAAACCCTTGTCTGGTGTCTATTCCGTGTATCATTCCCAGATAGTTTGACAGATTTTTCTCTCTCTCACTCCCGTGTTCTTCCTCCACAGTGACAGTTATGCGCGCGTGAGAGCAGTGGTCATGACTCGGGACGACTCCAGCGGTGGGTGGCTCCCCCTGGCGGGTGGAGGACTCAGCTGCGTCACCGTCTATAAGGTCAGCAGGGCAGAGGACGGCGGCAGCACCCACAGTGGAGGAAGCAGCAGCAGCCTGAGCCCCTGTAGCCCCTGTAGCCCCACCTCTGTCGAGTTCCTCATCAAGGGAGAGCGCCTCAAAGACAAACTGGTGAGTGAACCGACGACGCACCGGTCGACACTATTCGTGGATTGGTTGAGTGAGCAAATAGGGCTTATTAAAGCTAAATACTTGGGGATGCACCTGTCACTATTGTTTTTAATATAGTGACATATGTATTAATATTTGAGAGGATGTTTCTTTCAACGTCATCGTGTGCCGTTTTTATGTACGTATGCATGCGTAGTTGGTTAGCGTTATGAGCGTTGTTCATTTGTCGCGCCAGCGGAAATGGGTGTGGTATTTCTTAGAAAAGACCACGTCCTTGGCTTCCACAAAGTTTCATGAATATTGGCCTGGTTGTTTTTATCCTGGGTACAGACAAATAAACTGCACAGAAAACAACCTCCTTGGCGCAGGTAGAAATTAAACACATGAGGGTTTGGTTCCGGTATTACCGCAAACTGCAAGGTGGCACCTTTCTAACACCGTGGTGAGGAAATTTCCACACACACACACACACACACACACACACACACACACACACACACACACACACACACACACACACACACACACACACACACACACACACACACACACACACACACACACACACACACACACACACACACACACAGGATGAGATCTGGCTCCCCTCCGTGGCACAGGTATCTGAAAATAGGTAGTGTATGGTTGACTTCATTCAGGAGAAGGGAAGCCGGCTCAGGAGAGCAGTGTGTGGGATGGGGGGGAGTGGGGTACCGTTATGGGAAGCAAGAGAGAAAAGGAAACGGCAGTGGCTTTAATATTCACATTCTGCCAATGTCTTTGTTACATTCAAAACACCTTTTTCAGTATATTCCATAGTATGATGATGTTTTGAATCTTTTTCTGGTGATTCATTAATAAATAGGTTGGTTGTTGTATTTGTGGTGTACCATCGAGCGCCATCGATCACTCTGTGATGTCCCATATCCATGTAAGAAGTGTGGGATAGTGATTGGCTCGGTGTCCTATCCAATCTCGCATGACTTCAAACAGATAGTTTGTGTCCTTTAACCGACACAGTCCCGCTTGGGGAGTGTGTGTGTGTGTGTGTGTGTGTGTGTGTGTGTGTGTGTGTGTGTGTGTGTGTGTGTGTGTGTGTGTGTGTGTGTGTGTGTGTGTGTGTGTGTGTGTGTGTGTGTGTGTGTGTGTGTGGACGGGGCGTGACACAGACAGGAATCCCCTGATGTTCAGACGGGCGGGGGGGGGTTATGTCTCAGCGAGATGGCTCATAGACCCAGGCGCGCGTTACGTATTTGAGGATGTGGTTTAAACACCCGCCCAACGGAACACGACCAGACTCCTCCCCGGCACAGACCCACCGCCATATGGAGGTCTGTCGGGATGCCACCCGGCACTAGGGTGTTGGCGGCCCCCCACCACAGGGCAGCCGACAGTCTGAGGGGACTGTGAGAAATGGGAGGGATTGACGGGAAGGGAAGAGGGGGGGGGGGGGGGGGGGGGGGGGAAACTGAAATGGTCAAATTAGCTAGCGATGGGGGGGGCACCCCGGTGGCTCACTGGGTAGAGCGCCTACCATTAAGACTCAGTCCTGATCGCAGCAACCCGGGTTCGAATCCTGCCCCGCGGTCATTTGCTGCATGTCCTCCCCTCCATCTCCCATACCTTCCTCTCTATCTCAATCTATCATAAAGCATACAAATGCGAAAAAAGTGGTGGTTGGCTTGGGGGCTGGGATTTAAAAAAGGTTTTCAATGGTGTTTCTTTTATCCTTTGATTATTTTTTAACATTATTCTACAGTCTAATATTTTACTGCTGTAATGCCCACATTTACAGTCGATCAAAGGTGAAGCAGAGCATTCCAAACTAGGGGGATCACATATTTCTTTTTTTGGTCGTTCAGTAGATAAGACTGAGCGGCTTGACGTTCTACACGGTCACACCGTATCGTACCACTCCTTCCTCACACACAATACCGTGCACGGCCCGAGAACGTAAAAAAGTGTGTCTCATTAACACTTTGGAAAACCATTCACAGAATCCGAGGCGTCCAAGTAGTTAGCACAATGGAAACATGCATGCAAATATCAGAGATTTGTAATTAAGGAGGTGGTGAGATGATGATGTCTGGTGGATGAAAGATGCGCACAGACGACGTGAATGGGAGGAAGGGAGATTGAGAGAGATGAAGGCGAGGGGGTCTGGCTATAAGCGCAGTGATGCGGCACACAGTGTACCACTGGTGACTCAGCTGACTCTTCATAAATCCACCAATCACCCGCCTCTGCCGCGCTCCTTCGCTCCCTCTGCTCTTCTCTCTCTTCGTCTCCCTCCCTGTTGTTCTCAGTGCCTCTATCCCTTCCGTTTTCTCTCTCTCTCTCTCTCTCTCTGCACCTTATCGGTCTGTCTGCGGTCCTGTCTCTCCATCCCTCTCCCTCCCCAGCTTGCGTTTGAATCGACTGGTGTGAGGTTGTGCGCTGGCTCCTCTTACCACGACCGGTTTTGACCGGCAGCCCCCTTTTCCGCTGCGCTTCCTGTAAACTCACTGGCTCTCCCCGGCGGACTCCCCAAGCGGCCTCTCCTCTCTCTTTATGAATGACAGCCAGATCTGAACTCTGCCACCACACACCAGGAATGCTGCCTGGCCTCACCTCGTGGCCCGAGCCACTTCATTCAGCCTGCCTCCCCCTTCCTGTGCTTAATCTGTGGCCCTTTGGGCTTTTGTTCAATGGTCTCCGGTTCTGAAAAAAAAAAAAGAAAAAGAAAGTGTATTACATGGAAGTGCTATGTGGAAATATTTCTAAAGCAAACACACATAGATGGATGGTGAGATAGATCTGCAGGTTGAACGCAAAGTGGAAGCTTATCTTTTCGGCTTCACAGAACACGGAAAACATGCGTTGTTGAACCAGGTGAAGTCTGTTAACCAAGTGGGGTTGATTTTGGCATAATGAGGATTTGTCATTCCTGGGCCTGACTTATGATTCTGTTTTATGTTGAGGACCTTAGGGACGTTTCTGTTTGACATAATCTGTGCAGGTGAAACAATCGGGTAAAAAAGGGGAGCCGGCGTCAGATTGAGCGTGAGGGCTGTTAAGCAATACAGACTATTTTATCCTCTAACCATATCCTTAAATGAGTAGAGGTTAATGATTGTGGGAGTAGCAGGACTTTGGCCTGATTAATGTAAGTGCGTCGGAAGTTGCTTTTGGAAGCGCTATCAGTTAAAGTTGCTGCTGGGTTGGATAGTTGATTGATTGTAGATGTTTGTGGGCGTGTCCACGTCTGCCTTCACCCAGAAGCAGGCCTTCCCTGCTGATAATCAGATCCTCTTGTCCCAAACGCCAGAATGTAACTCTAATCTCTCTCTCTCTCTCTCTCTCTCTCTCTCTCTCTCTCTCTCTCTCTCTCTCTCTCTCTCTCTCTCTCTCTCTCTCTGAGGTATCCCCTGCTATCTCCTTACTAATCCCTATGTGTTCGAACTCTGCTCTCTCCTCTACAACCCCCCTCCTCCTCCTCCAGCTCTCTCTATTTGTCTGACACTCTCTCTCTCTCTCTCTCCGCCACCATATCTGTTCCTCTATTCAATACCCCCATCTTGCTCCAGCTTTTCTCCTCTCTCTCTCTTCGCTCTCTCTCTCGCTCTCTCTCTCTCTCTCTCTCTCTCTCTCTCTTCTCTCTCTCTCTCTCTCTCTCTCTCTCTCCCTCTCTCCTCCTCTCTCTCTCTCTCTTCTCTCTCCTCTCTCTCTCTCTCTCTCTCTCTCTCTCTCTCTCTCTCTCTCTCTCTCTCTCTCTCTCTCTCGCCACCGGGGTAACCCATGCTCCTCCTCCTCTCTCCTCTCTCCCTGGCTCTGTCTCTGAGCGCGGTGTGGAATGTGGTGTTGAGTGTCGCTGGTCCACGCTGATACTTCCTCCCTCCCCAGCCTCGTCGCCGCGCTCACCTTACCTGCTCCGGCTCCATTCTGTCTCGCCTCCACAATCAGCCCCAGAGGAGCGGCCAGAGCCCCCCGTCCCCCCCCACGTTCCCCCCCCCGTCCCCCCCCCAACCTGACAACTCTTGCCATCTCTCTGTCTCACTCTCTCCCTGGTTCTGGATAAACACAACAGGTCTTCGTCTCTGCTCCTCTTCCTCCCCTAGGGGAGGGAGAGGGGGGGGGGGGGGGAGGGTGGCAGGGGTGAGGGACAGAGAGATAGAGGAAGGTAGGGTGGGAGGGAGGGAGTATCTACGGCTGTTGCTCTCCCCCCCCATCCCATAACGGAAGAAGTACTAAGAAAACACAGGCCAGTATGTTTGTTGTATTTATGTGTGCCCCCGTATCGACCCATGCGCTCCGCAGGCTCCCACCTCAGCATTCCGCGTATACTGTGGCTTGGCACACTCCAATGACTGCGCTCCTCGGCCGACATGCTAATATCGCATGTCTGCACCCTCTCCCCTCCTGCTGCCACGTCCCACAGTCCTGCACTGCGCGCTGGGGATCCTGTTCCTGCTCCGAGGGTGTTGGCCGCTGTGTGTGTGTGTGCGTGTGTGTGTGTGTGTGTGTGTGTGTGTGTGTGTGTGTGTGTGTGTGTGTGTGTGTGTGTGTGTGTGTGTGTGTGTGTGTGTGTGTGTGTGTGTGTGTGTGTGTGTGTGTGTGTGTGTGTGTGTTAGTGCTTGTAGTAAATGTATTTTAGCCCATTGTGGAGCTAATACGTTCATGTTTATGATCTTTATCTGCGTGTATGCTAAAAACTCTACACGGCACGACTGCAACTGGAACCTCTACACTCTCCCCATATATGTTCACGCATGCAGCCCATTGCACTAAGCTAAGGCTTCTTTTTTTCCTTCTTCTCGGGCACAGCCTCACTCGCAGAGTTCCCAACCCCACCGTGCGCGCTCGTGAAAAAACCTCAAAGACTGTAATGGCCGTCTCTCATTTCATTTAATCTGCCGAGAGGAAGGCATGGAGGCGACCCGCCACCCCCTGATTAATAATAGGCTTTTGGAAACACAGTCGCTCCCTGCCACACACTTGGGCTGCTTGGCTCCCAAACAACACTTCGGTACCCTCAGCCCCCCCCCCGACTCCCCCATACCCCGAAACACCACCAGGCACACACCTCTCTCCCCCTCAAGCTCCATCCCCAGCTGGAAATCAGAGCCCACCATTTAGAGTGTGTTTAACAGATTATCAAGGAAAAGAACGTGAACTTTATTAGTCTTTTTTTTCCTAATATATACATTCATTTATATGGAAACATTATTTGAGGAAAGGCTCAAGTTCTTTTTGTTGTTGTTGAATGATTTGAATATGAATGAATTTAACAGCTTTTGACGAAGGGCAAGAAGGAGAAGAATTCAAGCCTCCATGCCTTGAGTTTCTGTTGATGCTAGTTTTTATGGGGGGGAAAGACCCGCAGAACAAAACGACGGCAGTATCCGGTATCCTGCCTATACCTCATAATATCCATATGGGCCCGGACCTTCCAACAGTAACACTGGTAGTCAGATCCACACACAGTCCTTAAGTCTGGTCACATTTTACCAATACAAGTTGTGTAGGCCATAATCACAGGAACATTCTCAAAGGCCACGTTTTAGAAGCCTGTAACCCTAGCCCCCCAAACGGCAAAGAAAACTCACCTTAATTATCAAGGAAGAAACTTTGGGAAGGAACACAGAACGAGGGATACCTCCTTCCAGGGATGGCAAGAAATACAATAGGTGCACAATTTACGCAAAATGAGACCCTTGTTTAGACCCTTAAATCAGTAATGTGCCGTAGAGGTTCTGGCGAGTCGCGTGTACATTATGAACCGGTTTTATGTCAATCATACGCTAATCTACTTTGATTTGTGTTCGTCTGTGTTCAGGTGGTGCTGGAGTGTGTCATCCAGAAGGACCTGGTGTACAACAAGGTGACCCCCATCTTCCACCACTGGAGGATCAACGAGAAGAAGTTCGGCCTGACCTTCCAGAGTCCGGCCGACGCCCGCGCCTTCGACCGCGGCATCCGCCGAGCCATCGAGGACATCAACCAAGGTGTGTGTGTGTGTGTGTGTGTGTGTGTGTGTGTGTGTGTGTGTGTGTGTGTGTGTGTGTGTGTGTGTGTGTGTGTGTGTGTGTGTGTGTGTGTGTGTGTGTGTGTGTGTGTGTGTGTGTGTGTGTGTGTGCAGATAGGGGGTGTGGAGATGGAGGGCACTGGGAGACGAAGGAGTAGATGCAGGGCGTGAGAAGTGAACAACTGACCTGAACACGCATTGTCGTTTCTGTACCTGGAGATCAGTTGTGCCCACGTCTGCCTCTGTCTCCGTCAGTCATACTCCGTAGTATGGACAAATGCATCAGGCTATATTCAACACCCCAAAGTTTGTTCTTGGCTGTCGTCGGCAGAACCTTAGTTTCTGTCATTTTCTATAAAGAATCTTTTCTTAAGAAAGTGATTGTTTGTAGTAGTACAAGCGCATGGAATACGCATGTTGTTACACAGGGATTACACTGAACCATTACATGTGAGCTAGTGCCAATGTAAACGTCTCTCTCTCTCTCTCTCTCTCTCTCTCTCTCTCTCTCTCTCTCTGTCTCTGTCTCTGTCTCTGTCTCTCTCTCTCTGTCTCTGTCTCTCTCTCTCTGTCTCTCTGTCTCTGTCTATCTCTCACTGTCACTGTCTCTCACTGTCTCTCTCTCACCGTCTCTCTCTCTCTCACTGTCTCTGTCTCTCTCTCTCTCTCTCTCACTGTCTCTGTCTCTCTCTGTCTCTCACTGTCTCTCTCTGTCTCTCACTGTCTCTCTCTCACTGTCTCTCACTGTCTCTCTCTCTCACTGTCTCTCTCTCTCTGCATTCAAATCTAAATTCACCACCAGCCTCCCAGCAGGTCAGGTGTGTGCGCCTGTGTGAGAGACGTGGTGTGCATTATGAATGGGGCACGTCACCTGTGCCTGCAGGTGCTGCATCCTGTCTGTGTCAGTGCGGTTTACTGGTTGACCTAGCGTCTGTTGGTTGGGAGAGATGCTTAGCCACGCTACCTGGTCACTAACCCAAGCTTGACCTCCCCCTGCTGCATTATCTTAACAAAACAAGCTGTCCAGATTACCACTCTTAACTTCCTGTTCAGACTGGCAGGGAGGGTTGAACCCAACTGTGGGTGGTAGTCCCAGGAGAGATAGGGAGAAAGAGAGAGAGATATCACTGTAATATTATATACTATTAAGTATTTGTTTTACTATATACATTTTAAGACTGTTATGTATTTTTTTATTGGCTTAATGTTTCATGGAATTCCTTCTGTCTTGGATTTCTTTGGGGCAACTTAAATGTAAACTTTCCCATGCCAATAAAGCCAGTTGAACCGAGAGGGGGGCTAGAGTGAGAGGGAGGACAATGGTAAATTCATCGGTATAAAACACGACATTGAATTAGAGAAGAATGTCAGGAGAGAACTTTTTTGCGAATTCTTTGACGCAGTGTTGCTAATGCGTACCTTTTAACGCTCAGGCGTACAGGGCCAGGCTGAACCGCTAAAAAAAGTGTAGCATTCCCGGAGACACAATGGAAGGTTTGTTTTTTCAGTTTTGCTGCTGGCACTCCTTCCAGGACGCCATTACCCCGCCATGTCTTTAAGGTAAACTGGGCTTTAAGCGGCGGCGGCGGCGGCAGCGTGGCGGCTGGAGTTAAATGCGCGCGTTAAAAGTTAACCGCTTTAGGTCCCGATTATATTCCCGCCCAGCGCCAGAGGTTGCAAAGTCATCCAATTAGCGTGAGATCAGCCAGCTCAGCAATCTGCTGCCGCGCGGCCCCCAGGTCTCCACAGGAGCCGGGCACGCTGGCTGTAATCGTGCCCCCTTCACTCTGGAGATCCGGCAAAGCCCAGAGGAGACACAACAGTTATTATTTAATTTTTATAGTGGTCTTAATGGATCCTCTAGCATCTAGAGCATGGAGAGATTCAATAGCACCTCTCGGATTCCACTTCCTCGGGTGCGCCCCAAAGTCATCGCCAAGGTTACCGGAATGTTCCAAGGCCCAACACCTGCAGCAGCAGCAGGGCTGCGGTTGTTGTTTTTTTTTTTTCCCCCACTTCCTCTGCTGCTGGGATTTGTGAATGTGTGGGAGTTTCCTCCCGCATGCCGATACTTACAGTATGTGAACGAGAACCATTGAAGGTTGGCCATTGAGGAGGGGGAGGGAGGGTGGACGCTGGTCACGTGACCGCCGACCGGATGCTATTGGACGAATGGAGAGGCTGTAGGGTTGATCCGCTCGAGGGGAGAGGGCTTGTACAGCACCGCTGCACCACGGCCATACAGGCTTTCTTACCACTAGCTGCTTTGGAACACATGATTATGCTCTTTCTTGGGATTTTTAGGATACAGCCTGTTAATGGTGCTGTCTTCTAGCCCCCCCCCCCCCACCCCCAATCTCTCTCTGTCCTCTCTCTCTGTATTCTGCCAGTGTTGTGTAATGCCTCTCCATGGTTCACGCGGGCTCCTTCTTCAGTATTCCTGTTGCATCGCTCTGCTGCTGGACTGTTCTCTCTGTGTGTGTGTGTGTGTGTGTGTGTGTGTGTGTGTGTGTGTGTGTGTGTGTGTGTGTGTGTGTGTGTGTGTGTGTGTGTGTGTGTGTGTGTGTGTGTGTGTGTGTGTGTGTGTGTGTGTGTGTGTGTGTGAGCCTTGCAGTCCTCTGTTGCCATGGCAACATCGGGCACCATGCTCAGGCAGTACCGTGCCCCATCCCTGCCAGAGTCGTGCTGCAGGAAGCTTCTGTCTCACTGTGACGGAGACGTGCACGCGCGCACACACACACACACACACACACACACACACTTGCGGGCGCACACACACAGACACACACACACACACATGCACGCACAAACACGCCTACCTCTCCATGTGATTCATAGACAGAGTGATCAACAGTGGAGCGCTGTCAGTTGTGCTGTCTGAGGTGGAGACAGACACACGGATGTTGTTGACTGATGCCCGGCTGCTCTAAATAGGGTCTCGGGCGAAGACTAATTAAGGGAATTTCAAGTCTTAAAACAAAAGAGCCCCTTGACGCTCCAGGTACAAACAGTTTGGACCCTTCATCCCAGTGGAGATGACTTAATCCCTGATGTGTTCCTCATCCAGCAGCGAGATCTTAACCTCCACCTCTTCTCCTGTGCAAGGTTCGCTCTGGCGTGCTTATTTTTAAACATGGCCGCACTGCAGCGCCAGCGATCTGCCTCCAAGTTGAAACCAGTTTGCGTGCAATTGTTTTGTTTGTTTTCTTTCTTTTCCGCAAACATCTCGTGAAAATGCAGTCTGTTTGGTCCCGAGTCGTAAAGCCTCGTACACAAACCACACTGTATACTATAGCGCGTCGATCAAGCCAATGGCTGAACCCCAGAAAAAGAAGCAAAAGAAAATACGTTCCCTCAAACTCAACAACTGGACATTCATTGTACAACAACCATAAACAAATATGGTTTACGTTTTGCTTTTCGTAGGAGTTTTTCAGAGTTGTTAGCAGAGTTGTTCGCAACCAAGGTGCCATGATCATTTATAATAAAGGAGGGATATTATGAAACGTATATAGACGTGTGTGACATTTGAGCCCAATTTATATTAATTTTCTTTCAGTTTGAGACCCAGGATATAGCTACAAGATCCAGATTCTAGCTTTTAAACCCAGGTTCTAGCTTTATGACCCAGTTTCTAGCTTTTAAACCCAGGTTCTAGCTTTGAGACCCAAACTATAGCTTTGAGACACAGGTTCTAGCTTTAAGACGCAGGTTCTAGATTTTAGACCCAGGTTCTAGAAATCTAGATTTTAGACCCAGGTTCTAACATTTAGACCCAGGCTATTGCTTTAAGACCCAGGTTCTAGTTTCAAGGCCCAGGTACTAGCTTTTAAACCCAGGTTACATCTTATAGACACAGGCGGCTGTGAACTCAGATCCAAGCTTTGAGGCACTCAAACCCAGACCCGGCCTCGTAGACTGTAACACTGGCAGGCCTGGTGTCTCAGACTGACACATGGTCCTGTCTCTGTGGCTTGCTAGCCCAGGAAGAGGTTGCTCTATTCCAGGCATGCATATTTCATTAGTCTCTGTGTGCCCCACTGACACATAGAGGCTTTCATTTCCTCATTAAGCTACAGTGGAGAGGAAGCCACTTTTTTTATTTTCTTTCTCGCTTCACAAGAAATCAGCCTCATAACAGTTTTCCTTGCTGTTAAACACGCTCCGGTGGAAGGGGTTGATTGTGAAATATAGTATTTATGAACGGAAATTGTGTATCAGTCTGAAAAAAAAGTTGCGTTCCCACTCTACCGGCGGGCCGGAAGTGATGGCGCTCCCTAGACTTAAACGTAGATATTTGAATGTTCGATAAGAAGTCGGTTACACTATAAAGTGTCAACTCGAAGTATGAATGTTTCATAATGTTGGTGGGGGAACACAATGAAATGTCAGTGGTCTAATCCCTTCTCTCCCCTTCTTCGCTCCAGGGAGTCCTTCGTTCGTGGAGGCAGAGACCCAGGAGGATGGACTGCAGGTGAGTGTGTGTGTGTGTGTGCGTGTGCGTGTGCGTGTGCGTGTGCGTGTGCGTGTGTCGCTGATGCTGCTGACCGACTGGCCACGTGCCGATTTAATCACTTAAAAAACCCTTCCAAGTTCTCGTGTGTTCTGGGTGGGTGTCATCAATGAAACATTTTCAACCTAAACATTTATCAACATAAAAAGAGGCTACTGGTAGAAGCCTGCCCCCCTCGAAATTCCTCAGAGGGTAAAGGTTTCTGGAACCTGGACTGTTGAAATCACAATTGGGAGTTAAAGTTTTCCCTACTGTTGGTACGTGTAAGGGCGTGTTGGGTCTGTCTTTAGGGAACACAGTGGCCCTTCTGCTAGCGTGTGAACTGGTAACCGCTACTGCTCGACAGCTAACAGCGAGCTTAACTAACCGCCGGCTCGGTCTGTAGCACACATCCTCACAAACCCACGTCAAGGAGAACAGAGACGAGGGGAGGGCTGGTTCCTGTCGCGCAAAGGCCTTTTTTAGACACACACACACACCACACACCACACACACACACTAACACGGACATACAGAGAGAGACACACACATACACAGAGAGAGACACACACAGACCACACACATACACACACAGAGACACACACACACCACACACACGCACACACTAACACAGACATACACAGAGAGACACACACATATACAGAGAGACACACACCACACACACACACACACACACACACACACACACACACACACACACACACACACACACACACACACACACACACACACACACACACACACACACAGACATACACAGAGAGAGAGACACACACACACACACACACACACACACACACACAGAGACACACACACACACACACACACACACCCACACACACACAGAGACACACACACATACAGAGAAACACACACACACACACACACACACGCACACCACCTCTCTCTCCCTCCCAATTCCTAGGACTGAGGGATGGTCACTTTTTGGCCCCTTCCCGGTATCGGACTGGAGCAAGGAGAGGGTGGGAGCCTTGTTCCTGTTCTGGCGGTTCCTCTTTAAGACAGCCGCCTGAACATACAGGAAATCTAAGGGCAGCACTGTTGCTAGGCAGCGAAGTAGGTGTGTGTGTGTGGTGGTGGTGGTGGGGGGGGCGTTGGTGACTGCAAATTGCAGAGGGAGGAATTGAATGGAGGTGGGGGTCGTGGAGGAGGTGGTGTGGGGGGTTCAGTGAGTGAGCCACCACCGCCATGGTCGCCATGGAGATTTGGCATCGAAATGTTGCGGTCGGAGACCTGGGCTTCGGCGAAAGGAGAAGTGAATCAGAGGCGAGCCTTCTCAGACACGCCGTGCCTGCGCCGCGGTAGAGCCGGAGACGGAGAGCGCTCGCTCCCTGCTTCCCCCCCCCCCCCCCCCCCCCCAAATGCCATCACATAAGGTTTGACGCTAGCCCCCCCCCCCCCCCCCCTGTTCTCCTTGAACTACAACCAGCGCCGCACTGTCCTGCCTTCATAAGACCTTTCATTCACAATGGCCGTTTCCTTCTATTCAGAATCTCTCTCGCTCGCTCTCTCTCGTTCTCCCTCGCTCTCGCTCTCTTGCTCTCGCTCTCTTGCTCTCGCTCTCTCTCGCTCTCTCTCTCGCTCTCTCGCTCGCTCTCTCTCTCTCTCTCTCTCGCTCTCTCTCGTTCTCTCTCGTTCTCCCTCGCTCTCTCTCTCGTTCTCCCTCGCTCTCTCTCTCTCTCTCGCCCTCGCTCTCTCTCTCGTTCTCCCTCGCTCTCGCTCTCGCTCTCTCTCTCGTTCTCCCTCGTTCTCCCTCGCTCTCGCTCTCGCTCTCTCTCTCGTTCTCCCTCGCTCTCGCTCTCTCGCTCTCGCTCTGGGAGCTGCGAGGCTGGAACATAGTAGAGGTGGCTGGTTTGGCTTTATGTAACATCTTGCTGCAGGACCTGAAGGCATGCGTGCGGCTCTGCTCCATGGAATCGCAATCGATTCAATAGTCTTCTGTTTTTCGTCTGTTTTGTTTGTGTGGTTTAAAGTTGACTATTTCTAACGGGCATTTTATTTTGTGTTTGTTAGTAAGGGGTGTCAATGAATTCTTTTTCGGGTCAATGTATCTGTAGACTACTTCTTCTAAATGTCTACGATAGGTTATCTGATCCCAAAACCAATCTTTGGGTAACTTTAGAGAAGTGACGAAGCCTCTGTGACTCACGTCGCCAAATTCTATATCAATCAAACGATCGATTAATCACCTCATTGTACACGCACCGATTCATACCATTGTACCCACATACCAAAGGGCCGACAAAAAAAGTAGTTGCGCAACACACTGCTTGGCTTTCAGCGTCTACGACCAGAAAACCTGTCTCACAGCCATAGTTCTGTTCCCAGTTCAAAGAGGAAACGCTTCTCACAAAGCCACGGGAACTCATTCACCATTAAGTAAGATCTGGTTCTCTTCTTATGCGTTACACATATGCCCGTTGGCTTTCCAAAGATTATCTAATGGACCAAGGAAAACGTGCTTAGAGATATGGTCCCTAGAGCCGTTCATACTGGGAGCCTCCTGGCGAAGGTTAGGGCTCTTGTAGCAAAAGCACACTTTGGCCCTTAGCACCGCTCGTCCGAGCGAGAGAGGAACCTCGGCAAACACACACACACACTGTTCTTTTGTTCCTGCTTGTTCTGTCTCTCCTGCCTCATCAGATACACACCTAGGCTCAATGGGTTTTCAGTATGTGGGCCTGCTTCCTCCCCTGTCCTGTGCCTCTGGTGCCTCTGAGGGCGGAAACAACAGGAAGCCCTGATGCTGGTCCCGAGCCAGACAACAACTCTATCTCCCCCCCCCCCCCCCCCCCGTTCCCCTCTCGAAGCCCCCTCTCCCCCCCCCCCACACCCCTCTGCTGGCTACATCTCTGGGGTCAGATCAGCTCCAGATTGTCCCCCACGTATGCCTTTGAATGGTGGGGCTCAGGCAAGTGCTTTAAAAGGAAGCCCAAGTCTGTTTCCCATTTCACCTCCTCTCTCCCCCTCGCTCTCTCTCTCTCGCTCTCTCTCTCTCTCTCTCTCTTTTTTTTCTTACTTATATTTTTATATATACACACACACAGCTGTCATCTGGCTTTTTAAGTTGTGCGCTGCGTTTCTCCAGCTGGAGCTAGTTTATGACATTCTCTCAGCAGACTCTTTGGCCTGTCTCTCTCTCATTCTTTCTCTCTGTTTCCCTCATTGTCTTTCTATTATTTTTTTGTCATATTTTGTGCGGTATCATTCACTGTCCCATGCGCACACATAATCACAAACTGTTCCATCGTTTCCTGTGCTGTTCTTTTGCCTCCCTCGTCTCCGTTCTGCGTAGCGCTTGAGCCGGCTTTGTACCTTTTGCCTTTTCGTCATCGGTTGTCCTACACACACTCTTACGTTTAAGAGAGGCGGAAAAGTCAACGCTGAGCACATACACATGCGTGTGTGTGCAGAGGCACACACACACACACACGCGCCATACCATGTGTGTGTATGTGTGCGTGCAGAGGCACACACACACACACACACACGCACACACACGCCGTACCATGTGTGTGTATGTGTGCGTGCAGAGGTACACACACACACACACACACACACACATGCCATACCATGTGTTAGCAGTCAGGAAGGATAGAGCAAGTGGAGGAGGAGAGGGAGAGCCAAGCAGAGAGGGGAAGGGGTCTAGGGAAGGAGGGGTGGGTGTCCAGGGAGGGAGGGAGGAGGGAGGGAGGAGGAGGGAAGTAGGGTTGGGGACGGACGGAGGGGAGGGAGGGAGGGGGGCAGCAGGGGGGGGGGGGGGGGGTCAAAGGAAGCATCTCTTAGCAACCACAGGACAGTAATTACTGTAGCAGCAGCTGGGAGCAAACCAGATCTCTGTTGAGCGTTAAAACCCTGGCGTGGGCTACTTTACACACAGCACTGGAGAACCACTCCTCCACACTCAGGAGGGAGGGAGGGAGGGAGGGAGAAAGAGATACGGCTGGACCGAGAGAGATGGACAGACTGCGTATATTGTTTGGAGAGCGGATGGATGTGGTCACGTGGAATACACACATGTGGCCACCTTAACATTTTAGTTGGGGGGGGGGAAATGGTCAAAACGTGCTCTCATTATCTGCGATGGCCCTTGCGGGCCGTGTTGGGGTATTTTGAGTGGGGAAAGCTGGCAGTCCTGCCAGATGGGAGCTTCTTTGCCTGTGCGAGTGAGAAAATATGCTGGCCATGGTTAGAATGTCACCATCCAGCCCTACAAACTACAAACTGTTTATCAACCTCGATCTCTCCCTCTCTCTCTCACTTTCTCCCTCTCTCTCTCCTGTACATGTGACTCATCCAATTCATCACCTTTTTTTTCCGCTTCTTCAAAGCTCCTTCTAAAGGCTTATTTTATGTCACTGAATCTTTTTATACAATGGCCAATCTTTTTGCTTTTCGACCGTTTTTCTCTCTGTCTCATTTAGCTTGGTGTCTGTGGAGGGATCTCGAGTATTTTTCGTCCTTTTGGTTGCTGCCCTTACAACAGTCATTCACAGCTCCAGATTCCTGGTGGTACAGTTTTAACGTACAGCTCCTCTTGAGGCTGAGCGCACCGGGCTATAGTCGGGGCCGCTTCTGTTCCATCAGGGCCCCGTGTCTGTAGCGTCCACAGCGGTAAAAAAAAAAAAACACAAGAGTGCTGGTGGGAACACATGCGAGGCAGAGAGGGAACTCTGAGTCCTCAACAGAAGGGCCTTGAGTCATCACTGCACCCTGCAGTCAGGTGGGCTCAGAAACAACAACAAAATACAGACTCCTGAACCCCCCCTGGTGGTGGAACGCGGAACATGTAACCCGGTAGAGACACACAATGGGTCCTGGGTTGAAGCAGTGAGTGCTGCACTTAAACCATTGGTCGGTGTGGATAGCCGATGTTGAGGCTATATCAGGGCCTCAAGGGAGTTACAATGTGTGTTTTATAAAGGGGTTCCCGTCGCGGTCTGTACTGAGGGCTGGACCTTGTGTTCAGAGGCATCACTGTATTCTAGTGATGTACGGGATATTCAGGAAGGAAATGTTGCAAAAAAACATTATGTTGTGTATAAGACTATCTACGACGCCACACTAAGCGCACACGTCACATGGATATGAAATATGTTGTGTATAAGACTACTATATACGAAGCAAAAGAGAGCGCAAACGTCACGCGGATATGAAGCGCCGTCATATTTGATGCCGTCCGTTCTCGTCGTCATTCATTTGAACTATAAAACCTTTTGCGTGGGATACATTGTCACTCTCACTGTCACCTGGCTCTAAATGTCCTTCCTCTGTGTCTCTCCCGTCAGGTGGGTGAGGAGCCCCCCTCCATCTGCACCCCCATGAAGGAGCCCTTCTCCCCGGCCCACAGCGTGGTCTCCACCGAGCCGTTCAGGGGCTGCTACGTGCGCGCCCAGCCCTTCTCCGAGTTCCCCTCCAGCAACCGCCGCTACCTGCCCCCACAGGTCCGTACAGCGTACCATACCTTCAGTATTGATTATAGAATGAGGTGCTCCTTCCTCAGGTGGAGGCGCTCGCTCCTCCAATGAACTCATGGTCACGTCAACTTTTTTTTAAGATAAGACGCAAATAATTAACCTAAATTGGCGGGTGTTGAATGGCCCTTGTTAATAAATGGGTCTGGTGAAGCCTTCGAGAAGCCAGAGCACAACACTGCTGTTAAACCGTACCTGACGCTCCGGTAGCTTAACCTGCTGCGCCCCCTCCCGCCCACAGGGGACCTTCAAGTCCACGCGCCACGTCAGCTTCCACATGGACGAGGAGGAGATCGTCCGCATCAACCCCCGCAAGGACGTGCTGATCCGGGGCTACGAGGACTACCGCCACCCCGTCATGTGGAAGCAGGACGCGGAGCACCGCGACGCAGACTTTCCCGCCGCTTTCCACAAACTGGACGGCAAGAAGTGCGAGTACCTCTTCCCCGAGGGGCCGGGCGGGGACGGACACCCCGGGCCCGGCTTGGGCATGGGGACGGGCATGGGCCTGGGACTGGGCAAGGACACCTCCATCAAGACCCAGCCGTCCCCCATGCACAAGTCCAAGAAGGGGCGCCGGCGGCGGGAAGACGGGGAGCGCTCCCGCTGCATCTACTGCCGGGAAATGTTCAACCACGAGGACAACTGGCGGGGGCAGTGCCAGGACGCGCCGGACCCCATCAAGCAGTGCATCTACAAAGTCAGCTGCATGCTGTGCGCCGAGAGCATGCTGTACCACTGCATGTCCGACTCGGAGGGCGACTTCTCGGACCCGTGCTCGTGCGACACCTCCGACGAGCAGTTCTGCCTGCGCTGGCTAGCCCTCGTGGCGCTGTCCTTCATCGCGCCGTGCATGTGCTGCTACCTGCCGCTGCGCGCCTGCCACCACTGCGGCGAGGCGTGCCACTGCTGCGGCGGGAAGCACAAGGCGGCGGGCTGACCAGCCCCCATCCAGCCGAACTCGTCGATCCCACCAAACCTGGACACCCCCCCAAACCAAGCTAAAAAGCTAAAGCTAACACAGGAAGTGCGTCAATGCGGAAATACATCCTTGTTTTCATGCCCCTCTCCGGGGAGAGGTGACATGTTGATCCCCCCCCACCCCCCAGCTCAGAGGGCTTTTGGAGATTTCAGTTTGCGTTTGTCGCCGACAACCAGCAACGGAGGACCAACCCTGTGCTTTGCAGGAGCTCTGAGCGTCCAGCCGAGCTCAGGAGCTCACCCTGAGGAGAAGGAGGAGGAGGTGGTGTGAACGGGAGGCATTGAGATTAACAGACTTGGAGATATTACTAAACACGCCTGTACAAATACACACACACACAGACACACACACACACACACACTCAACACACTCAACACACCTGTACCTATACCTTATACACATACACCTTTACACTCGCAAACAACGCATACATATACAACAACAACAACAACAACAACAACAACAACAACAACAAAAGAACCAGGCCACCAATGTCAGAACTCTACTGCAACGTAACGTATAACTATGAAGGATATTTGTGTCTTTTTGTACAGAGAGCAACACAAAAAAACGAACTAATGACAAAAAAGACAAACAAAACTATTATGCGTACAGAAGAATATTTGCTGTTTTGAGTATGCTAAAAGGGATATGTTCTTGCTTTTTTTTTTCAAGATATTGCAGATTGGGTAACAGTGGCCTTTCCTTTACGGCTCATCCATTTGCTGGCAATGTAATTATTAGACCTGAGAGAGTGCACTAGAAATTGTATTTTCTGCCCATCCCCTCCAACAAAAGGTGATCCTTTCTGGAAACGCTATTGATAAATTAACCGCCATATTAGTGTAATTTAACATGTACGAGATGTTGATGTGGTGGATGTGTTTTACCTTGCTATTCCTTTTCCTATATTGTAAAAAAAAAAAAAAGATGAGAAAACGAAGAAGAACTGCAACAACAGCCCAAAACATTAACATGTTATTTAAACACAACAAAGTACAGCTCTTTGACATCCACTGGAAACGTGCGACAGATTCCCAGCTTGTCCCGAGTGGCTCGGACCATTTCATTGCATTCCAACACAAAGGGATAAGATTCCATGGCTAGAAGGGAAAATGATAAATCACTTTACCATTCTCAGTTCCTCTAAAGCAAAGTTGCTTTTTTCCGTTGTCTAACCACCACTTCACCAATTGAGACCAACACCATCGTGTTTTAATCCCGACTTCAGCAGCTTTCAGTGTTGGCCCAGTTATTCGGCTTTGTAGTGAAACTGGTGTTTAGCTATATTCTTTTTTTCTTTCCGTTTTTGTTCTTACTTGAGTTAAAAGCAAGACATTTTGCTCAACCAGCAAGTTTGTTTGAGTGAACATAAAAGGGTTTTGAGTAATTCTCAGTTGTATGATAAGGCACTTAAATTTGGCTTTCATTTGGACAGAATCCACAGGTTATGAATTAATTTAAATCATCCAATTTATTACCCAAAAACCCACCATTTAAGCTCTGGTCTCCAAGCTTTGGTTACAGCACCCCCTTCCAAATTTAAAAAGTACTGACAAATGTATCCAATGTAAGGATCATTTTTGTTTGTTTTTAAAAAATCCAGAAATCCAGTATTGCTTGTTCTATCCTAGTTTCCTTTGTTTTATCAGTTACTCCACAGATAGTCCTTTTTTATGTCACTAAACCCCTAATGAATGACGAATGCCTAGAGAGAGATGTGTGTACGTGTGTGTGTGTGTGTGTGTGTGTGTGTGTGTGTGTGTGTGTGTGTGTGTGTGTGTGTGTGTGTGTGTGTGTGTGTGTGTGTGTGTGTGTGTGTGTGTGTGTGTGTGTGTGTGTGTGTGTCTGAGATGTCTATGTACTGTTAAACTCTTGACTCTGATCAATGGTTGTATTAATGGTATTAGCCACTGGTTTCCAGAAGCCATTTTAGCATTCTCCCCAACTATCTACCCCTTGGGTCTCTGTACTGTTCCCCACGGTCTTTGTGCAGGTAAAAGTGCATTTGCTAACCAAAGTTTAATCAATTTCAAGTTTCAGATGGAAAGGGCACAAGCCTATCTGCATCTAGATGAAAATCCGTAGACTAAAAACTGCTCCAAATAATACCCTCGACAACATATCACATAGCTCCAGACACAACATTCTGTACATAAATGGAAATCTGGCCACAGCAACTCCTAAATATACTCCTATAAAATATATATATATATTTTTTGAAAATCTAGCATGATATCTAGTTAAAGAGATTAACAGTCGGGGCTTCCCAGTCTCCAAGAGAGTGGAGCTACTGGCAACGACGTTGACTGTTGTAGCCCACTTCTAACCCCTGATAGACCCGCTGGCTTTTAATGCTCCCTTTACTTTCTATGCAAACTTTTATCTTTTATCTTGTTTCCTTTTCTTACACGGTCCCAAAAAGCACTGACCTCTCTCTCTCTCCAGTCCCAGGGGGGCGGTGGCAGGATAGGACACTTTACAGAGCGCCACCCCTTGGTACCAAACTCTAAAAACACCTGTAAATACTTAACTCTATATTTAAATACTGACGTAAAAAAAAAAATCCCTGTTTTCAATTATTTTTATTTTTGTCCCCTCTTTCTCTTCTTGGAAATGTGTAAAGATAGAGCTGTATTTATCGTTGCTGTCAGCATATACTGTAGCCTCAATTGACAGCATTATGTACATAGGTCACCTTTTAGTATTATTTCACATTGAAAAGCAGAGGGCGGTTGTGATGGATATGACTACTGAGATTCTAATCGAGCTTCTCCCTAGTGTCGTACGACGGAAGATCCTTCTAGTTTCTCCCTAGTCTCGTACGATGGAAGGAAGGAAGCATAGCGCTAACATGGTACAGTAGTGGCACTCCACTTATTTCAAAATGTTGATATAAATATCTCTTGTTTCTCTTATCTATATATAAATATATAATGCTGCTAGATACAATCACTAATTTTATTTTGTTGAGAGTAAATCAGCTATGAAAGACTGTTAAAACAACACTTAGTTCTCCCAACAGCATAACCATCGTGAGGATTGTCTTGTTTGACTGCTCTGAGGTGTGTGTGTGTGTGTGTGTGTGTGTGTGTGTGTGTGTGTGTGTGTGTGTGTGTGTGTGTGTGTGTGTGTGTGTGTGTGTGTGTGTGTGTGTGTGTGTGTGTGTGTGTGTGTGTGTGTGTGTGTGTGTGTGTGTGTGTGTGTGTGTGTGATGGCGATTACCTTGCTTGTATGCCCACAGACGTGTCGGGGAGTTGGGTGTGTGGAATGCATGTCATGCAGTTGTGCGTGTTAACCAAATGTTTCATTTTTTTCATAACGTCCCATTGCAATTGGATCTCCCTGCGTAATGCAAGCTGAACCAAGGTTTGATGAACCTGACTAAAACTTGCTGGCTGAGGAGCAAAATGTAGGATGTGCATTCATACAGCGTCTAGAGTCCTGAAGTAACACTCATTTCTACATTAACCAGCACAGTGCGACTTCCGTCATGTACTGTATTATATATGCAACATGTGTCTGTCTGCTCTATTATATATATATCTATATATCTATAGATATATCTAATGCTATATCTAAATATGTATGTGTATATATATATATATGTGTGTATGTATGTATATATGTGTATGTATATATATATGAATGTATGTATGCATGTGTGTATATATATATAATATATATATGTATGTATATACGTATGTATGTTTATGTGTATATATATATGTGTGTATGTATATACATATATATGTGTGTGTGTGATTCTTTTTTTTTTCTTTTTTTCACTCCCATAATGTAAGACTTCAGTTTTTAACCACTCTGCTGCTAGTCTTTTATCTTCTTTCAATCTTGCAAATTGTACATATCTTTGGGAATGCATACAAGAGTAGATTCTTGACTTTGTGTAGATTTAAAGTAAAAAAAAAAAAAATGGCTATATAAAACCGTTTTTCTCTTGAGTGTATTGTTTTAAAGGTAACTTTTCTCAGCAGTCGGGTGGTTATGTTACAGTTCAGGTGCACTGACGACGTTCGTACGCTCTCCTTCGCTCTCCCCCCCCTTTTCTTTCACACTTACAGCGCTTGATGATGTAACATTTATGTGATTAGTTATAAATAGTGGACAACATTTGTGTTTTTTGAGAATTGCAGTATAAATGGTACTCTTAACTATTCTGTAAAACACTGCCTCGTTTTTTTTGTTTCCTTTTTTTTTGTTTTTTTTTTGTGTGCATATTTCTTTCTTTATCGCCATCATCTTTCAACATCCCTCCGCCCCCACCCTACCACCCATCCTCCCCGACCCCCCCCACCCCCAACATCCCAACCCCCTCTCCCCTGACAACCTCGAAAAAGTGCCTCACGCCCATCCTTTGGTTCTACTGGTTTCTATGTCTTCGGTATTTCTGTCATGGTTTAAGAATACCAAGTATACAATGTAAAATGTATAGTCCCAATAACTCTCATGTCATAGTTGTATTTTCTTTATACAGATGTAGCTTGTTACTTTTCATAAATCTATAATGTAAATATGCATACATATGTTTGTAACTGTTTTTATGTTACATCATACACTTGTAATTTGACATATCAAATAACAAATATCATAATAAAATGGTGAGTTTTACTCAGTTTCTGATGTATTTTTGATTTTGTTTTGCTTCGCTACACACACACACAGACACACACACACAGATACGCATACACACACGCGGGTATATAATGACTCGGGTCATTCTGGGTGACATGCCAAGAGGAAAGCTAAACAGACATGCAGAACAAATATGCTTTAGCACGCTTTCCTTGTTTGTGATTGGTGGAATCCTCTTGCTAAATGAGAGCCATATGAGCCCGTTTTTTTAATGCTCCCGTGCCCCTTTACACTTGTGTGACTGTTTATGTGTGTCTATATTAATCACATGCAACTATTCTCAATACCTGCAGTAATATGTGGCCTTTATACACGACATTTAATGGATGATTCTGTCGGGGAGCATTCTAGTGCATGTTATCACCAATCGGTGATGACATGGAAGGAGCAGCAGACTGAGTGTGAACATGAATTTGGAGAATAGAAGAGTGATTCCATTGTTGTTGTTGACCTCTGAATGTGGGGATGATCGAATTGAGCACATTGGAGACTCATAGGCATGTCAAAGTGATTATCTCGCAGGCCTTATGTGGTGTTGGGACAGCAGGGGTGGATGGTGCATCAGCAGGGCTGGTGAGGTGGCCCCCGTGGAGATGACGTCAGAGTGGTTTGCACAGTTAGTGGAGGTCATGTGTTTTGCCAACTATGGCTGGCATGATGGTAAATACTTACACCTAAATGAGATCATTCATGTAAAAGGATGTGTCAAAATTGGGACAAAGATAATGGAGTTACTAAGATTACCTCACTACTTTATCACATTTTATTTAAAAAATAAATGTCACTTGTTAAAATATGAGTGGGGAGGGTAGTCAGATTATCATTTGAACTCAGAGGTTGTTTAAAATGTAGATGGGTCAGTTGTTTTAGAGGTTATCGCAAATGCTGTGTCATTTGAAAGAACTCTCCCCCTGGTGTCTTTCGTTTTGTTATCAGCGGCACCGCTCATCTAGGACTGAGGAGGAGGGAGTCCACCCAGGGATGAGGATTGTTTTGGGAATGGGAGGGTCCATAATTCATACAAAAAAGCAAAGATATACATTGAGGTATGCATATGCACGTTCACAACCTAGTCTAGGACAATGAGTTCCAACACCAGCTATAAAACGAACATTGATAGCTCTCTTCATAAGTATGTTTTGTTTTCTTTCAAGTCATTAGCCAATCAAATGTTTTGGATTGGTGAGTGATGGCAAAGGGCCTACTGGAATGAAATCCTTATCCATCCTCTCCATTGAATCACCTTTCGAACAACTTTGGAGCTCTTCGATCCTGCTATCTGGAGACCCAAGTAAAGGTATTGCAAATGTAATCACTTTCTAAGTTTCACTGATAAAACTATTAGGTTGGCAAAACGATTATTATTTTAAAGGGAAAGAAAAATGAATATATTTATAAATTAATAAAAAATGTGGCGGCTATTAGACTATTGAACTATCCCGTATGTTGGCCGAATTTATCAACAAACGGGAACCAAACCCAATATAAACAAGTATTAACGTTGTATATATTAATGTTATATAATATTACATATTTACGTGATCCTACTTGCATCCTCGATTTGCAAATAATGCTGATTTTAAAATATGTATGCTTCAGCTTTAGGAAATTGAATTTCAGTTTATACTTGTGGACTGCCATTTAAAACAATGAGGATAATATCATATATAAGAGGCCTGGGTCATATCTGCAGCGGAACGTTTGCTCTGGGGTAACGTTCCACAGGGGCTGATTTGACCGTAACACCGAACCAATCAGCATGTTTTCACTGCAGATGTGAATGAATATTCTGTCTGTTTGAATAAGGACTTAAAACGTAAGGAATATATGATATTATACTCCAAGGCCTCAGAACTGCTTCCACGATGGAAGGGGACATTTTGGATTCGTTAGAACAACTTGGGTAAGCAAGCAGACGTTGTCCTATAGCTAGTGTGGCTAAAATATTCGACATAATATCAAGCATACGTTGTGGTTTTGTTGAACAAACAATAATGTAATATTAAATATACACTAATGGACTTTAAAACAGGCAGATTGCACTGATCGTATCATGTTGACGTATATCGAATCTGGCTATTCAAAATGCAATAAATTGCTTCTTATCCTTCACTGTTATCATTAAGGTACGATGGCCCTCTGCTGGAGGAAAAGTGTCTACTCAGTGGTGTCGAAGGAGGGCTGTCCTCTCCGGAGTTTGTGGACCTCTGCGTGTGGCTGGCGACCAGTTTAAAGACGTTATGCAATCTGGAAGAAAGCATTTCTTCCGGGCCAGGTAAAGCACTATACTCCCTACTGAATTAATATGGCAAATATAATGGCCTCATGTATTCATTTTTGTGATTTGGCCCATTTCCCTCCAGGTGACATTGATGGGCTTCAACTGGAGATGAGCAGTTTGCTAAAAGAGCTTCACTGTCCTTTCAAGGGGGTTCTCACAGGGATTCTCAAGGGACAACTGCAAATCAAAAAGCACAACCTGCAGCTCCTCTGTGTGTAGTAGGCTACATTTTGCATGTAATTCAACCTTGCACCAAAAATGCATGTTTGACATGAACTCTTATGCTTGCGTATAGTATATTATAGTATACCTACCGTAATACTGAACTTGATATAATAATACACAAATTTCAAAGTTTTATCTTTTCTTTAATGCACAAAGATAATTGTGTGGGGCTAAACGCAGACAATTCTGTGTTCCTCAGTGTTCCTCAGCTCTGAGCTCCAAGCAGCCCAGATGGAGAGGAGTAAGATGGGGTCAAAGAAGGAAGGACGAGATGGCACCTTCCTTCAGGACCTCCAGGACATCTGTCAGACCTTAGTGCTGCCTGAGCCTCGCGGACGAGACATGGAGGAGGTTTTCTCACAAGTAGAGGAACAGGTGCGGCTGAATGTCTCAAAAATGTTATGTTTTATTTAACATATTGACAACTAGAGTTTTACTTGTATGATTTGCACAGTATTTAGTTTGACTAATATGATTTGCACAGTATTTCGATTTTGTATTTTCTACTTTTCTACTTGTTTATTATGGCGCGTTTCCACTGCAGGGTGCGGTACGGATTGCGTTTCCACCGCCCAAAACTGGGCGTGACCCGGACTGAGCCGTACTCGTTTTGCCCTCGTCTTCAGTACTCCTCCGTTGGGGTACTACTGAGACGCCTGAAAGGGTGTCGGAAAATTCGAGCTACACACCCCCTCCGTTGATTGGTCGACAGAATCGTCACTTCCGGGCGACGTGGGGATAAAAACAAACAAGGAGGTGGAGACGTTCCTCTTGGGGAGGAAGACGTGCAGAGGGAGCTTTAATGTGTCGCGTTCAACTTATCCATTGTTTTTATTGAGCAGGCTACACTGTGTCGCGCTGCTATGATGTCAAGATGTTTACGTAGCTGCCGCGGCGATCGAGTTACGGCCTACCATAAAGGGTCCTGTCGGCGGTGGAAACGCGACCTCGGAACTGAGCTGGGCTATACCGCCCCCTCCCTACAGGACGGAGGCGAACCGAACCGTACCGCACCCGGCAGTGGAAACGCGGCATTATACAACGTGCTTCTTTTACAGATAAACAAAGTCCTTCAAAAACTTCCCACTGGGAACATGGAAAAGCCGGTGCTGACCAAGACTCTGAGCCATGACCAATGGGTGAGCAGGCAAAGCCTTATGTATAAACGCCTTGTGCACAATCTGAGGCTTTGGAACCCATTTACGAGAAGAACATCCAGTGTTGTTCTATGGTTGGTGATACTATGAGGTTTTTTGTTCGTCCGACTGATTTCTCTTGTTTGTCAGGAGAAACTTAATAGCATCAACGTAGCACTGACGTCAGAGTACGAGTGCCGGAGGAGAATGTTGATCAAAAGACTGGATGTGACCGTGCAGTCCTTTGGCTGGTCGGACCGAGCTAAGGCAGGTCGAATGTTCTTCCTCTCGTTATGCTTATGCCGTTTGCCCTCAACTGATTGTTGTATGTTATGTCTAAATCTGTCCATCCCGTCAAAGACAATGTGCTATCATTGTTGATAGTTGTTAAAGTCTATCCCTCTTTAAATTATATTGAACATAGCTTTGTTGTTTCCATGTATATCTGTATTAATGACAGGAGGTGATTATTTAACTTAAAAACACAAGTTATAATATATTACATTATATAAATGTTAACTTAAAAGTTCTGAGATCTTTTTTGAGGCTTATATAGATTGTCCTATCATTCAGAGGTGGATAACAACATGTACACTGAATAGGGACTATATCGACGTCCCCTTTCAGCCTTATATGATGCTACATTTTGATACGGCCACGTGTTTGATTCTAATCCCATATGTGTGTCTGTGCTGTTCAGGGGAAGGTGGACAGCATGGCCAGGGCGTACCAGCCCAGGAGACACTCCCTGAGGCCCCAGCCCTCTGTGGGGGTTGCGGAGCTACTGGCGGCCAGGGAGGACATCTGTAACGTGGTGAAGACTAGCAGTGGCACCAGCAGGGAGCATACAGCCTGTGCCGTCAACAAGGTACTTCAATCGCTCGTATTACAGGCTCTCACAGGCCGGTGGGATAAGGATACTATTGACTCTTGATACTTCTGTCGCGTTGTCCTGTACGCCCACCCCCCCAAATATACATCAACCAACAAGCGACTGATTCTGCTCCATTTGAAAAATGTCGTGCTAAAAAAGTGGAAAATGATGTTGCAGTTCACCTCAAAATACTGTTTCATTCATTTTATTCTTGACTGACCGTCGAAAACAAAACCTCGCCCTTTTCCTGCTTGACCAATCGATTTGTTAACAACTACAACTACGTCCTGCCTCATAAATATAGAAGTTTATCCTAAAAGGAGTGGGGTTTTTTTAAAGTCGTAAATCATTGCAGTTTTCTGAAGTGGCATGATGTCCCTCTAAAGCAGTCCCACTTTCAATGCGGTCCCTGATTGGCTGGTTCTGCCCTGCAGGTCTTGATGGGCAGGGTGCCCGACCGGGGAGGGCGTCCCTCTGAGATAGATGCCCCGCCCCCTGAGATGCCTCCCTGGCAGAAAAGACAGGAGGGTGGAGGTGGCTGGGGGAGAGGAGGAGGAGGAGGAGGAGGTGGTAGAGGAAGAGGAGGTGGTGGTAATTGGAGAGGAGGTGGTGGTGGTGGTGGTGGTGGTGGTGGTGGTGGAAGAGGAAGCTGGAACCACGGTGGACATGGAGGGAAGAGAGGGAGATACTAGGACTAATTGTATTATTTTGTTGCAGTTTTGTCAATGTGTACAGTGTTATAAACTTACCTATTTTTTAGAGACAGAGAAATAGATGGAATCAATCATGTTTGTAGAATTTGACGCCATTTAGCTTAAATGCAGACGGCCTCATTGAACTCCTATTTCTTACTGGTAATGAATTTTATGCCTGTGGCTTTTATTTGATATAATTTTCTATATATGAACTTTGAAGTGTTGACTAGAACAGTGTTTCCATGAGCCCTTTTGATCCCTGTGCAAAAAACAAGATTATGTTTTTCTAGTTGCACCCAGTTTTGCAAGGTCAAACTCAAAATACATCGCAACATCCATCATGTTGGGGGTGGAAGCTTAACTTGAGTTTTAAACTGAGGAATACGTTCAGGAATCACTTGACGAATCTCTGACAAAATGTAAATTTAGTGAGATGTGTGAACAAATTGTTACAATTAAGAAATATATACTGAAAATATCATTCCTTTATTCTGTAATGCGACTAGGAGATATTTAAGTTATTTCTTATACTATGCTACTGCCTTAGATTACTTAGGTTTAAAGTATGGCAAAGCAGTGTTCATTCAGCCATTGAATTGCTCACCATCATGAACTATTTACTGTAGACAGATACCACTGTAATTTGATTAAGTTTGTCTCATTTATTTAATGAAGTTTCCCGAACAGTAACCTGTCTTGAACTCACCTTGTTTTGGACCACTAGGGGACACTGCAGGCAAGTGGTGTTCCTTAAAGTACATGACTGAATAAAATGTATATTTGCAAATATTTATTAGCAGAGAGTATCTCCACTTTTTCCTGGGAATTACTATTTCCACATTTTTTAATAAACCCTTTGTTCTGATACACTATTGCAATGTGTACCTAATGCAAATGCTTACATTTTTCAGTTTGGCTACAAAAAACGTAGTTTAGAAACACACTAAAGCTAGCATTAAAATGGGTAAAGATTATCCAATTGCATTCCACTGCTGTGGACCATCGACTAAATGTCTATCAAAGCTTGACCTTAGGCCATCTCACTCGTCTCTCCCATGCGCTGCTCTCGAAACAACCGTTTAATACAATAGCAGTCAGTAAAGCAATGCTTTCAAATCTTTGTTGAATGCTGCCCAATTCAACAATTACCCTGTAGCCAACACTTCATGAAAAATTCTAAGAGCTGGGTTCAGTACCCAATAGTTAAATAAATTACTTTCTGCAGGTATGTGAACCCCTGCACATGGTTGTGTAGTATGGATACTACAAAGCATATCACTAACATCTTAATGCACATATGGGAAATAAAACATTGAGATGTTGTACAGCATTTATTGGACAGCGGGCTAGGGGAGCCCGATTTGCCAGCATGATCAACTCACATTAGTGAAGTCGTTATAAATATGTTTGTCTTCCAGTTCAACCGATGACAAAAAAACCTGCGTCGCACTTTTAAGGTCAGATTGTTGAATACAACATAACATTCTTATTTTTTTTAGGATGACATTCACTCATTTCAAAACAAAAAAAGTGGGTTTTTAACTAAATTGCTCGGGCATCGAGCCTGCTTACAAAAGTATTTGCTTTGAGTGTGCGGATCGAGTAAATACAAAACAGTCCTTTGTGATCCACCTGTTAAATAGACTTCTAAACCAGCGTTATGTTTGCTTTCAAAAGGAAACAAAACAAAAATAAATATTACCAGTGAAAGGTTACTAAGACAGCCATGTAAAGCCTCTCGTTACAGGTGAATGAATGCGACTGGGGATAAACAAGGATTCTTTGGTTAACACCTGAGAACAAAGTTGTCAATCCACCGAAACATCAATATTGTCTGCGCTGTACAGCATTGTGTCCATAGCAACACACAGGGATTATGATAAACAGCGCCATAGCTCCCTGACTAACAAGATATTTATTATAATTATTATATTCAGCTTTATGGTTGTGGGATAAGTAAGCATTCTGTGTGGCAGGTCCATATGTAATTTCTGGGCCCTATACTCAGTATAGACCTTAAGAATATCTATAAAAATATCGTCTACACCAGGTATGTTTAACGCCTTCATGATCAGATAGAAAAATAATGACCGTCATTCAGTAACACATTCATCTCGGAAAAACCAAACAAAAAGCTGGATCATATTAAAAGATCCACTGGTTTTGAATACAAAAAGAAAATCTAAAATGTTTTTACTGCAGCGTGACAAGTTCTTCTATATATATATACAGCTTTTACCAAAAAAGTGCTGGGCTTCATGTATTATTCAAAGTCGTGTAAATAACACAGTGGATTATTATAATACTGTATGGGGCAAGGCATAGCACGGTGGCTACGAGTCCTTTGGGCTGGCTGTCGCTTCCTCATCCTAACTCAAGTCTTTGATCTCCGTTAATACTCAAGAGGAGAGGTCGGGTGGGGTGGGCGGGGGTCCGATTCGATGCAGGCCGCGCAGACGATCCCGGTCGCCCACTCGTTCGTAAAGATGACGTGGGGTTTAGATGAGCCTGGAGTTGCGCAGGAACTGGATGAGCACCTTGTAGATGAAGACGTACTGCGAGATGGTCTGCACCATCATCATCCTCTGCTGACGGAGCATGCTCAGCACCGTCGGGACGTCGAACATCTGGACAAAAGACAACAGGTTCAGTCCTTTAGTTTTGTATTTTTTTTTTTTTTGCATTTTATTGATCGATGTTGATTGGTTGTCATTTTTTTGGCAGTGACTATCCACTCAGTGGTTGGAGCTCGTCAGGGTTACCTCGTTGTGCTCCAGACAGGCGATCATGATCTCTGAGAGCAGGACCACCCCCGTGCGGCCCACCCCGGCGCTGCAGTGCACCAGCACTGGCTGGTGGGCGTTCTTGGGGTCACTGATGCTGTTGGTGTGTCTCCTCACGGACTGGACCTCCTCCAAGAAGGCTGCAGGACACGGGCAGACACACGTTAACGGTGAAACACACACACACCACACGGACAGACACACGTTAACGGTGAGACGCGCGCACACGAGCACGGGCACGCACATGGTGAGACGCGCGCGCACACACACGTTAAGGGTGGGCCGCGCGCGCGTCTCACCCTCGAGGGTGGGCGGGGTGGGCGGGTCTCACCGTCGAGGGTGGGCGGGGTGCGCGCGCGTCTCACCCTCGAGGGTGGGGCGCGCGCGCGTCTCACCCTCGAGGGTGGGCCGCGCGCGCGTCTCATCCTCGAGGGTGGGCCGCGCGCGCGTCTCATCCTCGAGGGTGGGCCGCGCGCGCGTCTCACCCTCGAGGGTGGGGTGCGCTTGGGTCGCACCCCATCCTCGAGGGTGGGCCGCGCGCGCGTCTCACCCTCGAGGGTGGGGTGCGCTTGGGTCGCGTCTCACCCTCGAGGGTGGGGTGCGCTTGGGTCGCGTCTCACCCTCGAGGGTGGGGTGCGCTTGGGTCGCACCCCACCCTCGAGGGTGGGCCGCGCGCGCGTCTCACCCCATCCTCGAGGGTGGGCCGCGCGCGCGTCTCACCCTCGAGGGTGGGGTGCGCTTGGGGTCCGCACCCCATTCCTCGAGGGTGGGCCGCGCGCGCGTCTCACCCTCGAGGGTGGGGTGCGCTTGGGTCGCGTCTCACCCTCGAGGGTGGGGTGCGCTTGGGTCGCACCCCATCCTCGAGGGTGGGCCGCGCGCGCGTCTCACCCTCGAGGGTGGGGTGCGCTTGGGTCGCACCCCACCGTCGAGGGTGGGCCGCGCGCGCGTCTCACCATCGAGGTTGGGCCGCGCCGGTGGGGTGCGTCTCACCGTCGAGGGTGGGGCGCGCGCGCTTCTCACCCTCGACGGTGAGACGCGCCTCACCGTCGAGGGTGGGGCGCGTGCGCTTCTCACCCTCGACGGTGAGACGCACCCCACCGGCGCGGCCCAACCTCGATGGTGAGGCGCGTCTCACCGTCGAGGGTGAGAAGCGCGCGCGCACCACACCCTCGACGGTGAGACGCGCGCGCGCACCCCACCCTCGACGGTGAGAAGCGCGCGCCTCACCGTCGAGGGTGAGAAGCGCGCGCGCCTCACCGTCGAGGATGAGAAGCGCGCGCGCCTCACCGTCGAGGGTGAGAAGCGCGCGCGCGCACCCCCACCCTCGACGGTGAGAAGCGCGCGCGCCTCACCGTCGAGGGTGAGAAGCGTGCGCGCTGCGCGGCACCCCCATCCTCGACGGTGAGAAGCGCGCGCGCCTCACCGTCGAGGGTGAGAAGCGCGCTTGGGTGCGCACCCCACCCTCGACGGTGAGGAAGCGCGCGCGCGCCTCACCGTCGAGGGTGAGAAGCGCGCGCGCGCACCCCACCCTCGACGGTGAGACGCGCGCGCGCACCCCACCCTCGACGGTGAGACGCGCGCCCCACCCTCGAGGGTGAGACGCGTGCGCGCGCGCCTCACCCCTCGAGGGTGGGGAGCGCTTGGCGCACCCCATCCTCGAGGGTGGGCCGCGCGCGCGTCTCACCCGTCGAGGGTGAGAGGCGCGCGCGCACCCCACCCTCGAGGGTGGGAGCGCGTGCCCCCACCCTCGAGGGTGAGACGCGTGCGCGCGCCCCACCCTCGAGGGTGAGAAGCGCGCGCGCCCCACCCTCGAGGGTGAGAAGCGCGCGCGCCCCACCCTCGACGGTGAGAAGCGCGCGCGCCCCACCCTCGAGGGTGAGAAGCGCGCGCGCCCCACCCTCGAGGGTGAGAAGCGCGCGCGCGCCCCACCCTCGAGGGTGAGAAGCGCGCGCGCCTCACCCTCGAGGGTGAGAGCGCGCGCGCGCCCCTCACCCTCGAGGGTGAGAGCGCGCGCGCCCCTCGACGGTGAGACGCGCGCGCACCCCACCCTCGACGGTGAGAGCGCGCGCGCGCACCCCACCCTCGACGGTGAGAGGCGCGCGCGCACCCCACCCTCGACGGTGAGAGGCGGCGCGCGCACCCCACCCTCGACGGTGAGGTGAGAGGCGCCCGCGCGCGCACCCCACCCTCGACGGTGAGAGGCGCGCGCGCGCACCCCACCCTCGACGGTGAGAGGCGCGCGCGCACCCCACCCTCGACGGTGAGAGGCGCGCGCGCACCCCACCCTCGACGGTGAGAGGCGCGCGCGCACCCCACCCTCGACGGTGAGAGGCGCGCGCGCACCCCACCCTCGACGGTGAGAGGCGCGCGCGCACCCCACCCTCGACGGTGAGAGGGCGCGCGCGCACCCCACCCTCGACGGTGAGAGGCGCGCGCGCCCCACCCTCGACGGTGAGACGCGCGCGCGCGCGCACGCCATCCCCTCTCGACGGTGAGAAGCGCGCGCGCTCACCGCTCCTCGACGGTGAGATGAGCGCGCGCGCGCGCACCCCACCCTCGACGGTGAGGTGAGAGGCGCGCCGCGGCGCGCGACCCCACCCTCGACGGTGAGGTGACGCAGCGCCGCGCGCGCGGCACCCCACCCTCGACGGTGAGGTGAGAGGCGCCCGCGCGCGCACCCCACCCTCGACGGTGAGACGCGCGCGCGCGCACCCCACCCTCGACGGTGGAGACGCGCGCGCGCACCCCACCCTCGACGGTGAGGCGCGCGCGCCCCACCCTCGACGGTGAGACGGGCGCGCGCCCCACCCTCGACGGTGAGCACGGGCGCGCGCGCCCCACCCTCGACGGTGTGAGACGGCGCGCCGCCCCCACCCTCGACGGTGAGACGCGCGCCCCACCCTCGACGGTGAGACGCGCGCCCCACCCTCGACGGTGAGACGCGCGCATCCCACTCTCGACGGTGAGACGCGCGCGCCCCACCCTCGACGGTGAGACGCGCGCATCCCACTCTCGACGGTGAGACGCGCGCGCGCGCATCCCACTCTCGACGGTGAGACGCGCGCGCGCGCGCATCCCACTCTCGACGGTGAGACGCGCGTACGCGCGCATCCCACTCTCGACGGTGAGACGCGCGTACGCGTTAACGGTGAGGACTTTTTCCCGGGACAAATGACGTCGTCTCTGAATTCAGTGCAGGTGTCTCTGGACGACTCACTGAGGAAGCCCTTGAAATCCTCCGGACAGCCGTGGTCGGGCCAGTCGGTGTACTGAAGGTGCCAGATGGTCCTCTCGTGGCCCGAGATCAGGTGTTTGATCTTGAGGCCGGTGGTGGCGTAGCATCCCGAGTCTGTCCGGAAGCGGGTGGTGATCTTGAAGCGGCCATACGTCACCGTGTTGTGGCGCGAGCCCAGCCGCGGCCAGTAGCGGAAGCTCTTCTCCCGACCACCCTCCTGCAGAACCGGAGGGAGAGACTGAGTCAACACTCCCACACAACAACGGTTCAGCCATTCTCCAACCACTACACTGTCAAAAGCACAAGAGTACTTCAGCTCAATTTGAATTTCCCTTCAGTACTAGGTCTGGGTCTGCCGTAGTGGGTTTTCTCCGTCTAAATTTTCTGCGTCCAATCAGCGAACAGAGGCCCAATTTTCAACAACCAGTACCAATAAGAGGAAATAAGGATGTTTTGAAAATTAGCCTTTGGGAGACATCTCAGCGTTTTAGCCACGTACCTCTTCAGCGGTAACCATAGCGATGATGGACACGCCCTGCTCCCACACCATCTGCCAGAAGTCCTGGCAGGTGTTGGACAGGGGGCCCTGCGATGCGATGTAGCTCCACTCATGGCCGCTCACAGTGACCTACAGGGCGAGGACACACACACACTGCGTCAGGTTCGGCTGCTGTAACTACCAACTTTGGCCAAAACAATGGGAGCTGACCAGACATTTCTTGTTTTGCACTGAAAGCAGTTACACTCCTGGCTCTCACTCTGATGTGCGAGGCGTTGATGTAGCCCGTGTTGTTCTCCTTGGTGGGCACCAGCTCCACGCGCGTGTCGTCGTAGGGCAGCACGTCCTGGAAGCGGTTCCTCTCGCCGTTCTCGGGCTGCTGAGCGATGGCGCAGTCGCCCGACGGCCGCCGCTTGGGGATCTGCTCGTACTCGGTGAACACCATGCCCTGCTCCATGCGCTGCTCCAGGACCTTACACTGACACACACACACACTTTATGATGAATAAACCAGGAAGAAGTAGATACAGCGGGTGATATGCGGCATGCAGCGGCCTCCACAACGCACTTGTGTGTTATTTAGGCTTAACCTAGAGAACATTGTAGATTTAAAGAACCAGTGAACCCAAAAGTTTTTTTTCTTTTTTAAACGTAGTCACTGTGCCATTTAATCACATACTGAATTAAGTCGCAGATTAAGAGGAAAAAGGGGTCAAATTGTATGTTTTTGCCATTCATCCCAAAACAATATGTGAAGGTTCCACTCTGCTGCGTACGGGGATGCCGTTCTTTTCGTGAAGCCAGGCTATCTTTTCCGACTTAGTCTGACGTCACAAACCAAGCGGCAGCGGCGGCGTGGTTTGTGTGGACGTGTGGAGCTCTGTCTGGGCAGCAGTGGACTGCGGTGTAAGGTTTCGCTTTTACAGTTATTGTATAACGCCACGGTGTGTGTGGATGGTGAAGCTCCGTCTGAGCAGCGATTAATTTAATATCGACGTTTGAGTGAGGGTTAGGCTTCCCGGACACCTGGTACAACACTAAGAAAAAAATCGCATGGCGCAGTTACACGACTGTACTCAAAGTAGCATAACATTGGCCGGGCCGTATCCATGGGGATAACACGCCCCCCTCGTTCCCAAAACACTTTTGTTTTGTTATCACACCGTGTTCAAATTCCATCTCAAACAGTGGGATCACTGGCTCTTTAAATATAAATTCAGCTTAGATGGGGGAACTCGATTTGGACAAGGAAGTAGCTAGGCTGTTCCTCAACACTCACAGGCCACCTGTAGACCGCAAGAGAAAGATGACAAGCATCTGAGAAATTACTTAGTATAAAAGTCCAATTCATCTGAATAGTAAATATTTTACATAAGCAGTAGAATAACTTGACAAACACACACACACACACACACACACACACACACACACACACACACACACACACACACACACACACACACACACACACACACACACACACACACACACACACACACACACACACACACACACACACACAGAGAGTACAGATCGGCTCCATTGTACAGCCGAGTGTGCTGAAGGAGACGGTGCCCTCACCCTCTCGTCGTTGGAGGCGTTCTCGGGCTCGTCTTTGCCCTCGTCGTGCATGGGCAGCCGCGACAGCGACAGCCCGTTGAGGGCCGCCACCTTCAGGGGCCCCATCTTCTTCACCTCCGCCCGGGTCCCACGCTTGGAGCCCTGCCGTGCCAACATGACCAGACAGGGAGAGAGAGAGTGACGAGGTGGCCAGTTTAAAGTCTCCACAGAACACAGGAAGTGGCCCTCAGCTGTTTGGGGAATGTCGCCTGTCGGGTTCTCTCTTCCCAGAGGTGTTCCAACTGCATTCTTTACGGATGCAGGTGTGTCATGCGTAAAATGAAAACATTGTTTGGGTAAACCTTGTTGGTGCCTTGTTTTTATTTCTTAAATGGGCAAAATTATTTCCCTTTGGTGTCTCAGGCATGCAAACAGTTTAGTTTGGAGAAATAAATAATAGGACTAGCATGTTGAAAATAGTTTTTTTTTTTTAAATATTCAGTATTGAACATATCTGCGCATCACATTCCCATTCAATTAGTAATAAAATGCGGTCTGCTCTTTGAAGATGACGTTGTCACGCAACTTGTGAACAGGGAATTTGACATTTAGATTGGTAAAAAAAAAAAGCACCTCAAGGACTTAAACATAAGAGTACACAATTTAAAAAAAAAATCCTTGATTTTCAAGTTCATGGCCGAGCTTTTAAGCGCGGAGCCGTGAAGTAATAAGTGACAAGTAAAAGACGTGTAGAAAATAATCATATAGAAGGATTCAAGGCTACCCAGTCGGGAGCCTAGGAGGAGAAACAACTTACCGGAGGTGGCAGCCCTTCAATGGTCTTCTTGGCAGCAGGAACGTCGGACACAGGCCTCTTCTTGAAGTCCTTCTTGGGCTGACTGCTCAGGTCTCCCTCCGACACCGAAGGCATGATCCTGGGCTGCCGGAGCTCTGAGAGCAGGTACCGCGGCTCCAGGTCCTGGACCAGAGGGTGGGGCTGGTAGCCCAGGGCGCCGGCGAGGGCGGGGTCCAACGCGAGTCCCACGGGGTAGGCGGGCGGGGGGGTGTGCTCGTGAGCCGTCAGGGAGCAGAGGGACGTCAGGCTGCGACGGGGACGTTGCTCTGGCAACCCGGCCGCCAGCGCGTCCTGGGAAAGCGGCGTGCGGCGCCCGCCGTCCTCCTCAAACTCCTCCTCCTCGCCGCTGCTGTGCACCAGCATGGTGGCGTCCGAGAGGGACTTCTTGTGTCCGTAGTGCGCGTCTCCCTTCGGGCCCGCCCCGTCGTCCGTCTTGGTGCGTTCCAGGAACACGTTGAGCTGGGAGCCCTGCGAGGACTGGCTGCGGGTGGCGGCGGCGGCGGGCGGCGTGGCGATGTCGGCGGCCGAGGAGGACGCGGCTCTCTCTTTGACCCGGAGGCCCTCCAGGCTGTAGCCCAGGCCGGCGATCTCGATGGAGTTGCGCTTGTGGGCGCCGTGCGGGTACCGCTGCGTGGGCCCCGTCAGGAGCAGCGGCTCCGACACCTCCTGGAGGGAGTGGGCCACGGGCAGGCTGTCCTCCTGGAAGGTCTGCACCGAGTGGTGCACGCGGCGCGTCACGATCAGGTCCGGGTTGCTGCTGCTGACGTACAGGTGGCGGGAGAGGTCCGGCGTGCTGTTGGCGGGCCGCGGGTGGGCGGAGGGGTAGGGCGGCGGCGGGCGGTACACCTGCGTCCTCATGATGTTGGGCGCCGGGTAATCCTGGGCCTGCTGCAGCTGGACGTTGGTGAGCTCCGGCACGCTGACGGCGCCCACCACGGGCCGCCGGTCGGCGGGGTACGGGTACGGCGAGGGGCTGTGGAAGCTGGAGTTGAGGTGGAAGGGGTAGTGCTGGAGGTGGCCGCCGCCTCCGCCGTGCTCCACCCGGATCTCCGGCTGGCTGTACACCAGCGGGTCGGGCCGGCTGTAGGCGTACGAGTTGCCGATGTTGAGGTTCCGCATGGAGTGGCTCTGGCGGTGCTCGGGGGCCAGCACCACCGCCCCGGGGCCCCGGGTCTTCTGCCGCATCACCGTCTCGTAGTCGGGTGTGGCGCGGTACGAGGGCGGGATGAGCGCGCTGTGCCGGTGCGACGGCACGTAGTCGGGCCGCGTGACGTCGCTGCCCGTGATGGAGGGGTTGGAGGACATGGGCGAGGGCTGCAGGTAGTGCTGCGGGTTGGTGAGGGAGCTGGTGCTGTGGGCGCTGTACACGCTGCCGTTGCGCAGGCGCCCCCCGCTGCCGTACTCCAGCGGGGAGCGGTCCAGGCTGGTCTGCGAGTGGTAGTAGTAGCCGTTCTGGTTGTTCATGTACAGGTTGTCTGGAGAGCGTGAGGGCGGCACCGGTAGTTAGTGGGAGGTAATTCAACGCCTCCATACATGGGGGAGAATAGTGGGATTTTTTTCAGATGTCCAGACAGGGTTCCTACCTTGGGACGTCGTGTAAGGCTCCGTGAAGTGGCCGTTTGAGTGGTAGTGCATTTGAGGCGGGGGCATCATGAATGGTGGCTTTGGCTGAACAGCAACAACGGAACATAATGGAGCGATTTAGGGCCAGCATTAATGGCATTAAGAAAACATTGAATTGTGTGTGATATTGAGTAGTTGGTTTGGCGTACGACTGTTAAGTTTGGGCAAAGTGATGTGTGTGAGAGGGGCTAGGACTTACCAGAGACATCCTGGTCGACGATCTTCGTCTGACCGGGTTAACAACGGTCGGTTGGGATTGACTGAGGAAGAAAAACATCAATAGTACAAGGAATAATAAACGATTTGGATATTAGGCGGAAGGTTCCGGGTTGCATATCTTTGGCAACAGATTTCTTAGTGAACTCAAACTCTCCGTAGAACAGTCGGAGGAGGTTTGGTTCCACGTGGACTGCCCTGTGGTTGTTGGCTTGATCAAATAAATCTCAACAGGATCCAAGAAGATGAAGCCAAAGAGCATCTTTCGAAAAGATAATTCTGTTTACACAAAAGGCCCACAAGCTAATTGTCCCTTTGGATGTGAGGGGTGAAAGGTGGGGGGGGGGGGGGGGGACGGAACTGACTGGAGAGCCAGAGGTGGGCGGTGGCACCTGGTTGGCAGGCATACCAGTGGGTAGGCGGTGGCTGAACCAGTGTTGCTCACCCCTTATTAGAAGGCAGGGAGGGACGGAGAGAGCATTGGAAAGCGAGGGAAGGAAAGAGTGAGTATGGACTTCTGGGAGGCCTGGGAAGGCGGGGATTCACACTCCCCTCTAAAGAGAGAGGAGCAGAGGGGGAGAGGAGTGAGGCCACACCAAAGACGACATGCACACCAAGTACACGTGCGCACTGGCTAAGGCACAGGAGACAGAGGCAGGAACTAGGCTAGACGTGTTAACAACAGACACACTTACAGGCTACTCTTGTTAATCTTATAGAACTTGTGTCTGGCCAGACACATCCGGCAGACGTATTTGGAGGTTTCCATGTCTTCCTAGGAAAAGGGAGAGATTTTGGTTGTTAATATTTTTATGCAGATGGCGATTAGGCATTTTAGTTCCAGTAAAATATCTTTCTGAAGATGGAATATGGCATTTTGACCCTGCATGTCAAACCACACACTATCACACATGCTTTGTAGGGGACACACTGGTAACATATATCTTAACCAGACGGTCTATTTCTAGAATGCAGACACTTCGTCACATAAGGGAGGGGGTCAGTGAGGGGCACTTACGGTCTGAAACTGAACGCTTTCCTCTTTGTTTGCTAGCTCCAGTGCGAAGAAGGACTTGTTGTGACTCATGTTGTTAATTTCATTCCACCTACACAACCAATTAGAGAAGCGAGTGACAAAGAAGGGAAAATAAAATGATGTCATCGTGGTCACGTACTTTAATGACGGAAACCTCAAAGGGAGTTTACTTGGTGTGGGAACGCAGACAATAAAACATTTAATAAAAGCATTGCTGGAAAATAAATATCCTATGTTCAAGCGCCAAACTATATTATTATGCACCGCACTGTGCAGACACAATACAGAACAGGCCAACACTAAATTAAAAACATGCACTCGATTCAAAAGCAATGCTTTCAATGGCTTTTTATGTCTGTCCCTCTTGGGAAAAATTCAGGAAGGAAAGGAAAGGTCTGAAGGAAACGAGTAACATCGCAAGCCATAACATCGCCCAAGAATAAGTCTGGACTGCGTCACCTAACTCTATGCATGTTGACCAGTGACTTCACCCTTCTTCTACGGTAACAGCATTAGGGAAAACACCTACAATGAGCTTTTGCATCGTTCTGTGGCATCGTCGTAAAGACACGCAAAACGTTCCCCGGTGTATTTTTGAGACGTACCTAAATACTATTGGTGGCCTGCCATTTTTGTGCTTGACAAAGATGCCGTCCAGACAAGCTCCGAGGACGATGTCTGTTCCTGTTCCATCCTGTTGGGATTAAGGGGAGGATATAAATAACCCAAGCATCGAGACATACTGAACCCACGCAGATCAAACCCACCTCCTAACCACCACCTTTATATTGCATGTTCATTAGGCTCATAGACCCAACACTTTCCTTACTGGCAGACTTTCATTGTCCAGAATGAATATGTGGTATTCTATACATGAGGGGTGGGCGGTATTAGCTAAAATTAATCTCACAGTATTTTCCCACTGTTTTCACAAATCAAAACTTTCTACAAATTAAAAAAAAACACATTAAATAAGGGTGTATTATAACTGCACTAATTAAACTGTGCCAATGGGTTCTTTAAGCTTTAGGTTGAGGTTACCTTGGCCTGATAGCTCTCCTGGCCATAGCCCTCCATTTTCTCCACTTCCTGCATGTATAACATCTCTGCCTCTGGAGCAGGCAGTCCCCTGAGATGGGAGGAACAAAAACACAGCAATCAATGAGAACCACAGAATATGTTGAGTGAGGGTTCTCCTCTTCCGACAGGATCAGAATAGTATTTTACGAGTCTAGCAGGGATCCACCTTCTGAGATACAGAACAGCTATCACCAGTGTATTCCGAATCCCCTCTGTAGGTGGGGTGAAGAATGTGTTTTTTGAGTTTTACAGGAGATAATCTAACGCATGAGGGAAAGTAAATGGAAGACGAGCAAAGGGAATATGAATCCCAGCAGATAGAACTGGAACATGATGGAGGAGACGGATGGAGAACATCTGGTCTGGACCAGATGAGATGACTGAGAAAAGGCAAAAGAACGAAGACTCGAGGTGCAGGGATGCTAGGCGAGCTCCAGCTGTGGGCTTTCTTTTGGGCCCATCCGTGTATAAATCACAAGAAATCAAAGTTTGTCGACGGGCCGACTAACACACACCAGATGCTGACGAAAAGAACCACAGAAAGGGCCGACTGGCCTAGATAGGTGAGACAGAGCCAAGAGTCCTTTTGCGCCTGCTTCCGAGAGATGTGAACGTGTTTGTCGGGTGAGGGAATGTAAAGCAATGCAAAATAAAAGGCAGATGGAGAACTGGAAAGAAAGAAAATGGAAAACGTTGTTACCGGTAGCTCTGGTAGAGAAGAGCCACCTTCTGGGTTGCCTCTTCCAGTACTCGCTCATCCTGGATCCAGCCCTGGAGAGAGAAAATACACATTTATGAAAGAACTGTTGTATTACAAAGAGCACATGCAGCCAATGTCTACAGAGTCATAAGGAAGGAACAAAAATAATAACTTACAATTGGGAACAGCACAAACTTCTGGAGGAACTCCTGCGAGTCATATCTGTTGAAGTCTCCAAAGTCAGCTTTTGATGAAAAAAAAACAACAACTTTAACAATTACCCAGGTAAATTGTTTTATATCTGTGTGTTCTCTTGCATCTAAATACAATTATATTGTTTGCCTACATTCAGAATCCTATAAATCATGCATTTGACCCGACGCTGACTTTTCCAAGCAAATTTTTTTGAATGGCATGACATCTATTAAGGAACCTGTGGTGTACGGTGACAAGACCGGGCTAATTTTAGGAGTGAAGGGGACCCATTTGATATGGAAAGGCATTGCTTCAATATCTGAAACCATAGTGACCCAAAGCAGATTCCTGGCCAGCCCTTCCTGCCTGCTGGCGATGCTCCCAGCTATGCAGAATATACCAAGAATCTTTAAAGGGCCTAAGGCTACAACTAACCTTTGGATTGCACTATGTTACAGAGTATATTTAGACACACACACACACACACACACACACACACACACACACACACACACACACACACACACACACACACACACACACACACACACACACACACACACACACACACACACACACACACACAACCCTGGTAGTGACCAGGTAGTGGTTTAAGCAATGAGTCAGCCATGACGGTTTCAGTCAATGACCTCAGGAGCCCGGCTGAGGTAACACCCAGTGACTTACATAGCGCTGTATCATTTTGTGTCAGTGTCTGAGATTCTTATGGCCGGACACAGGCTTAGGAAATGTCTGAGGCTGAGACCTCACTCAAAGTGATTTCACACTCACACGCACACGATTTTATGGGTTGGTTTAGGCTTGCAACTTGCTTGTTAAGTGGCTCTATATTAAAGGAAAAGGCAATATAAATTCCTGAGTGGTGGCTGAGTTGATGTTTCCACAAAAAATTCATCCTCATCTTCAATAGGATGGTTATGACAAAACAAACTTGTGGATTTGAGGAATAGTGAGAAACTGACGTTTTCTCCTCGTGCCATTATTTTCAATTAAGATAACAGAAAACATTTGTTGACCAATAACAGTCAACTCCGCTAAAGGAGTAGTATAGTCCATCATTTAGTTAACAATCCTCCAGCAGCTCTGAATTTGCCACAGCTAGAAAATATTATCAGTATTACGGCAAAACCTTGAGGCGCGGGGGGACCTTGGTTCAACATGTAGCATCCTATTTCCAAATCACAATTCATGCGTTAGCTGGGGTGTTATTCTGTTTGCAAGTCACATAGCCAAGTTTGAACAAACACAGCAATGGCTTCGATTTGCCTACCGTGTTAAATTGGGTGTGGCAGGATTAGAATGCTACTTTAATTTCAGTAACAATGGTGCCGTTTGTCTTCCAAAGTTTGCCATACTTTTTTTTAACAGCTAGACAACTGTGGGATGTTGACCTCAGCCTTACACATGAAAGCCATATAATATGCGCCATATCAAGGGTTGACATTACCTTGAACGGCCAATCCAGCCAAACGAATAGCTTGTTCAATTGAGCATGGGATTCTTCCCTCCAGAACATCTTTCTTTAGCTGTAGGTAATACTGATATCTACAAAGATAGAAGAGATTCACAGAGATTAGAAAACACTCAAAAACATCAACCAATTTGCCAGTAAGTGGCATGAAGCCATTATGAAGTCTGACATGCATGAACAATTAATTCATATACATTTGAGGTATAAGTCATTCTGAGTTTATTCTGCTAATTTCACATTATGGCTTTTGAATGATAGGTCATTCAGTTGTAAATACACTAGCTTTAGATGATTGGGTCAAAAGATATGTAACAATGATCACAAACTGGTACTAAAAACATGTGGCGCTCCCCTCCCAAGCTCTATGTTGGCCTGTCTTTATATGCACAGTATTTTTTGAATAGATTACTGGTTGGTGGTAATGGAGGTTATTACACAATAAGCCATTAAACGTTATACAACCAAAATAACAAAATGGTTTCTGGGAAATCACATTGAAACATAATATTTCAAATCTTTGTATAATACGACATAAATAAGCAATGTGACTAAGAGAACAGTTACTGCTCACATGACTGTCAGTGTATAGTTTTTTTTTTCCCCTCTCTCTTTTGTATACTAATAGATGTACTATGCAGTGTCTTATAACCTGCTCACTAACCACATAAAAACATGAATAGTAAGATAGAGGGACTGGGTTTAAGGACACTACAGTATTAGGCTGGACCAAATAAAGTAATGGGATCCTGGTACTGAGTGCCAGAAAAATGGGTTGGGGCCAAGTCCTTGCCACAACCTGACAAGGCAGTCAGATTGTACTCCTAAACTACTGCACAGAAACACAAGTCAAGCTGTTTATAAAAAGGCCACCTTGGCTAGAAATAAAGATAATTTACCAACGCATGTTCAACATGCTACAAAGTGGTTGTGTTCCCTTTTAATCTAGTGTTTAGCATTGCCAACAGTCCAGGAGGTATTAAATTCAAATATGATAGAGGTTGCGGCGTTGGAAAAATCCATAATTTAAATACATGTAAAAAAACTTGTTTTCCATCCGCTAGGCCACATGAGCTTGCTGACGTAGAACATAGGGTGGCACAAATATTCCCAATAGAGTTGAAAGAAGCAGTCATTGCTGCATACTTGACACATTCCAAGGTGGTGTCTGTGGGAACTCACCTTGTGATCTCCTGCTGGAGCTGCCCCACACTGGGCACGTAAAACACCACTCCAAAGTAAACAGTGGGCTCCAGGCCATACTTGTCCAGCTGCTTCTTCAACGGTTTCTCCAGGTCAATCCATCTTTGCTGGTTCTGCTTGTTGTAGTACCAAAGGCTGAAGAATGTTATCTGGGAAGGAAAGGTCAAGGTAATCACATGAGTTATTTAAATATGATTGTAACATAGTAACATATTTGAATGACCAAACACCTCTCGGTGGAAAGGTCTAGTGAACATGAATTCAGAAGTGCAACACCTATGAAGCTATCAGCCCAATGAGCCGTGATATTAAATCAATTAGACAATTCAGCCGAATCTCTAGACTGTCATTTTTCGCCCACTCTTGCGGCTATCTGGCAGAAAGTCTCAAAATAGACACTACTGAGAGTGAACCTTTAAGATTGTTGTTTGACACGGGATGTGCAACGTGTTCGAGTCACAAAGCAACACCTTATTGTTCTCTCCCTCGTGACCGTCATACCGAGAAGAACCTGATACAACCCTTCTCTAATAAATGACAAACAAGAGTAAGCACCACATGACTCCACAGAGCATGGTATGCACTTGCGAACCTGAGTAAACAAACTGATTAAACAAGCAATCGGGTTGCATGCTACTGAATGCTGGTACAAAAATACAGCAGTTAAAAGTGATCTCATTAAATTCCACCATTGTACCTCTGTGGTGACCTGATGGGATGGTATGGTATCATATGGTATATGCTCTATAGTACTGAATAAACACATTGACCCTGAATGCAACATTTTGATTGCAAAATCCAGTGGGTCAAGAATCCCTATGACACAACACTAGAGCCATATACAAACATGCGTCATAACTCTGTTAATGAAGTAACTGCTACATCCGTAGCAAATTGTGGCCGGTATCAGTTTAAGCCATGGCGGATTTATATGATGAAGGTATAGGCCAATTACACATTTTTGTTTCCTGAACATGCAATACAATACCGGATCAAACGAATAAGTTAACAATGATTGATTGATGACAGACCAATTTTTCTCCTCAAACATACATTTCAAAAGATATCTAAATTACAGACTTGTCCAATGTGGTGTAGATATATCATATGCGTACCTCTCTTAACTCCAGTCTCTGTGCAACGGCCTCCAAACATTCCTGTCCAGTACTCTCGACAGAAAGTGTAAACTCAACAAACTCTCTATTGAGCAGCTGAATCCGAGTGACGAGACAACTCTTGCTGGAAACATTATACCTTCGGGTCCTTTTGAGTTTTAAGCCAAATGGCAAGGGCATGTTTCACAATCCCACAATAGAAGAGACTTTTTCCACTCCCGTTAGATTAAATTTGCCGCCGTCCGTCTCTCCAGATAGTGCGCTTTTATGAGGGCAATCAGACATCGGAATCATAATCCACAGGGAGACCTGGAAACCAAAAATAATGACAATTATTTCAAGTGAAACAGTAGACACCATTACCCAAACGTAATATCAATTTGGTCAACAGGGTCACGGTCTCATGTCAAACTCGACCACGCCACCATATAAGCATAACAGTAGTCAGTAAATATCATAAACTATGTGGTAGAATGTGTTATTACGAACGACAACTAACTTTAAAACATGCAAGTAGTTAAATGGCCATGCATTTGGAAGGGCTAGAAGTGACTCCAGTTCCAGGGAATACTCGTATCCACAGCCAGACAAGAGGACACATATGGGGTGACAACAACCACATTTGAAATCCCTGCTGCTTTCAATGTCTGCTTCCCAAAAATCATCATCCTCCACATTATAACAGAAGGGCTCTTACTATGGCAAATTACTAGGATGTTTGTGCATTATCATAAAGTTTGGGAAAACAACGCAATGGCAAGTTTTATTTAGATTGCGAAACATATGTCATTCAATGTATTTTAAACCGTTAGACATCCAAAGTAGCGTTAGCCCATTAGCCTAGTGCTCCAGCAAGTAGACCCAACCCCAAGTAAAGCTGACGTCGCTGCTTATATCGCAAATAACGTGAACGCTCAACAGTACCGTTTTGTGGTTTCGGTTCCGATTTTTCTTCGGCTTTTAGGCCAGCAAGAAACTAGTCGAGAACGCGGATATGATGTGAGCTCCGCGTTGACGGAAAAGCCATCTAAATGAACTAAACTCCACACACTAGAAGTTGAGCGGTAAGCTAGCGTTGTGCACACCAGGCTCCATACTAGTAGCTCCCAGATAGTTCAGTCAAGTCCCGGCCTAGTTCCACTTCCTGGGGCAGAGAGAGCAACAAGTGGATCCCCTCCACATCCGCCACGACAGTGTTCCTCGCTTTGCAACTGTCCCTCAAACGTTTGACGAACCTTTAAAAAAAAAATGGGCTTATTATCGAATTACTTACGATTATTAACAAGGTCCCTCAGTCGAAAACTTCTTTTTTTCCTCAAAGGGTGATACCAATTGAAGCGGGTTATAGTGCGTTTGTGGCGGCGGAATACGCGAAGGGTTTAAATCCATGACATCAGACAGCTGGAATGTTAGGCACTGAAACTGCGAGAAAACGAGACAGCTGGGACAGAACTGCCTGAAACTGTCCGGTCTGTTTACGTTCAGTTCAAAGCCTCTCACATTGGCCGCTTATGTCAAGATTTGACATTGATTGTAAGCATCATGGAAACTGAGTAAACATGTACCTCTGTAGTCAAACAGAACCCTGTTTCAAGTATTTTCCATAGTCCAACAAAACGTATACAATGAGTGCTTAATTGCTTTGCACATTTTTGTATACGTGCGTCATTTAAGACAGAGTAGGCACATTTTAACTGTTCCAATAATCTAGACTCAAAAAGTAGAATGACCACAAATATTTCAGAAATATATTTTTAAGACACTTCATTGGTGGCGATCAGGTAAGTATTAACAGTTAATACTGAAATCAAATACGCCTACCACTTTCATTTCATCCCTGGTATAACAATAGCAGTACATTTGTCAACACAATGTCATGATTCGTACAGTATCACACCGGTCACCTGCTAAATTCTGAGTGCATTGCTGTGAGCAGTTATTTGAAATTGTCTAATGCAATTCACTTGTTTAGTTACATAACATTCCCACATTCTGCCTGACTTCCGAAGTGATTTGTTTATGAAATTCTAACAATGCACCTTAAAAAAAAATGCTTAAGTTGATCTCTTCCTATGAAAAACATTCAATGTGTTTTAATGAGAACTAAATACAGAATCTGGACTTTCCTTAATTTAAAAAAAAAAAAGAAAAACTTACATAACACCAAAATGCTGAAAATATGAGTGATCTCTGTGACCTATTTCTATAGTAATATAATGTATTATATAAATGTTAATCAAGCAACAATTCCTGAATGTAGTGCAAGTCAAAATTCATCATCACTGGGAGAGGAGCATCCATCTCTGTGTCCCTGGTTCAACAACCCTTGACCACTACTTTGAGTAACATGCAAAGACTCAAACAAACTTTTCCCAAGATCCTCTAGATCTTTAGACAGTCCATCATGTCCATCTTCCAATGGATCCAGACGGAGTTCTCCTCCACTGGTCGAAGCGGTTGGTTCACGTTGTTCCTGAGGGAGATCTGTGGGGTCAGTCACACCGGTTTCCAGTTGAGGATGGAGGGTTTTCTCCTTGATTCCTTTATATGTATTGCCATCGTCATCCAACCAATCAGGCACAGTTTCTTCATCGAGTTTGAATTCCTCCGAGTTCTGTTTAGTGTCTATTGCTGAACCGGCCTGCTCAGGAGAGCAGCGGTGAAATGGAATGGATGAAGAAGCGCCACTGGTTGGTGAATCACAGTTTGTTCTGCGTGACGCATACGGTAAGAGGTTACTCTCCTCTTCTTTGGCGTGAGACTGTCTTGACACAGGTCCGAGACTGGAGAGGTGCTTATAAAGAGGGTCGTTTTCTCCTTTCTCTTTTCCCTTTGGTTCTTCTGCGGCACCAAAGGGGCTAGGGCTACCTCCTGTATCTTCAAAGTCCCTGCGCAAAACTTCCAGAAGGTGGCGCATTTTACCCTAAAAATAAGATTTAGTTACATTAGAGATTGTCTAGAAATAAAAAATGTATTTGATGGAATGAAGAAAGAAAATACTACAATAACTAAAGTAATGAAGGAGCATTTTTTTTTAATCGTGGTGTTATTATTCAACCTTTAACAAAATAATTGCAATATTTATCTGTGTGTGTTGTAGGTGCTGAGGAATCACCAGGTACATCTTCAGTATTTTATCAGCTCACCTCCTTAAGTCGACCCCTGTTTTTGTCAATGTGGCGCTCAAACACCCGATCCAAAACCCTGTAGGTAGAAAAACGCCAACTTAACCAACCAAATACTGTTTCAGTTTACATGTGAGAAGTCATACGTCAGAAAGACCCCACTTAAGTTGTGGGAATTGGAAGCAATGGGATAATATAAATACACAACTCGACGAAATATAAAACTAAAGGTATAGTAAATGTTACATATAATACCTTCAAAGTTAATACAAGAGATAATAAAATAGCCTACCGGTCAGAGAAGAGTCCCCGGGACAATATGTCATCCGTTACATTGACTATGAATTCTAGGTACACTAATTCATCCTCCCTGTTCGGAAACAAATTGATCAAGAATTAATTATTGCACACAATGAACTTGCATTTTAAATGTCGCATCCCACAATTGTGATTATATCCCCTGCAGACACAGAAAACAAACTTACTCTGCAGATGTGCTCATCATACTTGGAGACTTCATGCCTTCTGGTGAAGCCCTGATGAGAATAAAAACACACAATGACTACCTATGACCTTCTCCTCACCAATTTTCCTTGACCTTTATGGAAAACTTGATGAGGCCAAGGTAAGATAAGAAGGGGAATTAAAAAGGACATGACCCCTGACCCCCCACCCCGACTTCCCCCTACCCTCTTTGTCAAGCGACCTTGGTTACTATGACGTTATATAAATCCTAGTTGTTGTTGTTGTTATTGTTAGGAAAAGTACCACGTTGCCAAGAGAATCCTTATGCCACTGAAGACCTTATGGACACTGGGCAGCCGGCTTGAAACTAAGTTCCGAAGACTATAAAAAGAATATTATTCTTGATGTATGAAAACAATTGTCGGTAATGTTGAGTTTGTTTCTTTGAAAGGCCAAATGGTGCAGGTCTTTAAGTGTTACTGCAAATCTTTTTTTTTTTTTTTTTTTTTTTTTTTTTTTTAAAATGGCGGAGAAATTGAACTGCTCCTATCATGGCTGCCACCAAGATTATTCAAGGTTATCCCACTCAGTTAGGAACCTCCCTCAACAAAATATACTTTTTCGACCCCAGCCAGAGGCTCTGTGGCGAAGACTTCCTATGACGTTACCTTGATAAAGTGCCCTGTCTCCTGCTCCTGCTGGCAAGCCTCTGGTTGGTAGACAGTAAGGCATGCCGGTCGATGGCTTCATCTTCAGACCAGCCCTGGTCAGTATATCCCTGTAACATAATACGATCGGGTGAAAACAAGAAAAACTATACTCTATATCCCACACACACACACACACACACACACACACACACACACACACACACACACACACACACACACACACACACACACACACACACACACACACACACACACACACAGTATATCTCTCTTCCACAATCCCTCTAGTCACTGCTGATACCTATTTCATGTCACCCCATTAAAACGATTAAAGTAACTGATATAAGGGTTTTCCTCCTGAAAATGAATTCATTCAAATCACCTGAGTTTGATCATCGTAGTCTGATGTTGAGTGCTGCTCGAGTTCTCTCCTTCCAAGAAATTGAACCAAAGCAGGGGATTAGAACACTTTGAATGCATTCGAAACAAAAAAAAAAATTAAAAGCAAGGTGTCTTTCAGAGAGTACCTTCTATGATTTGCCTGTGGTGGCATCATTCTGGAGTTGGTGGGATCTGGATTAGGGTTCCTCTTTGGTGCTGTATAATAGCGATACTTTGACAGGGTTGAACTCTTATCTGATTTCAGGGTCCTGGGCGTGAAGGGTTTGTCGTGGGTAAAGTAGTGAGAATGTTTTTGGAGCAGATCCCCGCTATAGGTTTTCTGGACCGGGTCCTTGAATGTTGAGTAGGGGTTCTGGTTGTCGACCAAAGCGAAGGAGGAATGCGCCGACTGCTGCCTGTACAGGTTGGTCTCGGACCTCCGGAAGCTGCACTCTGAAGCCGTGTAAAGCTGGTGCGAGTGGCTCCGAGAACCATGCGACGGATAAACTACCTGCTTAGCGTGGAACGAGGTATTGTGCCTTGGGGTGGAGAATATGGAACTTCCTGAGCAGAACAAGGGATTTTTTTCACCTTGAAGTGATCCTCGGCTCTGAAAACACATCAAGTAGTTCAAATTATCATTATGACTCATTCAAGTGCTTTTGACTCTGCCGCTCAAAGTGCTTTTGACTCTGCCGCTCAAAGTGCTTTTGACTCTTGCTAAGGATAAAAGACTAACGTCACAGAGATAGACACTGCAGCATGGCATGTGCCAACCAGCCCGTTTCATCTCCGCGGGCTGAAGCCATTACGTAAGATGTTGGTCTTCGAATCAATATGATGACCTTACAAAAATACTTCAACAGGTCTGCTCAAATTTGATTTCCTACCTCTTCAGAAGACCGCGAGTCTCTGCCATTGCCTAGTAAGATGGAGTGGGCAGACTGAGGGCGCCCACCTCTCCTCAACTGCTCTCGCTTTAGCTGGTCATTATCTGGATAAGAAAAAAATCATAATAATATGAATGGGTAAACATGTTGATGTCATCTTTTATTGTAAAGGCATATTGGTCTTCTATTATATGAGGTCTATGACAATAAAACCATGTATAGATATGTTGTATGTTCCACTTACACTTCACACTATGTATCAGGCTCTTGGGTACTGTGGTATCAATGGAAGCTGATGAAAAACAAGCAAACAACTATAGTAGTGAATGAATGAAACTGCATCATAAGTTAACAATAATAATATATTACACTTTTAAAGTGTAATTCAGCATTCAAGTAAATATATGAATATCAACCAAGGACAATGCGATATTTACATTCACTTTTACACCCTACCTTTGGCTGAGTAGATCTTTTTGTAATGTGATACCATGTGGTCCTTAACGATGGATTGACTCAGCTTGCTAGATGAACCAGGGCAAAACGCTGTAAACATATAACATGCAAGACCATACACTGTTATACAATCATCATTAAACATCCAATACATTAAAGATAAATAAACTTCAACCATACGTACGGGAGGTTTTTAGACTGCGCCCTCTCACACTGCTACTTAAGTTACTGCTGCAATCAGATCCAGGCGATGCTCTTCCTATAAAACACCAACATATATAACAAACTAGCATTTTAACGACAAAATACGATCCATCGCTTCAAATGAACGAAATCATAAAGCGAAGTTTAGTTTACGAACTTTTCAAACTGCCTGCAATATTGTGAAGTACTTTAACAACACTGGAATATCAAAGGCAATGAGAGAAAGCTAGCTAAGTATTATGCTATGGCTAAAGCTTATCTTTTCCTCAGTCGCGTACCTCTTTTTGAGTCCATAATAACGGCCATGTATCCCATGGTTTTAGGATACCTTTAAGTGTACATATTTTGATTTTGAGTGTTGTACAAAGCTCGACATTGCGCTGTAGGTAATCATTTTCCCAGAACAAAGCTACGAAGCTAACGCCAGATTACAAGCAGCTGAGAAAGCTTCCCCGTCGCCATGCTGGTTGCTAGGCTTTCCCCGTCGTCCTCAAGATGCTGACGCTGCAGGGACTGCTGCTGCCACTGGGCTACAACACTGTTGTTATTCATCCATGACTATAACCCCACATTGGTCATTCGATTCAGACAAAAAATGCTGCTTATAAAATCAATAATACTAACAAGTATAATAATATGATCTTATAATCAATTAACTCTAGTATTTTTTTTTAATCATATTTATAATTATATTCATTTATATTCATTTGTATTATACATATATATATATATACATATATATATATTATACATATTTCACTTTTATTGTGGACTATAATAGGAATATAGAGAGAGGGGGAGAAAAAATGATTGAAGCGAATACAAATTGTGAAAGTGGCATCATTCTGTCAACAGCATATGGTTAATATGGGCATGTTCCTTGAATTGTTTGAAAGAACTTTTGACCTTAAACCATTCTACGGGTATAGCATTGTGTTTTATTTTCCATTTTTATGTGCAGGCACAAGCGAGAGACAGATAAGCTTTCAGAAACTAATTTAAACTTCGAACTGATTACTCTGTATTCTATTTTACAACTTGATGACTCATTACCTCAAATACACTGAAACATATAACTCAAAGTAAAATGTAAAAAAATAACACGTTTTTTGATGGTTGAAAGTGCATTTGTTTACCCTTCACATAATTATATAGTATTTAATATAAAACAACATAACATTCCCCTTTTAAAAGGGCTTTATATGAGCCTAATTTATAATAACCTGCATATCTAAGTGCAATGCATATTTATTTGCAAAAGAGATCGGATTACAAATCGGCCACTAGATGAAAATGTTTTAATAACTCTTTGTGTTATTATTGATTTTTAACAAGCACCAACATCAAAAAATAATAATTGCAATGTATATCTGTTTGCGTTGTAGTTGCTACTTTATGATTATCTAATATTCAGTTCCCGATGCTCGTGGATGATGTAATGGTACGGTCTCCCATTGAATGGGCATAAGCTACCTTTTGATTTCTCCTGCCGCTCCATGCATGTGCCTGCCGCCTAGCAGCCAATGGGTGGGTAATTCCTTTCAAGAGACGATCCACCAGAACCTGCTAATAGTAAGTATTCTAAATAAATCGATAGGTCACAGATCAATTCAATAATGATACAGGGGTAATTAGCCTGGGCACGTTTTGTAAACCTAAAAAGTGTGGGTTAACCTAGCTTGTTAAGGTTAGCCATGGAACGAATGGGAAGGGTGGAGGCAGATGAGAGATGAGCATCATTTCTCCTTTGTTGAGGACTGGGTGTGTGTGAAGTTAATACACCGCTCTCTCTCCACCTCCTATTTTGAACTGGGCAAGTGTTGTGTTCGACATGTGAAGTGTGGTCCACTACTAACACCTAATAAAAGAGTGGCGATCTGTCAGGCGATCATCAAGCGCTCCTTGGACAGAGCAGCAGCCCCGCCGGACAAAGAATTCGGTTCAATTGTATTTCGGCGCATCACGATGCGAGGCTGGAATTGGGGAAAGGGAGGAAATCATGTCAAAACAACTGGAGGTGATTCTACATTTGTATAGACGCCGGTGAACAGCCCTAAGGTTTTTTGTTTCTTAAAACCAAAAGCAGCCATGAAATTCCCTATAGAAAGCCCAAGGAAACAAGTTAATTGGGACCCAGAACAAGGTTGGTTGATTACTTTCTACCTTCTCTATGGCTCATTTTCAAGTGTCATACAAACAGATACTTTGAGTTTCTGTAAGGATTGGGCTTTTCAAATTAAATGGGCAAGTTATAATATTCGAATATACGCATGACACATAAACAGGCCTACTATTTGTGGTATTTTTCCTATTTAGTTTCATACTAGCCTAAGGATGTTTTGGTTCGTTGGATGCGTTTAATTACGGGTTTTCCCACAAAAGAAAGCGTGTATTTTTTTATTCTCCATCATCCCCAGTGTCAACTGTGGCTCGCTGAGCGCGCCCTCAAAGATGCAGCGGAGAGCTGAGGTGCTCCCATCGCGGACCATGGGAGATTAGCACTCGGCAGGCTGCCAAACCATTATTCTATGCTTTTAATGCAGAACTCACTTTGTGTTTCCACAAACAGTGCAAATGTCTTAGCTAATAATGTGCTTGAGGTTTTGGCACCCTTTCCCCCTTTTTTTCCCCGCAGCCGGTGCGCTAGTGCGCCCGCAAACGTCTGTGCCTCGTAACGTCTGTGCCTCGCTAGGGTAGCCTATTTGTATTTAGTTGCGTAGTACATGTTTCACTGAAACATCCAAGTAACTTGACTTCTAGAATTCCGTATGATCTGTACCAATGGATACTAATCGATATAGGGATTGCGTTGTGGTGCTGTAGCTGAGTGACTCCAGTCGCTATTCGGCACACCTAACAACAATCCCTTGACATTCTGAAGCCTATAGCAGTACCAGTCAAGCAATACTTAACATAATGGCTTTATTCAATTTGTACATGGAAAAGGCAATCAATATGAAGCAGCTGCTGGTTTCTGTCCTTTTACAATGAAGACCCACATATCTCAAATTACAAAATGTATTATTTCCCTGACGTTATGTGTGGGTGTGTGGGTGTGTGTATAGGTTTGTGTATGTGTGTGGGTGTGGGTGTGGGTGTGGGTGTGTGTGTTTGTGTGTGTGTCTGCGTGTCTGCGTGTATGTTGATGTGTGCGTGTCAAGTGCACTGTAGTGATTCAAGTATCTTTAAACGCCAGGCCAAATAATATCAAGCCCACTTTGCACTGTACTAGATGTTGTTAAATGTCGATCCAATGCACCATGCACAACAATTTATGACGCCTAGTTTCAAATACTGTAAATCATGCTGAAACTGTACATCACTTATCAATCCCTCCCTTCTCAACCCCCCCCCCAACCCTACACCCCACCCCCAACCCTCCCGAGTCTTTCAGTGTCATACTCTTGTTCTAAAAATAGCTCTCTGATGCCTATAATGGCATAAGAAGTCCAGTGGCTAAGAATTCCATTTGTTTATTGATTCAGTGTGTATGTGTCAAAGGGTCTGCTAACAAGATTTACGTCCCAGTAGAGAGTGTGTCCTTGGTTCCCGATGGCGATATATAATGTTTGTATTTGTGTCTTTGTGGTGCGTGCGTGTGCGTGTGTTATTGTGTGCACACCTGCGTGCGTGTTTATGTATGTGTGTTTGTCGTGATGGATTATTGTGCAGGTCTACATGCCACATGCATGCAAGCCTATGTGGCATACGGTGACTTTCACGCAAGGCATGCTAAAACCAAAGCTGCAGAACTGTAGTCATTGTCATTCAAACATTAAATAAAATGGAGGAATAACAACATATATTGCAAATAATGTTTGTTATTTAAAAAATATATATTTCAATCAAGTTTCTGTCGTTTTTAAAAAATACTGGGGTGTGCCTTGCCTTCATGGCTTACATAGACCGCTTACCAGTGGCCTATGCTCTAACAAAACTATTATTAGCTCTTCCCATTATTCTCAATCCTACAATTAGGCACCAACACATTATTTTATAGCCGCTGTAACCACTGCACAGCACTGATTGCGCTAAAGAAAACCAAGAGCCTGAGAGGTGAAGACTGGGATCTTTGATAGCTTATGTACGACTTTAGATACATGTAGAAGGATCAACAAATCTACGTCCTTGGCCATGTCTCCCATCTTGGACCCCATCCACCATGTGTGCATTATAGAGCCTATTTGGATGCCAATACCCACACTGGCTGTTCTCCTGTTTCCATCTGTTCTATTAGAGAGATTGCATCCCGGTTTTCCCCAGGACAGAAGTGTGTGACTTGTGCACTTTATGTTATGCCATATTGCTGTGACAGGTGTGTATTTTAAGTGCACCCTTGGCTGGTTGGTCGCTGCGCTGCCGCAATGCTATAAAAGCAGACACAGTCACACACACCCGTACTAAGAAGAGGTAGTATTTATAAGATTGATTATTATTTTAATAATTCATGCTCTGATATACCCCCCCCCCTCCGCAACCTAATTGGATGTATGATCCCATTGATTAATTCTCCCTAAATAACAAATCACAGAAAGTGAAAGTGAAGTTGTGCTGAATAGTATCCCTGATGATTCAGGCAGGGAGATTGAATACTTCCACTAAGATGTTGACTGGCACAGCTCAGAGGACTAATAGCTTCTGTCATTAGGCTGATGAATGTGGTCATCTCAACTCTCTTGGGGGGCCCATGCATAAGTATGAGTATCAAATGCAGACACAGGCAAACAGGCCCTGCACATTGCCTCGCAACGTCGCTTGATGCTACTGTCCATAATGAATTGAAGACTGATTGCATTGCGCCACATATTTTTGGTGATTTTATTCCCTACTAACTTACCTACATCATGTTATGTATCATGTAAGCATGACGAAGATGAACCAATGACCAATTAGGAATCTGAGTTCATAAGTATTGGTCGACAATTATTTTTATCCAGATCAAAATAAACAAACAACCATGTCCTCTGGTTTTTCTTTAATCCCCTTTCCAATCATTAACCACCCCCACCCCCCTTGCTCTCTCTCTCTCTCTCTCTCTCTCTGTAGTGGCGATCCAGACCACCTTGGCACCGCCCCGGAAGTCCCAGCCGGGGGCGGCGAAGTCCAGCCTGGTCCAGGCCAGCGTCACGGCCATGCAGAGCCCCTCGGCGGCCGGCTGCGACGCCAAGGCCAACGGCCACTGCCCCCTGCCGCGTCTTTCCATCTCCTCGCGCTCGGCCAGCGTGGTGGCCAGCATGGACGCCGGCTACGAGGGGGCGGAGGCGGCGCTCCACTCGGTGATGAAGTGGAAGACGGTGCTGGGCGTGTTCGTGGTGGTCCTGCTTTACCTGGTGTGCGGGGGGCTGGCTTTCAGGGCCCTGGAGCAGCCGTTCGAGAGCCACCAGAAGGACAGCATCACCCACGAGAAGTCGGATTTCCTAAAAAAGCACTCCTGCGTGACCCCCGAGGAGCTGGAGGCCCTCATCCAGGTGGGTGGGGAGTCGGCGGCTGGGAAGGAGGGCATGGGGAGTTGAAGAGATCTTGCATGTGTGATGCCATGTTCACACACCATGTAACAACGTCATCAGTGTCTCAGTGTTTCACATTCATCGTAGCATTTTTTTGTTTGCCACACTCAAAAGTTTCAATTTGTTTAAATTCATGCCTTTCCTCATCCGCATGCCCAGACTACTTTAGCACTTCACGTCACAATCATTTATTGTTGTCAGTGTTTGCCAATCTTAAAACAATTCTGTTGTCCCATTCATTTTAATTGTTTTATCTGAATAGACTAATGTGCTAGACCAAAAGTATCCACTTTTGCACATCCGCAGATCATCTTGATAATTGTAGGTGTGTGGATTGAAAGCCCAACCTGATTATGGCTCCTAAGTTTAAGTACCCTGTGAAGGACCTTTAACGACCATGTTGAAGGCCTACGAGAGTCACCCTTCGCTCTCAATAAGTCGTTATACGCAGCTCCAGTAGCTCGACCTATGAGAACCATGAAAGGCCATTTTTGAACCCATGAACTAAATAATATACATGCATTCACTGGATGAATCATACAAATGACCTCTACACTGATATTTTAATTTGACAGGGAACTAATGTACATCCGATAATGTGTTTCATTAAATATAGTCACGTTGAAACGGCAATCTGTCATCTATACGCCGTCCTTATATTGTCCTTCAGGAAATAAAGATATGATAAGAATAATAAGATCCGCTTTTAACACACTTAGTATTCACTAATAGGTCTTGATAAAAGTGTTAAGGTTATTATCTAAGCCCACACATAGCGGGGAGATTCAAGGCTATCTTAACTGTCACCCCTCTTCCCTCTGGCTGAATAGCTGCACGATTCTAAGAAATGGAGAATAGGACATCCTTCACCCAAAAGCACAATTATACCTTCACGGTAACCATAGCGATTCCTGCACTCATAATGCTAAGTGACACGGCAGATCAAGTTTCATAAATATACTCCATAGAGAGTAGTTCATTTTGTGCAGTATATGACAGGTCTTCGCTCTGCTTAGAAAATCGGCAAATTAAATTGTACTATTCTAAAACACATTAGTTTGTGGAAGCCTTTCTCCTATTAGGTGCTTTACTTCATTATAAAGATTGAATTGATATATTAAATGCAACTTCTATTGAAGGCAACTCTATCAAAACGTTATCGTCATTTGATTACTCATTACTTTGTTACTCCTCCAAATATTGTTCTTACATCCAAATATTGTTCTTACAATTAAGTTGACTGGGGATCGATTATCCAGTTTGTCGATTTTGTCAATTGTGCATTGTGTTTTGTATAAAACTACTCAAAAGTTGAACCTTTAACAACCAGAATCTGTGCATTTAATAATCATCTTCATAATTGTCATATTCTTTTTTTTTTTCATTTTTCTTATCTTATCTTTTTATTAAATGTCATTCTCTAAGATTTCAGTTTCATTCTCTTTGGCAACACCTATGGTAGGGAACCAAGCAGTGTGTCATGTCAGTGGGTTGGCAGCTGATTTTCTGGCAGCAACGCCAGCAGAGACCAGAAGTGGTACGCCGCCCTCACACATGAGTGAGTTAAAGAACTCTCTGTTGCGTTACACCACCTACCCTGGCTGGCAGAACAACACCACTGCTGGGTGATGGAAAATTCTGCCACGACACCCAATTTTCGTAACATTCATAACACTGCAAATGAAAGGGATTCCATCTGTGGGCCCTAAGCTCAAAATGAACAGTCGGATCATAGAAGGGAAATCCTGTGTCCATCCAAAGTATTTTTCTTGAACGGCCACGGTCACAATGGAAAGATTTCAAATATTTTTTTAGTCTAGTGGACAGTCCAGTGGACGTGGTGCCAGAGGAAACATATGCAGGAGCTTCCTGCTGGACTGGGACCACAAGTCCCCTGACAGCTGAAGTTTAACATGTCCCATAACTGCCACCTCAGCAGAGTTCCCCTTTGTAGTCCTACACGTTCATGTTGTCGCTGCAGTGTTTTGCGGTGAAGGATAGACTTCAGCATTGCATTTAGCTCCGCCCTTGTCTCTCTCAAGCTTGAACTAACCCAAACAACTGAAAGAGACCATACCATAGTATCTAACACACTCCTGTTTCCACTAGAGTGACTGCATTTGACGTGAGCTTCTTCAACATCGTTCCAGTTGAAAATTCAATAATTCAGACCGCTCTCCTTTGCCCCCATTTCAGTCGTCCCTCTTTCTCCCCTCGCGCCTCAATACTTTTATAGGATGTTACTGCGAATTGTGTAGGTACAAAGAACTATTACCAGCTACCGGAAATCGATGTCAGTGTTCCCTGAAGGAAGGGGGAGTTAATGAAGGAAACCTTTAGTCGTGAGGTCACATGGTATCCATTATTCAGAGCCAAGCAGTTGCAGACCAGTATTGCTCAATTCCTGGTAGCCTGGATAAGGTCACATCCACATGCTGTTCGGAGCTGGTAAATAGGGATGACTGGATTCATAGTAGAAACAAAAAAAGCCTGTTGCATCTTTCCAGTATATACAATGAGTCATGTTGAATGCCATCACACATTGTCTGAATTTGAAGTAAGAAGACATACAATTATTTCATTAATGTAAAACTAATAAGAATTAGTTTGGTTTCTTGAATTCAGAAATAACCAAAAGTATTGAAGTGTTTCAAAGTAAGATTCTGAATGTAGGGATTTGAAATAAATGACATGAACTGGCATTTGAAAACAGTTTGAATTGTTAAGACCCCGAGAAGACCCTGAGAAGATTCCCAGCACTGTATCTAACAGGCTGCATAGCCAGGAGGCCTTAATCGTTGGAAGGTACTCCATCACTCAGAAGTCTGAAAGTACCCAGCAGAGGGACTGTGACGTGACTCACTGTTTGTACGGGGGAATTGACAGAATGATGGTGTGGTGTTCCCTAATGTGCCTTTATGTTAGTATGCGTGGTTAAGATGAAGAGAGTCAGCACAACTTGGTGGACAATACTTGCAAGGGTACTAACAAGTACCCTTTTGTGGACTTTTTTTTTTGGATTCAGATTGTAATTTATTGTCACATCTCATATGTACACAAAGTATAAAGGAGTGGTTAAGTGTATGTGTGTGTGCGTCTGTGTTTGTGTTTGTGTTTGTGCATGGATGCATGTGTGTAATTGTGTCGAGAAGTCCCTAAGTTGGGTGGAGATGGTGCCGTTTCCTGATGCAAGACTAAGTGCTTCTGGTTGGTAGAGCATTGAACAAACCTCTGGTGTTGTTTGCAGGGGAGAGATGAGCCAGTGTCTGCGGAAGGGACTGTTTTGCCAAACGTTGGCTACTTTGGGTACTGACTCACACTGGCAGGGATGCGACAGCATATGCTGACATGGCAGGCTTTATATTAAGGGTCTCTCACCATTAATAATGTGCAACCACTCACTGAGGGCTGTTCACCCTAGGCAGCCTGATTGGCTGTTTCGGTGACTCATCCAGTGCTCCCCAGTGACTAGGGGCTGCCAACACCCGGCACCCCGGCTTGGCCCTCTAATGACTCACTTGAGCCACTCGAAATCTCATCGGGCATCTAGAGCCAATGTTTCGTATTAAACCCAGCTATCAGCCTTTACCTATCTACTGTATCTGTGTAGCATTTATCGATATATCCATCTATCCAGCTGTCTGTCTACTGTATCTGTCTATCCAGCTGTCTGTTTGTCAGTCCTTTTATTTTTGTTTTTTATCACAATGAGTATGAAAGCATTGGGACATTGTTTGCCATATTTACCATACAGGGAAGATGCCAATATAAAATAAATTGGTGAATTGCATACAGATTGTGTTTAATGTTAATCTGTGCACACACAATGTTCCCAAACTGTTACAGGAAGGGTATGCGTGTGTGTGTGTGTGTGTGTGTGTGTGTGTGTGTGTGTGTGTGTGTGTGTGTGGTGTGTGTGTGTGTGTGTGTGTGTGTGTGTGTGTGTGTGTGTGTGTGTGTGTGTGTGTGTGTGTGTGTGTGGGGGGGGGGGGGGGGGTGTGGGCGTGGGCGTGGGTGTGTGTATCTGTCTGTCCTTTTTTATTTGTCGGTTTTATTTCAAAATAATTATTTAAACATTCAAACGTACAACATAATATTGATAAAAGTAGAGTGTACTGTAGAGGCCAAAGAACATAACTTTGTGATTAGCATACACATTGTATTTAATGTTAATTAGCTCTGGCTTTGCTACCACTGACGTTTTACATATTTACTTGTACAGTGAGTGCCTTTCCTCCATTCATCGATAATAATACAATTAACTGAATCCATTCTAAAATTTAGGGGAGCAGAAAGATATATTTTCATTCAGAAAAAAGGAGAATAATTCATGGTCAATGCATTAGCCTAAAGGAACTCTTAATGATTTTCCATGAGGACCTCGTTATGATAGCACAGTATGCAGAGAGAGAGAGCAGAGAGAGGGAGAGAGAGAGAGAGAGAGAGAGAAGTGAGTGGTACATAGGGGAGGGAGAGAGAGAAGAAGAGTTGATTACAATCTACTTTAAATTAGCATAGTATCTTAAAAGCAGCAGTAATAAAACAAGAGCCAGCTGGCAGACCCTCAGCCAGCTCTAAGCCCCCTAAGCTATGACCGCCTTTTGTGTTGCATTTGTGAAAGTGGCTCAATATCGAGCCTGAGGTGCCTTCAAAATATTTCCAAAATAGAGTATCAATATCATGCATCATGCTTCATATTCCCATTTCTACAAATTTGTATCCATGCACATTATTGGTAAACTGATACACTACGGGCCTGGCTGTTAAAACCATTGAGGGCTATAAATAGACGTCCTCATGAAGCATTCAGATACAGTGTGGAGCTTTTTATAGCTCCTAGCCGCTACCACAATGAACCCTTTTTTTTTTCCCCCACAATGAGCCCTTTTTTCTTTTTTCAAAATTACATTTTTAATTGCTGATTAGCCTCCTTGAAGCGAACACGGCTGCCGAAGCCAGGGCAGGAAATAATTTAACGTTACTCTAATGTGATGGTTTCAGATACAGACATCAGTGCTATTAGAAAGAGATGTAGGAGAAAAAACGGACCCAGGCCCAGCCTTTTAATATCTACATGTTTGAAAAAATTGTTAAGCTTGGCAAATTATAAAAAATGTTCCGCGCAAAATCTTTTCTTATTACTGAAAGTGCCTGTTTGGCTGACCCACTACTACGGAGAATAACAGAGACAGAGGCAATGACAAAAATGCGCGTTAAAATTGATCTAATTTCAAAAAATCTAGACCGAAATAAAAAGCATAGAGAGAGAAATGTGGTTATGCTCATTTCTTTGTACTACGCATAATGATGTTAAACATGGAGATGTTGATTACTTGAAGAAAAACATTCAGATTAGGTACAAAGGGAGATATTTTTATTGTTCTTCTGCTGCTTTAAATTACAAAGATAAATCCATGGGAAACCTTAGTCTGAGCCAGACAATTAGATAATGAGAGGAAGAGGAAGGAAGCAAATGTGTAGGGGATACAAACAACGTCTTATCATTTTGTATCACACATCCCCCAGAGTGTTGAGAAGAATTGCATTTGAACCGAGATGCAATGGCGATTTGAACATGTGATAACATAATTGCAAAAAGGAATTGGGGTAATTACATTTCAAGCAATAAAAACACAGTAATGTGCTGTATCTGCTGGCGCATGTTCGTAGCTGAGGACAGGATCTACATAGATGTGTTTTGGTAAACACAACCAGCTTTAAGCATAAAAGATTCAATCCCCTCGCTTGTTTTATTTTCAACATTATTTTCTTATCATCGTCTTTTTCTGGTGTCTGCCATTCTGTGACTCATGCATATTTCCTCCTTGATCCCATTTTAACACTTGCAGTCACCCAGGGTTATTCTGTAGAGGGCTCATACAGCCAGCACTCAGAGCATTGAGCACCCTTGCGTCAAGACTGTTATGCCACCCGAGGCTTCTGCCTTTCAGGTGTCAAGTATAAACACACTTAAAGCACTCACAAACACACACGCACGCAGTCGCACACACAAACACACACACACACACACACACACACATAGACACACACAAGCTATGTATGGCCCTCATTTGCACGCAGAGGGGCAGGTGGTGAATTATCATACCACAGTACTGTCCCGCCCTTGCGCCTTTTGCAGTGTGAGTTAAAAGCAGACATGACGCACTTAAGTTCAATTCTTGCACCAAGTGCTTGGGAAAAACCCAGCAGCTGCTTGTTTAACAGAGGGTGCAGTGGTGTATAGTAGCTGACCGATTAGAAATCAATCAAATCTAAAAGGTGCTGGTTTGACCCCTGCCCTCCAGAAGTGAACCCGAGGACTCCTCCTGGCAAAAATTATGGGGACGTCCTTGAACAGGACATATAACCCCTAAATCTTGATGACAGGCTGCTCAGCATCACACACGACCGACCTTAACTACCATGTTGGTGTGTATGTGTGTGTGTGTGTGTGTGTGTGTGTGTGTGTGTGTGTGTGTGTGTGTGTGTGTGTGTGTGTGTGTGTGTGTGTGTGTGTGTGTGTGTGTGTGTGTGTGTGTGTGTGTGTGCATGTGTGTGTGCGACGTGTCTCTGTGTGTGCTCATCAAATAAATGCATTTTAAAAGCAATGTGATTCGCTTCAACGGAGCAAGTGACTTGGATGCATCAAGCAACATGCTCAAGGGCACTTCACTCACAGTTTATCGGATCAATAGATTTTCCATATGGCTTTCAAGCATTTATTTAAAAACGTTTATCCACAACCATCCCATAAAACATTTCTTAACACATGAAGTAAAGAATTTTGTGAAGCATTTTTTGTGAAACATTTCATCAAACATTTCGAAAAAAAACAATTCAACAAAAAATGTCATTATACATTTCAGAAAACATTTCTTTCTTTCTTTCCCCAGCATTCTATAGACGCTGTGAGTGCCGGAGTGAGTCCCATCGGTGACACGTCCTACAATTCCAGTTACTGGGACCTTGGAAGTGCCTTCTTTTTTGCCGGGACCGTCATCACAACCATAGGTAGGCCTGTGTTCTCAACCCTGTCGTAAGCACAAAAGGACTATGACTCAGGACCATTACAGTATGAATGCCGGATGAATGTAAAAAGACACACAGTTCCTGAGTCATACATTTGATTTGTTTAAATGCCTTCAAAAGGTGGTGCTTTGAAGGAGTTGAAACTCATTTGAAAATGTCCCCCCTGTGTTTTCAGACAATATTATCTTTTGCTCAGATTTTTTGGAAAACGGTAATAAGATATTGACTTCTTTCTTGTTTCTCCCTGCCTCTTGCTAAATCTCCTTAGTAAGTCTGAGTCATAACTAATGCTATTCTTTGAGTAAGTAATGTAATTAGTGTTCCTCTAAGTGCTAATTTACCTCAGCCTCCGGCAGCGTTGCATAACTCCCTCGGTCGACCAATGAGGTTGCATAAGAAGATCCCGAAAGTCTATATGACAGTTTATTGCTTTAAAACATCCTCATACTTCTTATTGTAGCTCCCTTTCTACAACAAGCTCAACCTCAGTCTCCCTCTCCTCTATATTCCCATTCATCCATGAGAATATTGACCATTAACCATTAATTATGAACTCCCTGTTTCTCCTCCTCCTCCTCCTCCTCCTCCTCCTCCTCTCTCCTCCTCCTCCTCCTCCTCCTCCTCTCCTCCTCCTCCTCCTCCTCCACCTCCTCCTCCACCTCCTCCTCCTCCTATTAGGCTATGGGAATATCGCACCGAGCACAGAAGGTGGGAAGATATTCTGTATCCTGTATGCCATCTTCGGCATCCCACTCTTTGGGTTCCTGCTGGCCGGGGTCGGAGACCAGTTGGGCACTATCTTTGTGAAAAGTATCTTGAGAGTTGAGAAGATCTTCAGGGTGCGTTTTCCTCCAACGTTATTTTGTTATCTTTTGTTAATGGCGTTTTCAAGAGGCTGTTGGTTGGTGTAGGCATCAATTGAACCGCCCACAAAGTGCAAAAATAAGCAGTGTCTTATTTAAACCGCAGAATAGATCTTAACCACCCGTGGTTGGCAACTGTTCTCCAGTATTAGCCTGGCTCTGTAAAACAGATTCCCCCCCCTTCACACAGTCTGATAGAGATTTAAGCTTAATACCATTAATACCTAATACCTTTTTAATCTTATTTCATAATAGCCCTTTTTTCTATAGATAAAAGGGATCTATTTTAGAACAAAGATTGAATAATCTAATTGTGATTGCGTGGTTAAGCAGATTCATATGAGTTAATTATGCAGCCCTCATTGGCAACCCTTCCTTTTAAAGTCATCTAATTACTAATTATTAATCAAGTATTTGGTTGTTAAATACATGGAAATTATTATATATCTATTAACCACTGGCTAACCCATCATCATCTTCTTTCTAATAAATAATTTATATGATATATCTTTTTTTATCATTTGTCTTCCAGCAAAAACACAAGCAGATCACCCAGATGAAGATCAGGGTGGTCTCCACCATCCTCTTCATCCTGGCCGGCTGCATCGTCTTCGTCACCATACCTGCTGTCATCTTCAAACACATTGAGGGCTGGAGCACCCTGGAGTCCCTCTACTTTGTAGTCATCACCCTCACCACCATCGGAATAGGAGACTATGTCGCAGGTATGGGACTATAGTGACCTGATGGCTGGTGCAGTATCTAATGTGGAATTAATGACGTCATGTCTTATTAACATAGAAGTTGTCCATGCATAATCTAATGCCTTTGAGGCTTTCTATGTATCGACCCATCTACCTCTGTTTGTATACTCTGTTGGTGTCTCTCTCTGTCTGCCTGTCTCTCTCTATTTCTCTCTCTCTCTCTCTCTCGCTGTCTGTCCCACTCTCTCTCTCTCTCTCTCTCTCTCGCTGTCTGTCCCACTCTCTCTTGCTCTATCTCACGCTTGCCCAGTCTCTCTCTCTCTCTCTCTCTCTCTCTCTCTCTCTCTCTCTCTCTCTCTCTCTCTCCTCTCTCTCTCTCTCCTCTCTCTCTCTCTCTCTCTCTCTCTCTCTCTCTCTCTCTCTCTCTCTCTCATATTGTTATACCTCCTTCCCACCACCAGGCGGGGACCGGAGGATCCAGTACAAGCCTTGGTACAAGCCCCTGGTGTGGTTCTGGATCCTGGTGGGCCTGGCTTATTTCGCCGCTGTTCTCAGCATGATCGGGGACTGGCTGCGAGTGCTGTCCAAAAAAACCAAGGAGGAGGTGGGTTCAGTTCACTCAGCATCTGCTCCTCTCCTCCCCATCTTCCCTTATGCCGCGAACACACCAAGCGCGTACCTCGCGTACCATGTACGCGCGTAACGCAGCTAAAATGTTGCTTGACCATTTTATGTCAAAAATGGTCAGATACACGCGTAATGCGCGTAGATGAGACCCGCCCAAAACTCCCCCCCCCCCCGCCGCCATTTTTCTTTTGCTGAAACATTCACTGATCTTACCAGGACAGCCAGTTTCCTCGGCCACGTCGACCCACGCCCTCTCTTTCTTGTTCCTGTCCCGGTACAACACAATCCTGGTGTTGTACAGGACAGGACGGCTGCACACTGCAATGATGAGGTTTTGGTCCTCCATTGCGGTTCTGTCCTCTCCGTCTCTCTGCCAGTGACGTCGGGTCAAGCTCAACGCTGATTGGCTATTGCGGCGCGTACGCGCGTAAAAAGTTCAATTTTTTGAACTCCTCGTACGCGCGTATATGTACGCGCGTATATATACGCGCGTATATATACGCGCCTCATACGCGCCTAACGCGAGTAAAATGTTGCTTATACGCGTGTAACGCGTGTACGCGTCTCATACGCGCGTAAACCAATGGTTCCCTATGGAAAAATTGCCAATTTTATACGCGTGATACGCGGGTAACGCTTTTGGTGTGGCCGTACCTTTAGTCCACGTCCTCCTCTTAGCAGCATCTTCGGACCTACTATATGAATATATACTACAATATAATATATATTTCCTCATACATATAAACTGCACAGATTGGATTTTTGATTACAGATTTTGGGGTTAAAAAATAATTTCTAATCATAGGTGATGTTGCTTGATAAACAGTAACCACCAGATATCTTATCTATAGATAAGTATTGATAAATGTATTCATGATGGATGAATAATATTCTAATCTATTTATTACAATCGTAAAACATTTGGCAGGATCTCAACACTGATGTTTTCACGACAACAAACTGTAAATGTACACCCTAGATTACACCAGGGTTGTAATCTGTATTCTTCCTCCAAGGTGGAGGAGATCAAATACGACTGGGGTTGTAACGCATGTGTACACGTACTTCCTCCAGGTGGGGGACATAAAACACAACTAGGGATGTAAGTAAGGGATACCTAGGCCTACATGAATAAGCCCCATCAGGGCGAAGCAAGCCCCCTCCTCTTTGCACCGGTGTCCGGTCCGCCCTGTCTGGGCTTATTTTCCCGATAATGACTCGTCATTCTATACATTATCCCGCTTATTACGCGGCTAATTGCCAAAACGAAAAAATAACTTTTTACAATTTATTTGTTACCATTCGTAGTGTTGATCAGCAGAGAAATAGTTTGCCGAAGACGTTGAGGGTTTTTTCCCGTAGGCTTCAGGTCAGATCAGCTGACGTCGCTTAGCAACTGAATACGCCGGGGTTGATAAATTACCGGACTACTTGTAGAGTGCTACGAAAGACGTGAATCAGAGGCAAAAAAATCCATTTTCATTGAGAGCGGTCAGTTATGCTTAGCAACGGTCAATTATGAAAATGAATTGACCGCTGTACGTTTGGAAGACCCATTCATGTGAATTGAGCATTTTACAGCATTAAGAAGAGCCATGTAATATGTGTTTATAAGTACTTCCTCCTGGTGGGGGGCGATCCAACACAACTAGGGCTGTAACGTGTGTGCATCGGTACCTCCTCCAGGTGGGGGAGATCAAGGCTCACGCCGTGGAGTGGAAGGCCAACGTGCGCGCCGAGTTCCGGGAGACGCGGCGGCGGCTGAGCGTGGAGATCCACGACAAGCTGCAGCGCGCCGCCACCATCCGCAGCATGGAGCGGCGGCGCCTGGGCCTGGAGCAGCGCGCCCAGTCCCTGGACATGCTGTCCCCCGAGCGCCGGGCGGTGTTCACCAGCCTGGACGGCGGCCGCTTCAAGACGTCCTCCCAGGAGAGCATCGACACCAAGCTCCACAACCTGCGGCTAAAGGGCGCCGGGGAGCACCACCCCTGCGGCCCCCGCGAGCCCTCGCGACCGCCGCACCCGGTGGCGACCGCCGCCGACAGCGCGACGCTCTCGGCGACGACGATGGCGGCGGCGGCGGCGGTGCCTTGCTGTTCTTCGTCGTCCTCTCCTTCGTCGTCGGAGGAGAACCTGTTTGGCCTGCGCTTCGGCTCGCTCACCAAGCTGGTGAAGCGCCAACGCCACTGCGAGCCCAAGAGGGTCATCCCGGAGGACGTGCGGCGCATGTGCGAGGCCATGAGCGAGGGAGGGGGCGAGGGGAGAGGGGGAGCCATGCTGGGGGAGGAGGAGAGGCTGGAGGAAGAGGAGGACAGGGGGCGAGGAGGAGGAAGAGGAGGAGGAGGAGCCGGGCGACGTGGAGGAAGGGGGAGGGGAGAGGAGGATGGAGAACAGCAGCACGACGAACCTGTCACGCTACGCCATGGAGCGCTGCCAGCTGAACGCCATGCTCATGCAGGCGTGCGCCACAGAGGAGGAGTTGTGATGGGGGGGGGGAGGAAAACGCAGTTTAGACGTAGATAGACATATAGAGTTAGGGCGAGGGAGAGGGAAAGAGAGATTATTAACAGAGAATAAGTGATGCAGAACCGAGGGCAGATCCATTCAGATGTCAAGGAGAAATGTGCCTTTTTTTAGTTTTTTCCCTAAACGCCCAGATACGGGAGTGCTCAGAAAGACTTTTGTGAAGGTCTCTGTGCCATAAAGCCATGGGAATCTACTGTGTCGCCAAAAACAAAGGAAAGGGTAGAGAAAGCGTACGTGGCTGAGATACCTTGTTTCTCAGTTCACCAACGAACGACGTGTTCCTAGCGTTTAATAACTTCCCCCAGCCTTTACCAACTTTCCTCCGCCTCGCCTCTCGCCTCTTGCTCGGCCTTGGCAGCCATGGTGATGTTTTTTTTTAAATATATTCTATGTAACAATGTAAGCAGGAGGACCCACTGCCCTCGTGACATGGTTCTTAAGACATGCTATCGATCTTTGCATCTCGTACTGTGTGGAGCTATTTTTAGCTTTGTCGGCATATGCTACAAAACAGCCCCAGGGTCTAAGAAACAAAGTCGTTTACATTATGTTTTCTGCCGGATTAATACACTTGATGCGCATTCACCCATCTAAACCGGCTGTACGATTATTCCTTCATGCTGTGGACCGTTTTTCGACTCATGGCCTAAGGATATGAAATGCTAATTTAAAAGATTGCAGGCATCTCTTTTCCTGGTCTTTATTGTGCATGGTTGTTGTACATGAAGCTGTTACCCCAAATGCAGTCCAATATGTACCTGCTTTCAAGAAATCTTGTTGGAGTCATAGCAGTGCTTACTGTCAGGCTTTGGTCGATCTGAAATCACTGATATTCTGTTTTCTTTTTACTTAAGTGTTTTTCTCCTGGTTTTATAACCAGGAGATTTCAAATTATTGAGATCTATTTCTTCATTTCATTCACGATTCGCTCACCATGAGGTCTGGAGTCCAGGGGAAAAAAACACTGTCATAGTAAGACTCATATTCTCCACGTTACGCTATGTTGTTTCTTAAAGCTTCTTCGCCAACAACACAATTCTCCTTATTTGTTTAATAATTTATTTTTAATTTCACCTCACCAGTAATGTCAAAAACAGCTGTATGATTGCCTATTTCTATAAGTAATGAATGTTATGCGACCCATTTTGTACACACAAAGCATGTTTCACCTATGTTTGGACACTTAAAAACTTAGCTTCCCTATTTTGTATGATATAGCAATGGAAATTGTAAGGAAATATAAATTGACAACACCTTGACATCTTGTTGAAATGTATCTGTCCACAACCAAAAACATGTGGTCAGGGGGAGCAAGGATGTTGACACTCATGTTCATGTTGAATTGTATTGTTCTCTATTTTTCCCTAAAGCTTTATCCAATGAGAAACTGGCCTTTTGCGTTTCCAATGCATTTAAAATGGTAGGTAAGGATGCCCATTGCCTTCATGAGATGCAACATGAGCATGTATCATTGGCCTATGATGCATGTGTTCATAAAGGAGAATACAGTTTGTACTGACGATCTGTATTCATGAATGGTATTTGCCTGTCCATATACCATCATCGGTGATAAGTTGATCTTGTCCGGGCTACAAGTTATTTATTAGGTATTCAAAGAGTATCTGTGGATACCTATTGTTATTTTATATTACATCATTTAATTTTATATGAAATGTAGTTACATGAAATGTAGTGAGTGCCTTTTCACTGAATAAATATAAAATGTTAACGAAAGTTTTTTTTTTGGTTAAGGCTTCTGTGAATTTGCATTTTGTACACACTTGAGTCTTGAACAGAAAATCAGATAGTTGGGACTTTACAACAAATAAACCTAATTATTTCAGTTTGTCACTTCCAATATCCCCAGCCAGCAAGTGTTCAGTACAAGGACGGAACAAAGATAGATGAGCAAGGTCCATGCATGTCAACAACCGCTAATGGAAAACTTCAATGAAATAAAATAATTGGTTGTCACAAGCTCCTGCGTCATTGACATCGGGATCAGGCCTATTCTCCAGTTCCCAGCTGTAGTCACTCGAGGTCAAGTGTGTAATGTATGTAGGCCTACCTTTAAAAATTAATAAGAAAAAAAAAGTGAATGGAGGCTGGTGAAAGGATGATCTTAGAAGGGGGGGGGAGGGGTACTGCTATAGGCCTATGACCTCTATCTCCCCAATAACCCCCATCCTTACCTTACTCTTAATCTTTCTCTTTCTTTGTTTCTCTCTCGCCCGCTATTACTGCCACTATCTCATCTCTTTGTCTACCTCTGTCCTTACCTCTCCGTCTTACTCTCAGGGCTGATGGTGAGGAGAATCGGAGTTCACCCTGCTGTGGTTGCAACTGAAATAAAAGGTTTGAGAGAAATGTGAAAGGAATGGCTTGTCTTTCTTTTGCAATACAGTGATTCACAGTTGCTGACGATTGCTGTCTTATGTTTTTTTTTTATCGCAGAAGGTTTTTATCTCTAGTAGTCTCGTACTTTTATCAGTAGTTGCAAAAAAAATCATTCTCGCTCGCTGCTTGTAATTGTGTAGGAGAGCACTTTTTGTTTTTACCGTAGTGGCAACAGCTCCATGGACCATGGATTGCCGAGCCACGTGACCTAGAAGAAGCCTAGCTCTAAGCATTTAAAAAAAAAAGTGATTGGGTTTTGCAAAGAAAGCAAACGGCGCCGCCGTGTGGTACTATTACGTTATGGCGTGTTCTCACGTCATATTTCTCTGGGTCACATGACTTTGTCGCGACTGAAAGCTGACATTTCTATTACAATATTCATATAAGAAATAAAGAGAACTAATATCCAATAGAAATATTTTTTCCAATTTTCCTGTGTATGGATACACTAAACTTGGAAGACACGTGACGTGGACGCAGGCATATAGAAAGTATTGGGCCAAAGAAACATCCACTCCAGAGGCATTTCACATTTTAGAGCCGCTATTGCAAAACGACTGCGTATTCCGCTGTAATACATTGTCATTCAAGTACGAGCCATCACTGCCATCTGCTGCTCTCGTCCTGCCTTGCATTGTTGAAATGTAAGGTATTCATATGGTCACACGACGTGGGAGCGACTGAAAAAAGCTGAAATGGATATTACAATATTCATATTAGATAGAAGGAGCACTAATATCCAATACAAATAAGTGTCTCTAATTGTTCAGTGTATGAAAAATATAGATTATTGATTGATTTCTTATTTTTCCAGTTCAGTTTTAATATTTGTTGTTGTAAAATTGGGTCACAACTGGCTCACATGACTTGGGAGCTATTGACAAAAATATAAAGGCCTACATTCTCCATTAAAATATATATTCATCAAATTTAAGCTCTAACATGAATTAAAAGGAGGTGTTTCATGTTTGAATAATAGGTGCATTTTCCACAAAAATATTCATATAAAATAGAAGCGTAGAAAATATTCAATAAGATGTGGTGTGTTCTATTACTCCAGTGTAGTGTTGAATTGTAGTCCTCATGTCACATGACTTGGGGTCTTATTGATTTTTTTTATTCGTGTTTCATAACAATCATCATATAAAATAGAAATAAAAAGAGGTGCCTCGGCCATCAATAATCAAATAACCACTTTAATTAAACCAATGAAACAACTGTTCTTTCTAGAATGTCGCAAACAAAACAAAACATCATCGGGAAGTTGACTACAACACACAAGAGGCTTTAGGCCTAGTCTAAATCAGTTAGGCTGAACTAGGCAAAAAGGACCATCATTGAGGGTGAGCAGTAGGCTAACTTGCCCTAATGGTTTAGTTTATTCGATTTACAGAGACTGTTGCTGACCAAACGTCATCATCGGATGCACTGGATGATAAGCAAGACAGGATCATTGCTGCTGCATGATTCTATACAAATTGGTTTCTTTCTTTGTGCAGGTTGTATTTTTCTGGGATGTAAAGTAAATACTCCAAATATGCAATACTATACAATGCAATACGAGACAATATGGTTCCCCTAATAGTAGGCTTATTTAGAGGTAGGCTACAGTATAGTTGTAACTTAGAGGTAGGCCTAGCCTATACAGTTCCCTATAAGTAATTATACCCTAATATAAGTATGGAGCCTGGGAGGTGACATAGGAGTCATTTTTTTATAAATCGTGCATGTGCTCTTCATAACTCGCACCTGTGCTTTAGTATGTCGCACTCACACTTTTTTCATAATAAGTGTATAATCAGATAACATTCAACATTCAACCCCAGTGGAAAAGGAAGATTTAACAGCACAGCTCCTCAAAACAACTAGACAAAGTGGTATGGGAAAATAGGAATTATTTGTGTTAATATTATCACTTTTTACTTTTAATGAATACATAATCAATATTGTTTTCATTTATTACAATATATTCACAATTTTGTTTGTTCAGTTGATCCTGTTGATATATGTTGATATGACAGAGCGCTGATATAAGCTCATATCAGATCCCCGCCTATTTTGAGGCTTAGCCTTCCTGAACATGGTTATAACCTTTTTTCTGAAATACCGCCCGGAAAATAGATACAGCGCTGGGTTCAGGACGCTGTTAAGAAACGCCACATAAACGGAAACCTGGTGTCCGATATCTAAAGCGTGGCCCCACTTCGTTTCATCCAAAAGTTCTAGTTCACACAGTATGTCAAGAAAGGTGAAGAGGTGAAATGGACCCCAGCACAAAAGGAACAGAATCGTGACCGCATAAATAAGGGTCGTAGCCTTCCTGTCGCTCCCTTCATAAGCGCAAGCACCCTTCCTCCTTCGGTTTAAAGCCCTGATTACTGCACTGCTGCTGAGCACAATTATTACAACTGGGGAAACAAAGCCAAGCACATTCATCATAATCTGGTGGGATAATTGCCAGGCGGGACCGTAGCCTAGTATACATGATGTAGTCCCGAATTCCTTGACGTAAGTGACCGTTCTGTAAACAAGGCTGGGCGTGCTCATTAAAATCCCCAAGATCCACATAACAGCGCACATCACTTTGGCATACAGAGTTCGCCTCAACCACCTTGTCTTCATTGTCCGAGCCAGAGCGAGGTATCTGTCGATGCTTATCGTTGCAATGATATATATGCTTGTGTAGAAATTAACGATTACAGTTGAGTTTACTATCTTGCATAAGGCTTCTCCGTACGGCCAGTTGAAGTTGTTGTGGATGTTCATCGCCCAGAATGGAAGGCATGTGAGGAGGGCGAAGTCTGCCAGTGCCAGATTTCCCAAGAAGATCTCTGGAACATTTAACCTGTCTTTCTGGAAGAGATACACCAACAGGACGAAGCTGTTGCCCAGAAGTCCTAACACACACAGCGTAAAAATGTAAGGGGGGATAATGTTTTGAACGAGGATCCATTCTTGATCGACCACATCAGTCGTGTTTGGCAGTACGGATGAGTTGCTATTTTCAGACCATACCATTGTCATGGAAACGTCAATTGGGTCCATTTACTAGGAATAAATGTAAACATAATATATGATTATTGAAAACAAAATATCGATCTTTCTTTAAAAAAAGGTTGCTTCGCTGCAAAATAGGCATATAGGACTATAGCTTACAATGAATAACTGATGCAGTAGGCCTATAGTTTTTCATATTTAGTTCAAGTTATAGTATAAAGGCCTTGTATGTGGGCTATAGCTTATAATGAATAACTGGTGAAGTATACTTTTTCCTATTTATTTTCAAGTTATAGTATAAAGGCCTTTATACTATAAGTTCTACTAAATATGAAAAAGTATACTTCATCAGTTATTCATTATAAGCTATAGTCATAATGAATAACTGATGATACTTTCTCATATTTAGTTCAAGTTATAGTATAAAGGCCTTGTATGTAGCCTACATACAAGGCCTTTATACTAAAACTTTAACTAAATAGGAAAAAGTATATTTCATCATTTATTCATTATAAGCTATAGTCCTATACCTATTGGCCTATTTTACAGAGAAGTAGGCTGCAATTAACTAAACTGAAAAATGAACACCAAACCTTACCTTAAATTGTCAAGAAAAGTCCTTAAGTCTTCCAAATTATATTTATAAAATGCATGTGTGTAATTGTCCGAGTATTAGCACACAGTGTCTTCTCTATCAAGTTCTGCAGACCACAGATTTTCAGTATAAAGAGACGCATTCTTTCCACGCCCCATCCATGCACGCTCTCAACTTGTTTATGGACGGGTCACAACATGGCTTATTGTGAAATATAGGAGGCAAGCTTCAAAATGTTAGGATTACGAAAGCTAACAGACCGAAGAGACTTAAGTGTTTGAAAATGAATGGTGGAGAATCAAGCACATCAATTGACCTTATAGTTTACCGTTTGAATAATTACTCCCATAGTATCGTGCAATGGTCATTTATGACCAGATATGGATATGGAATAGACTAGGCTAGGTTCTGCTTTCACACAAACGCCTGGGGTCTGGCACAGACGCACATAGATACAGACACATACACATACACACATACATGCAGCGCACACACACACACACACACGCCAGACATACACAGACACAGACAGACCCACACAAACACACATGCATGTACAAACACAAAGACCCAAACTGGGTTAATTGTAGATGGTGTTAATATGTGTGTTTTGGGCACCTGCTACCTCCGATGTGGCTTTTGGTTGATAGAAAGTTTGCTAAATAACATTCTGGATTTGCCCTTAAAATTTTTTCATGCAATGTGTGAAGCATTAGCCAATAATCCAAACCCCTTTTGAATTTATAACATAGACAGATTGATTACTATATCTGCGTCCATTATTGTATTTTATTTATTCAATCAAAGTAACATTGTTTAATATTAAGAAAAGTATCTCATCGTCTAGAAACACAGATACAAAACAACATTCAGAAATTCTAGTAAAATTAGATACCAACACATCACAAATGTGCAGCTGAAAAACAACATTATTCTCAACATCATTTTGTGTTTCTCATGTAACTTTTAAGGTTTAGTACTAAATCAGAAATGACATTGAATATGTTATTATAACTGTTTATTACTGTTTATTGCATGCCTAAAATTTCCCAATCACATCAAATATTTGTTTAATTAAAATAATCATAACATTTGAATAAAATAACTATACTCCGATATAACTATAATTACATCACTAATTAACTAGACTCTTATTGCCTTTTCACAAAGTGGGGATCACGGGGGGGGGGGGGGGTCACACCTTGGTACTATCTGTGTATCTTAAAGTGCTTGAGGTACTGTTACCCGCCGTCTTCCTCCACCTCCTCCTGCGCAGCGTCTGCCTAAAGACCTCTCTGCGCCCGCTGCTTGAAATGCTTCCCCACGATAACGTACAGGAAGGGGTTCAAGGCGCTGTTGCTGTAGCCCAGGTAGGTGGCCAACTGAACGCCGATGTCGAGCACGTGTGCCCACGTGCATCCCGAAATCACCTGGTAGTAATCCAGGCTGTCCAGCAACACGATGACCTGGTAGGGCAGCCAGCACAGGACAAAGATGGCGAGCACCACCATCACCAAGTAGGCGGCCTTCCTCTCCACCACCGTCGCCGCCGCCGTCGTCGTCTTCTCCCTGCAGCTACGGCCCCGCAGCGCACGGCTCTCCCGCAGGACCCTGCAGATGTGGTAGGTGCAGAAGGACACGACCGGCACTGGGATGAGGAAGCCCACCAGGTTGACGGTCAGGTTGTACCGCATCCTCCAGCCCTCGTGGGGGTAGTCCATGAAGCAGGCGTCCACCCCCAGCTCGGGGAAGGAGCGCACGGTGCGGAACAGCAGCGCGGGCAGGCTGAGCAGCAAGGCCAGCGCCCACACCCCCAGGCAGAGCACGTGGGCCCAGGGCACCTGCCTCCCCGTGCCGGGGCCCGCTCCCCTGTGGGACGACAGCGGCCTGGTGAGGGCCAGGTAGCGGTCGGCGCTCACCAGCGTCAGGAACAGCACGCTGCAGTAGTAGTTCATGCTGATGACCACGTTGACCAGCTGACACATGGTCTCGCCGAACCGCCATTGGAAGCGGCCGATGACCGTCGCCACCCAGAAGGGCAGGCAGGAGACCATGAGGAGGTCGGCTGCGGCCAGGTTGCCCAGGTAGATGTCGGCCGCGGTGCGGTGGCGTGGCCGCCGGTGGCAGAACACCAAGAGGACGAAGGCGTTGCCCGCGATGCCCACCGCGCAGATGATGGACATGTAGCAGGGCTGCATGGTGTGCACCCAGTCCCAGGCTGCGGTGTTGTTGCATACAGTGTCGGAATCCTCCCGGGAGAGGGTTTCGGCGACGGGCCCGAGGGACTGGTTGGAGAGCATGTCTATCCAGAGAGAGGTCCTGGCCAAGAGAGAGCTCCGAGGGGGGGGAAACTCAGCGACGTGCAGACGAGACGAGAGAGGGTGATGACGTGGTTATGCGGTTGAATACTATGCAGCGGAGAATAAAAGGTTTTCATTGTGTCAACAGAGATGAATGCACGTGGCCCGGCCTTCATTAAGGCTTTGATTCCGAGTAAAGTGGCGATAATGTTTTTTTAATGGAGTGTAAGGAGAGAGGCAGACGTGAATGCTGTTATCAGTGGTAGTGCAAAGTGTGTGCAAGCCGTCGTCGTAGAGAGAGAGCACATAGCAACAGATAGCCGTCTCTTTTTCCCTCTGTCAGGATGATGTAAAAAAAGCAGCAAAAAAAAGGTGGCCCCTCAAACAGGAAGGGACATGCATTCATGTGTTCACCAAAGCCCACTTCTTCTGCACACAACGCTGTACACACATACACACACACAACCAGACAAAGAGACCCACATGCACACAAACAGAGAGACACACACACACACATCAGCTGCCACACATCCACACACACAGAAAAATGTACACATAGAGACAAACACACACAGACACGAACATACATGTGTATGATATCTACACACCTCACTATAGTATCAATGTACTGCACAGAAGTTTAAGGAAAAGGGAAAAAAAAAAAAAAAAAAATCCTGCCTGAAAAATTTTTGTTCCAGAAAGTTGTTCTGGGTCTCTCCGTAGATTTCCTGCCTGGCTTTACAACCCTTCATTTTGGGGACAATGAGGGGTGTGCCCTTGACCACAGCGCTCAGTGACTCAATGTCTACCCAGTGCAACTCACAGATGGAATCATGCATAAAATAGAATTAGGTTGCACTTCCAACCCACACAGAGAATAACGATCCATGTCACCATGGAAATACTTGTTGCAGGCCTTGTTTTTCAACTGCGCAGACATACTTTGACACAGAGTTAAAAACACCTGGAAGATATTAGTCTGAAGTCTGGACTTTTAATTTTATTTATTTGATTCTTGCATGTTTCATGCAAAGCTCAATCCATGAAACACCAATAGTGGCATGAAATATATGTTCTATTTACAGAATATATACAGAATACACAATGATCAAATATTTTCAGTTTAGAGAAAAATTATGCCCTATTCACAGGATATATACAGAATACAAAATATATATATATATATATTTTTAAACAAATAAGTATGGGCTTTAAAGCCTTTATTACAGTCAAGACAGATTACATAAGGCAGGAATGTCGGTTGAAAGAGAGAGAAAGCAGTGGACCACAGGTCGAAACCATGACTTACCCAAAGTTTATTTCTGGGGTAAAAGCTACTTCTTAAATACCTGTTTATGCAAGGGTCTTGAGCGTACTAGACAGATGTGAGCGCACAGAATCAGTGCCCGCTACTCTCCGTTTGAACAACTGTTCAAACACTTCCCGAACCTTCTTCCGAAAGTTCCTCCCCACAATGACATAGAGCATGGGATTGAGGACACTGTTGAAGAAAGCCATGAACGTGAATATCTGTGAACATATCTCCACGAAAATAACCAGGGGGCAGGGATGATGCATAATCTCCGCACTCAAGAAGACGTCTACGATGGTGTTGAGGTGGAAGGGCACCCAGCAGATCAGGAACGCCAGGAGAACCGCGAGCACCAACCGCGTGGCCTTCCTCTCTGTGTTCTCAGCGTTGAACCTCTCCATGCCCTGCTTCTTCAGCGCACGCACGATCTTGAAGGTGCAGTAGGAGATGACACACCCCGGGAGGAGGCAGCCGAACACGATGGCCAACGAGTCGCAGGCCAACATGGCGGGAAAGTTGGGGTAATCAGTCGAGCAGGCGGTTACATCGTGCTCACTGATGTACATGCTCCTTCTGTACATGAGCGTCGGTGTGCTGAGCAAGAGTCCCAGGCCCCACACCAGCACACAGCCCAGCTTGGCCCACTTCCGCCTGCGCATCATCCCGTGCGACATGGGGTGCACCAGCGCCACATAGCGGTCCACGCTCACGAGAACCATGAAGTAGATGCTGCAGTTGGCGTTGATCTTGATGCCCAGGATCACTAAGGGGCACATGAAGGACGCAAAGGGCCAGTCGTAGCTGTGGGCCACGTTGACCGCCCAGAAGGGCAGGCAGGACACCAGGACCAGGTCGGCTGCCGCCAGGTTGCTAAGGTAGATCTCGGCGACCGTGCACGACGTCTTGTGGAGGCAGAACACCAGCAGGACAAACAGGTTACCAAGAATGCCCAGCACGCTGATTATCAGGATGTAGGGAGGCTGTATGGTGTGCATCCATTCCCAGATGTAGCTGTCGTCGCACAGGGTTTTATTCATGTTGGCTTGATAGGCAGCGACTGTGGAGTTCATGGGCAAGCTGGGAAAACATGATGCGGTGTGTGGTTAAAGCAGTGAGGATGCTTCTAGAAGATCAGAACATGCACATTCAGTGTACTTCGGTTAGTGTCAGAGATCACTTATGTGCACAATGACAGCTGGAAACTTATGAGTAAGAGTAGGATGACGTTGTTGACTTATATCTTCCACAGTACACAGTTAAGTGTCTGAGTCTGAGGTAATTATGAAACAGTTCTCAACATGGCTAAATGCTGAATTTAGCCATGCTGAATGTCCATGCTGAAAGAATGTGAAAGAATGTCCATAGCATGGACATTCTTTCACTTTGTGTGAAGCAAAGTCATGTTTTGTATTGCAAAGTACTGTATTTAATAACACATTTTGAACTTGATTGCAGAAAAGCAACTTGCGAATGCAGATAACTCACTTGGAACTTTATCTTTCAAATTAGGTCTTGGGAAAGCTTTGCCTATGTTTGGTTGAACATATTGTAAACCTATTCTATAAATATGCTACTTCAAGTATGTGGAGGGCGAATGTGGCAGATGTGGTGAAGAAAGAGAAACCCTTTTGAGTTAAAACCAAGTTATGTTTTCGCATCCGTATTACAATACTGCAACAACAGATGAAACAACAAAAAGCATTGTGTGTGTGGGTTACCTTGTGGGGATGAGGGCCGTGGACGTCTGCATGGTTGGGTCCAGCTGTGTGTTGTCTCCGGGCACTGGACTCCTGCTCTGCTCTGTCTCACGCTTAAAAGAGGAGAGGAGAGAGTCATTGAAGTGATGTCACTGAGACGTCAGCACACAACACACACTTTACTAACACTCTCTCTCTCTCTCTCTCTCTCTCTCTCTCTCTCTCTCTCTCTCTTCTCTCCTCTCTCTCTCTTCTCTCTCTCTCTCTCTCTCTCTCTCTCTCTCTCCCTCTCCCTCTCTCTTTGTTCCAACTCTCTCCGTCTCCAACTCTCTCCGTCTCCAACTCTCTCCGTCTCTCTCTCTCTCCCTCTCTCTCTCCCTCTCTCTCTCTCTCCTCTCTCTCCCTCTCTCTCTCTCTCCCTCTCTCTTGCCCCCAGATCTCCGGCTCTCTCACTCTTTCGTTTCCCCGCTATCTATCTCCCGCCAATGTACCCGTGCATCTTTGCGAGAGCCAGGCAAAAAGGGCTGTCAGAAGAGATGGACAACATCCCTCAGTGAGAACACAATTTATGATTGCTCTGCCCTTTGAAGGAAGATGGATGAAACAATGACCACCTGAGTCCCGCTCTCTCAATCAATCAATCTCTCTGGTGCGCTATCCCACTTTGCCTCTCCTCTTGCACCCCCCCTCTCTCTCTCTCTCCCTCTCTCTTTGTTCCAACTCTCTCCGTCTCCCTTCTCTTCCTCTCTCTCTCTCTCTCTCTCTCTCTCTCTTCTCTCTCTCTCCTCTCTCTTCTCTCTCTCCCTCTCTCTCTCTCTCTCTCTCTCTCCTCTCTCTCTTCTCTCCTCTCTCTCTCTCTCTCTCTCTCTCTCTCTCTCTCTCTCTCTCTCTCTCTCTCTCTTTAATCGTGTTAAATAGTGTTTAATAGTGTAATAGTGTTACACAGCTCCAATGCATAAGCTTTTGTTTTTTTGTTGTATGTATGTGCGTGCGTGCGTGCGTGCGTCTCTCTCTCTCTCTCTCTCTCTCTCTCTCTCTCTCTCTCTCTCTCTCTCTCTCTCTCTCTCTCTATATATATATATATATATATATATATATATATATATATATATATATATATAAAACGTACTGCACATACTTTTGGTCAAGTTATGTCTTCAATTATTAAGTCATATTAATCAAAAAAACAAATCGGACCCAGTCCAAATAGGGTTATAGACCATAAACAGTAACCAGCAAACATTTTGAGTCTCCTGCAAGTCTTATCCAGTGGAGTGTAAGTGGTGATACAGTACACTTTCACTTTACTGTAGTGTTCCTTTGTAGTTGTTACAGTACTACATACTCTGGTGGGCTGAGCTCGCACACATGGGGCTTCTGTTTGTAAGGATCGAAGTGGAGACTAACAATGCTTCATCAACGAAGGCAACGACGCGGTCATCTAAGAGCTATCGCTAATACCATCCATTGGGGATAGGCTGTTAACCCTGTAATCACTAATTGGAATTGGAACGTGGTTAGCCAAATGGCAAGTGAAAGATGATATCTTACTGTCTTATCGGCTTTGGGGCTGTGCATGTCCTAATGTTGTAAAAACATTTGTGTGCATGTGTGTACATGTGTGTGCATGTGTGTACACTGTACATGTGTGTGTGCTTGTTTGTTTTTGTTTTGTTTTTGTTTTTTTCACAATTGCGGAAATTGTGAACAAGAAATTGGCTATTAACCTTCAGCCTTTAGCACCAGGGAATGGTCGAGTTCCCTGGAGCTAATGGCCCTCCATTCCACGTTTCCTGGTTTTCCGGTTGCGTCTTCCATCTCCCAATGTGTGTGTCCTGGGACTAGTTATTGGAGGGGTATTTTTTTTTTTATAAACAGTAACATTAATGATGTCCCTGGCATACCGTCTTACCCTATTCTTAATTCTTCCAGAAATCAAACCTTTATCAAAAAGTAGGAATGAAATATGCAAACATTCGTGGTGCTGCTTCCCAGATACCTTTGTGTTTTATCCGATTTATGTGACCAAGTCCAACTCAAAAGTCACATGTAATGCATCCGTTTGTATTTCCGGCAGCCACGGTTGAAGCAACTCGTGAAAGATGTTCGGGACAATTAGTCATATTTATATTATGCCTTTGCTGTGTTATTTTCCTGAATGGCTTGATCAAATGGCCTCTGTGAGACTGTTACAGCCTCCAAACTATTACATAAAATACTCAGTGGCTCAAATTGGAGGCCCCAACGTAAAAGCAGGACACCAGAAAATAGGATGTTTTGTACGGGTTTTATTAACCAAGTTTTCCCACCAGGAAATAAACATCCTTAAACGAAACCATAGCTGCCATGCAATTCACCAAAATAAAAGAAGTCCGCAAACCAAAAGGGACCTGGAGATGCCGGACAAACTGAGCAAAATGGAGGGGGGGCCAGGCCACCCCCTATAGGGACGTCGAGGCTGGCCCCCCTCCCTGCCTGACAAAACCAAATTATAAACTAGGAACTAAACCGAAAAGTAGGACTGCCGGCCATCCCCAGGCCTAAATCAAAGATAACTGAATGAAAGGGTATTTCACCGAGCATACTGTGGGACTAAGGTGTTGCCAGGTCTGGTGTCCCTCCAGCGACTGACTTTGCTGGCTTTATAAAACAGGCTGGTGATTGGGCGGGAGCGATCTCAGATTTGCTGCAGGTGTGTCAGCCTGAGTGTGCCAGCCTGATGAGGAAGGAAAGACATGGGGGTTTAGGCACAGCACAGTGATTGAGTGTCTGAGTGAGTGAGTCATGGCCACACGCAACAGAGACCTGTAAATACTAACTCAAACACACTTAATAAGCTGTAAGCAAGTTTAATAGGTTCGATTTTTACAATTTGTTTCCCCGTTTTAGTAGAATCCAGTAAATGTTTATTTTGTGTCACGTGACCAAAATGCAGTCTATCAGGGGTGAACCCCAATCCATCCTCAATACACAACCTCTACCAAATGATTAAATTCACTTTTTTTTTTATTGTGAAAGGTTCTTCTCACCAGTAAGTGTTTTTCTGTCCGATTTGTTGGCTTACAGCAAAACAACCGGTGGTTGTGGTGAGCAAAGTGTTTAACAGTGAAGTTGGATGTTTATTAATGTCATGGCGGTGTTGTGGCCAAACGCTTCTGCGACTAGACAGTAGGGTGTGGTGGAGGTGGAGGGGACTTTTTCTGTCCCTTGTTAGTCTCTGAGCAAACCAAAAGCACGCCAATCCACAACGCTGACTCCTCTTGTGTCCGTTACGATTCATTACAGATCCGCCACAGAGTCACACTTAAAGGCCCAATCCCATTTCTACCCCTTACCCTTACCCCTTACCCTTACCCTTACCCCTCCCCCTTGTTTTGAAGGGGGAAGGGGAAGGGGTAAGGCGTAACTCCTTGCTATTTTTGTGTCTGTGTCTCCTTTTACTGCGTAATTGGACTGCTGCCAGGTTGGAGGCTAGACCGAAAGAACCCTGTAGTTTATGGGGAAAAGTAACTTACTAACTTAACAGTGATTGGGTTAAACAGGGTTTGACCCAGTATCCCTGGGGCTGAGAGTCCAATGCCTTCACCGCTATGCCAGTCTGCTTCCCGTAAAGTAAATCTCTGGTGTCTGAAACAGAGCCTGGATCATGGCTTTTGGCCCGCCCTCCTGTCACCACAAATGGGGCCATGGAAGTCTGTAGGATTTTAAGCAAAAACATCACTGGACTGGATCACATCACAAGACTGGAAACTCTGCTCTTTAGCTTGTTTGTCAGGGAGAGGTAAACGTTCCTTGGCTAGACCACACAATATTCTAGTAAAAACACTTGTGGGAAGACAGAGAGGGGGACAGTTTTGTTGCTGGACACTAATAGGAAGAGGCAGACTGTTGAAGCTCTACTGGTACATAATAGAACATGACATACTGAACGTAGCTAGTACTATATGCAGGCTTTGTTGTTTGAACAAAAAAATGTAAATGGTTTAATATTTTAAACCACAGTTGAGTGGGTGGGTGATTGAGATTTCCATCAGAGACTAGAGTTAATCAACTTCTGAGCAGGATGGTCTCATAAGAGGAAGGACTTTACATTCTTTTTTTAAACTCATCTCGTTTTCTGTTTACTGTATTTTGACTCCCCCACCCACAGACCCTACAACTCTTGTTACACATTCTTCACAAGTTAGTCAGTTGCTAGTCATTCGGCAATTTCAAGTATGTTTTCTTCACCATCATTCCTCATCACTGGCTTGTGTCAGACTGTTTACGAAAAAACATGAAGGAAAGCCAAACAAATACAGACTATCACTTGCTCTGTATATGGAGCGTACGGTGCCATTAGTGAGAGAAAGTAGTGTTTCAGGCCATTTCCTTTAGGAGATTACCACTATATCAAATCATAGGGCTAGGTGATGTCGGTGCTAAATGAGTAATTTAGTTATTTTAGAATTAGTGGGTTCATTAATGTTTCCGGCTTGCTTGAGGGCCAATGAAATGAGATGTGACAAGGATGGGTCAAATGTATGGGGTAAATTGGTTTGACCCCACTGTGACCCGGAAATTGTGGGAGAGTTTCCCTATTTACCAATTTACCAATATCCTTTCTTGAAACAATGTCAGGGTTTCGCAGCACATGCTTCTTTATCCACTTTAAACACTAACGTCTAAAATATATCATTGTTTTCAACCTCTTAAGGATAAACCTGAACCTAAAAGAGCTGTTATCTATTATAAACTGTGTATTTAATGCAATAACAAATACACTGTGAAACCCTCCCATTTATCAAAAATAAAATTTGCACAAACTCAGATGAGGATTGATCACCTTAATAGAGCACTTCAGTCATACACACAAATTTAAAGATAAATGCATTAGCCGGCTTTTAAAACAATATAAACCATAGCGCACTAATAGCGCTATGGTTTATTGCTGCCATAACAAGGTTACGTGTGACAGCTGAGCTATCTAAATTGTTTGGAAATAGGCTATGGCGTGGGAGACCGAACAGCACCTCCCTGAGTGCTAATGAGGCAATGACCTCCTCATGTGTGAGGAGTTACTGTTCATGTCTGTATTGACCATTTCTGATGTTGAGTGCATGATCATGGCAGGCGGCATAAGGAATAGAGAACCAGATTAATAGTTGTTGAATTTCTAAAGATGCAATGTGGAATCTATCTAAATTATCTCGATTATCAACCACATTATTTGGTTTGATTATTGTGTTTAATGATGAATGTGTGAGGCATTGTGAGGCATCTCACAATTTTCGAGCCATTATTGTTAAACTAGTACGTTTTCCGCTGTGGAACAACGTAGCTATGCTACATTTTGGTGTGAGACTAGGTTGCAGTAACACCAGGCTTAATGTATATCCTTGCCCTTGGATTACGGCGATTGTTTTAAGAAAAAGTTCAGCTTAGCATGTACGCCTCGAATAGGGACAGAGAGAGGTTCAGCTCTACCCGTATTGCAATGGATCTTTCCTTAAAAAATATAATGTATATATATATCATGACTGCATTACTATAGGCCTTTACCAAAAATAAACGTTTCAATAGTGAGCTATTCATGAGCATGAGCAATGAGCAAAAACATTAAATAGAAGACAAGAAAAGCGTGCTATCCCTCTTTTGTTTATCTCTTTTGTTTCTCATGCTCAACATTAGCTGGGGCCAAAGCTCTGTATCCCTTCTTCCTTTACGGTGACTCATATGTTATACTTAGCATGGGCCTGTCTCTTTCCCTGTCACAGAGCATGACAAGCTCACAGTTATGATAAATGTAAATCTCACGGTGTCACTCTCACTCTGATTCCCCTGCTTGTATCGAATCGGATAGGTACAAAATGGTCAGCCAAGGGAGCGAATGTTGTGTGTTACCCTGAAAAGTTTCCCTCATACCATTGCCCCTTGATTCATGTTTCATATTATACTATAAAACATCTCCATACCTCAATTTTAACTTTGGCCTTTAGGGCTGGGAGAAACTTCAATGATTTTATTTTTGATTTGATTCAAGAGCTATTTTGAGATATTTACTTTGAGATTTAATAGGTTGGTATGCGCTTAAATGCAACACAATAAACAGCATTAAAATTGATTTATGTGTACATTTTTTTAAACATAAATTACATGAATTAGAATGGCTATGTTTATATCTGCCAGGTGAACTTGTATACAACAAATATTGGTTTTAAGTTGATGTTTGTTCTGTTTACATTGTTTATTTTCAGTGTTTTTATTTATTTTTTATCTCTTCTCTTTTGCTATGACCCCTTGGAAAAGATATTGTGGAAATAATTGCTGTAAAAGGAGATCTGAAGAATATAAAAAAGAGAGTATAAAAAAGAAACGGCTAAGATGTATTCTTAGCCATTCTACAACTATTGATATTGTAGAATGTGGTAAAGTTTTGATTTTGAAACATTCACTTTCCCAATTTCATTTGCCTGACACAATAAAGGGTATTATGTGTACATACTCATTTAGACAAAGTTATATTTAGTTAAATATAAATACAATTAAAAGAGGGGAAAGAAATCTAGCACATATGTTCCAGCGGGGCTCAGGTGGTCATTGTTTCATCCATCTTCCTTCAAAGGGCAGAGCAATCATAAATTGTGTTCTCACTGAGGGATGTTGTCCATCTCTTCTGACAGCCCTTTTTGCCTGGCTCTCGCAAAGATGCACGGGTACATGGCGGGAGATAGATAGCGGGGAAACGAGAGAGTGAGAGAGCCGGAGATCTGGGGGTGAGAGAGAGAGAGAGAGAGAGAGAGAGAGAGAGAGAGAGAGAGGAGAGAGAGAGAGAGAGTAGAGAGAGAGAGAGAGAGAGAGAGAGAGAGAGAGAGAGAGAGAGGAGAGAGAGAGAGAGAGAGAGAGAGAGAGAGAGAGAGAGAGAGAGAGAGAGAGAGAGAGAGAGAGAGAGAGAGAGAGAGAGAGAGAGAGAGAGAGAGAGTTGGAACAAAGAGAGAGGGAGAGAGAGAGAGAGCGAGAGAGGGGGGGGCAAGAGGAGAGGCAAAGTGGGATAGCGCACCAGAGAGATTGATTGATTGAGAGAAAGTGAGAAAAAGGTATAGGTAATGTAAGATGTATAGAGAGCAATAGACAGCCATGACAATAAAGCGTGTGTGTGTGTGTGTGTGTGTGTGTGTGTGTGTGTGTGTGTGTGTGTGTGTGTGTGTGTGTGTGTGTGTGTGTGTGTGTGTGTGTTAGTGTGCGCGTGCGTGCATCCGTGCGCGCGCGCGTGTGTGTGTGTGTGTGTGTGTGTGTGTGTGTGTGTGTGTTTGTTGTTGGGTGGGGATTCACCATCAGCTACACAACCTCCCCCCTGTCCAACACTCTCAGAGGAGCACTGTGCGGTTATGCAACCCTGCCTTGAGAGGCTGCTGGATTTGTGACACCACAAACGATCCTGCGAGAATCCTTCTTGCCAGGCTTCAATTTATGCGCTTGTGGCCGAACCACAGTGGTTCATACCATTGTCCTAGAATGATGAAGTGTTCTACGGGAAATGTGGTAGGCAGTGACATGTATATTTCAGAGTTTGCCGTTGAAATGATAGGGCTCTCCGTATTTTTCCAGTGTTATACCATAACAGCAGCTATAGCTGGGGCGTAAAAAAAGGGGCACTGAAATGGAATAAGTGGAATAACAAAGCACCGAATAAGTGGCGCTTTGCTATGCCATAATAGGATTCGTTCAGCACTTTTCGAAGCCTGTCTGCGCCTTAGTATTGCTGACTGCCGTCTATCTGTTCCATAGCAAGCAACGCAGATAATAACACCCGATAATCCCAGAGCACCATGACAGCTGTCCTCGATAGCGTTAATCCTCCCCACGCTAGTAGTGTATCGCTGATGGTGCACACATCAGGATGTACTCTGACACCTTCGTGTGTAGGGCGCTTCTCTTAAACCATTTACAGAACCTAACATGGCGTTTTATCACATTTGAACAAGTACACTTCTGGAGTATACGTTGTGAGAAAAGGGTGTAAGGAAAAAGCTCAGAAGCACTTTTGCACCCCGGTTGATGACTGTATCTTAAGCTGGTTTAGCTTGTTGTTGTTGTTGTTGTGAAGATGTACAAACTGTAGCTTTCCATCATTACCACCGTATAAAATGTATCCCAATGGTTATCCAGAGCTCATCATAAGGCCATATACCCTCTGTGCAGCCAGGTGAGCAATACCGAACTGATGGCAGGAAGTGTTGCCGCTTGAATGCCAGCCGATCTTCATAATATATGGATGTGAGATACTTGCCTTCGCACTCGACCCCAGAGATCCTGATGTGCCCTGAGGCGATTTCGGTTATAACGTGGATCTGTGAATAGATACCAACTTGAAGAGAGGGATGCATTTCAAGTTGTTTCTCAATGTTATTTTTTGGTGTTTGTTTTTATTGTTATTTGCTTTGTTTCACCAACATATTTGTCTTCCTCCCGTTCCGTTTTACCCTGGGTTTTGAAAAGACGATGAAATGTTGATGGTTGTGAACTTATCATGCCGTTTGATGTCACGGGGGTTGTTGCTTTTTCTGCAACGGCTTTTCTTGTTGCATTGGAGGGTAATTAATAGGCTACACCCGCCGTGACAACACCCCCACACACACTCACACACATCCACAACGTGAGTCGGATGACATAAACATGCAGCATTTACGATACAAATACAGTTTATGAATGTTTATCGACCGGCGACGGATGACATAATGCATGATGGATGGGGTAAACGCGTTGCGTGGTTCTCCGCAGCATGCCCCCTAAACCCCTCCTTGTCTCTGGGGCTCAAATCTTGACAAGATCTATCCTCGGTTTGTCTAGACATATTAGCATACCCATCACCTCTTTAGCTAGCTGACGCTGAACCAAGGGGCTCAAATAAAAAGGCTGGAATGGTCCATCTGGTGAAGCTCCGCCGCCATTCTAGGAGGAAAAGGCTTGACCCTGACCGTCACACATGTCAATTCTCTTTTTCTGCGACTGAGTGACTGATCTCCCTACGGGTTTAAGTGTTAAAACTGTTTATATTATTCATGGCCAGCAGCTGTATGGGTATGGTTACACAGCACACAACACACACAAATATATATACATATATACAGTCACCATCGAACCAGCCCAGCCGGGGTCAACAGGTCACGCCCGTCTCTGGAGTTCTGGGGTCCCCTAACCAGGATCATTTATACCTCCGTCTCCACACACCTCTTCATGTAAATATAAGGGTATGAGTAAGCTCTGTCCCTCCTGAACATCAGGAGGCCAGGATCTTTCTGGAAAGGTCCTCCTACTGCTAATTCAGATCCAGTACAACATAAACAGCATCTTCCTCCCCTTGTTTAAACACACAAAAACAACACAACATTTTGTTAATAGTGATAACAACATTTTGTTTTCCACAAGCAGATGTTGCTGGGTTCAGTTGGGTTCGGCTGTACGAGTTGAAGGAGTTTGAGGGCCGTGCCAGTATGAGTGATGGCACCTTCTAAGCTATGTGCCCATCTTACCTTGTGGATTAGGCAGCCTCTTGTCTGCCAGTTATCTGGACTTCAGCTGATGTGGAGCCAGGAGCTCAGCTGTTAAACCGCAAAACACAAATCAAACCTGAGGACAGATGAGTTTGCTTTTGGTTGCCAAGACTCCAGACATCATATTTATTTTTACATTTTTGCAAAATTTCCTTTCAGATGCAAAAGTTGAGTTTCAGTGTAGAGTTGATGACCATTATTTATTCACTTAGAGAAGAAAACGACGTGCGTTAATATTGAAACTTTATTAGTTACACAGATTCTTACAAAATGTCAACTTTCAATGTGATTTTTTACCCTTGTCTAAATATTTTCACATCAACCACTTACGTAAAAAATAAATCATCCGACTTTATTGCAACAGAGATCGGAAAGCTGGGTTGGATTCAATGCAACTGGTTCTCTGCCAGAGAATTTGTTCAGTTCGGATGGACCTCCATGTGTATTCCTCACAAGCGTGTATCTCACCACACCAGCCTTGATTGGCTAGGGATCTTGACATGAGTCGTACGTCAACCACTGTCTACGTCAGAAAGACCGCTCAATCACCTTTCCTAGGTTATCTCGGCGGCATTCTCTCAACAGATACATTTTTGGATCCATCGGTTTGGAGCGCTAAGCTCTGTTGTGTGGCACAGGATTCTTTTCGTACAGTGTTGTAGGCCCTGAATCTGCCTTCACGAGCGCAAATTGAGGGGAATGGAGGAAAGGAAGGATGACAATAGCCATATTCTATCAACAAACGTATTTTAAGCTCCAATTACCCTCAATGCTAGATTTTAGCTGGCTTCTTGCTACAGGGTAAACTTTGGCTGATCAGGATGCTAACGGTTAATCCAGGGTAACTAGGAAAACTCTGTTTTTCAGGTTCCTTCTCCCAAGGAAGAAACACAGCTTTCACACATGTACCATGTTATCACCTGCCTCCATTCTTTCCCCTCTTCTCTGCTGGCTGGGGTCGACTGGATCAGGAGGGCAAAAGCAGGGCTCTTCTTTACTACATGGCCTTCAGGGAGTACCTCTGCAGAACCGCCTAAGTCTAGGGATGCTGCAGGGGGCAAGACCTATTCTGTCAGGTCTTACCATTGCTCTCCCAAGCCTTCTCTGTGCGTGCATGACCAGCTTCTCCAAGCAACATCACCAACAAAATTGATAGGAGTTCCCAACGTCGGGCCATGCAATGACCCAATCGTGTCCCACAAGCGCACACACACACACACACACACACACACACACACACACACACACACACACACACACACACACACACACACACACACACACACACACACACACACACACACACACACACACACACACAAATACATAGATACTTCAATGCACATTATACAAAAAAAGGGGCATTTCTTTTCTGAGGGCCTTTGAGAGCTGTAAAATAGGGGAATAATATAACTAATAAAGAACTCCTCTAACCTGCCGTGGGGTGGGTTCACCACTCTCTGGGAGAGGCACCAACACGGTGCCTGTAGAGCGAGGGCTGATCCGCTAGACAGCAGTGTTGTACCACTAATGAGACCCTGAGGTCTGTGCTGACAAAACACTCAATTAAAACTGATAATTAGCTAACGCTACCTTCTGCCTCGCCCCTCAGAGATCAAAGTAAGAATAAATATAGCGAGAGTCAAGGGCACAAAATCAATTCAGAACAGCACAATACCACACAGGCTGCCATGGGAACACCTTACACAGTGACTTATCTTCCCAGCGGTGATGTTTTGTACTTTTTTAAACACCCCGGGTTAACTTTAGTCGGTCGAGAATGAAGCAGGTTTGAAAACTCCAGCCAATGCTACTGGTAATCAATGGTATCATATACTAATTAATTACTCATTCACTATTGATTGTGATTCATTCGAGGAGCTTTGCCCACACTGAAACACGTTGATGAATGCATCAAGGGACAAATTAATTGATATGGTTACTGTATTCGCTAAACAATCAAGATCGTTTTGAAATCCATGAAAGGAGAGCTGTCAACGGCTTCACCAGCTCAGCCCGGCGGTCCGGCTACAAGGGACAGCGCTGGTGATTTGGTTTGAATAGAACCTTGCTTTGCTTCACATAATAGGAACCATATTGATATGAAGGTTTCTTTGGCTGTAACCGCTTGGCTGCGTAATGCTTCCATTATGCTGTTTAGGCTACGTTCACACTGCAAGCCTTATGCTCAATTAGGATTTATTGCTCAGATCCCATTTTTTGTTTGGCTGCCCATATTATTGTTTGAATGTGGCAAATGACAGATTCCATTTCTAACTGTTCACAGTCCAAAATGAGCCCGCTGAAGTCAGCGTTTATGGTTTTATTTATAAGTTGATGTGCAGTAGTATAGTGTTGACACGCTGTGGGCATTTTCACACAGGTGCTTGCTTTTATCTGATCTTCTTCTCCTTTCAGTTCGAAAGTGGTTCAATTCGTTAAGACAAATGTGTTCATAAAAGAAATAAGCAGAACTACAATTTAGCGTAGGATTGCTACGTTGATGACTGTGGCCTTCGGAGCCACTCAACGGTCCGAGTCTGAGACTAAAGGAACCTTGCTTTTGCTTCAGGTTCCTAACTGAGAGGAATGACCTGGATGTATCTAAGAGGCATCCATGATAAGAGCTCAAATTGCAAAGGAAAGGTGCTTTAATGCTTCCTTTCTTATCTCCTTCAGAATAGGGTACACTGCGCCATCCTTTACGAAAGGGAAAGAGATAACGGAGTCCCTCAAGTCCTTCTGACTGGAACATTTAAAGTGACGCACTGGTCACTCCCGTTAGTCATTCACGAAAACAAACGATCAACATGACCGACAATTATTTTTCGTTCAATCACACTTGGGATTAATGGCGATAAATCTTAGTGGACAGGAGGGTGAGCTTGAACAATCACTCTCAGTGTCACAAGCATTTTGTTTCACTTTTGTGACTGGGAGCCTATATACACATTTTTTTCTTTTGGTTCTAACCTTGGTAATTAAGTTATATTTTCCACAGGTTGTCCATGTTTACACAGCCTGCCTAAAAAAAACATGGTAAGAACACACAGGGAAAAACGATGCGCTGTAAGAAGTCCATCTTCAGAACCTTGTAGTTCACCACGTACCAACGTCCATAACATCTGCCACCGCATACCTAGCCTAGTGTACGCAAAATCTTAGCATCTTTTCTTAAGTCCTTATGAATTCAACTTCACATCTTTCGGTTCCCCTCCATTCTCTTTTGCAAAAACATAGAGTCAGGTGAATTTAAAGAGGATTTGTGTTAAATGCAGGACGATAATTAACCGTCTCAGTGAATGTATATAATCACGGCATCTTGTCCAAAATTCATCTCTGATTAAATGTTTTGAGTCATGTGAGCTTCTCCTGTAATCTGCACATTTTTCAGTTGACTGGCCGGTCAACGATCACCTGTTACTAGTTAATACTAGGGATAGGGTTAGGGTTAAGGATAGCATGGATGGCCAGTCAAACGCTTTTTCCCAATAACTAAGGTAATACATAAAGCCAGTTGAGATGACAGATAAGATCAGGTTTTGCAAGAAAGTACTGGTTAACTGAGTAATTATACATGATGGCATGAAGCTTATAGAAGTTTTGTATTCAGTTTATTTACCCAAACGTCCTTATTTGGGTTTTTCCTAAACGTGCACCCTCTCCACTGAAGGATAACTGAAATAGGTTTTCAAGAGTTGTTGATGCAAAATGGCATATAAAATATAAAGTTTGCCTGCTGTAACATTCGTGGAAGTCAGTCTGGTGAGGGTTTGTGTGTATTGCTGTGGTTGAGCCAGACCAGCCACTTTGTGGCAGTAGACAATTCATTAATTTGTATGCAAGTCCGGCCATGACAGACTAGAGAGTGGGCTACAGCCAGTGCGTCCTCAAAGTCATTAACACACACAAGGTCAGATCCCTGCATGCTTTCTAACTGTGCTGTGGGTTAATGCTCATTAAGTGGAGTAAGATTAATAGTCATGGAAACGATGGAATACAAATACACGAAGCAAATACAACATGGGCACATTTAAAGGGACATCCTGATACCCATTCTTACGCCTGTGTTTCACATTTATACTTATGCATCCTTTTTGAATCTGTGCAAATAGAACGAACAACCCAATCAATAATCAATTGTTGCCAATTTAGCTAGCTCTATATATTATCTTATCATATGTTGTTTATACACTGGACATACTGCAGTAAATGTAATGTAAAACGAGATTTAGAGTACGACTTTATACAATCAAAACCCATCCGATATAAATATATTGAGAGTTTTTACTCTAGACAACACGCTCTTTAGATAGGCAAGGGTCTCAAGTGCTTTGCTAAGATATTTGACTGAATTAACTAGATTAAATTCGACTAAGTCAGAAGCAAAGTACATTTTCTCTTTGTGAAACCTAGAATGCATTTTAAGAAGATCCCTTCAACGTTGTGACTTCGACTAACATTTTATCTAGAAATATCATAAATACATGAAACACGGTCAATTATGAAAACAAAACAAAACCCTAGAAGAGGTTGCAGCCTCACTTCTGAAGCCCTCACATTTTCCGATGAGGTAATTCAAGTTCCCCTTGAACGTGTTCAACATTCACCTTCTCCGTTCACATAATTAAGTACCACTACCCTAAATTGCCTAGCAACAGTCTCTGGGGGGGGAAGGGGGTTGAAAATGCTCCAGTTTTCCTCCTCCTTCTCAACTTGGCAGAACCGTGGATTGTGTTGTCTGGCAAGGAGAAGCAAGAAAAATATCTTAGCTTAAAGAGGAAAAGAACTGTCAAAACTTTGCGAGGTGGGAAAAGGATTTGGGGGTGTCTGAACAACTGAATGTACACAAGTCTTCCAACACTTCCATTCCCCGGAGGATCCAAAAACTGAAAAAAATAGAATAAATGCCAAACGTTCCAACAGCACCTCCAAATCCCAAATCCTCCCCCGTGGCACGGCAGTCACATGGGGTACGCTGCGTCAACTGTGTCACTGTCGAAACTACCACCGCGCATCTTACACCGTTGGGGCTCAGTGCTGAACCCACACTCGTGTGACTGTCGTTGTCGTGTGAGGGGCGAGAGAGCAAGAGAAGGACGGGGTAAAGAAAGAGTGAGAGAAAGTGCATGTGCGTTCCTCTGGAAGCCAGTGTGGCTGAAATGGTCAAAAGTCTTTGGGACAGAGCCCGAAAATAATCCATCAGATCCCGCCTCCTTGTCGGCCGTCAGCCCCGCCCTATCAGCTCCGCTCATCGGCCACGTCCATCAACCACGCCCATTTGTGGCTCCGCCCATCAGTGGCTCCGCCCATCGGTGGCTCCGCCCATCGGTGCCCCCCCCTCCCCCCACACACGACGCTAAAAGGTGAAGGCGTAGACGACCCCGACTACCACAATGTTGCCGATGGTGGCGATGATGGCGATCCAGAGCCAGATGGCGTCGCTTGACATGGACTGGTTCTCGTCCGGGTGGCCGTGCACGGAGGCGGCGGCCGAGGCGGCAGCGTGCACGCTGGCCGAGGAGTTGAAGAGCGAGTGCTCGCCGCTGTAGTCGTCGTTGGGCGAGGAGTCCATGAAGGCCCCTGTCATGACGGGGATCTGGGCAGGGGAGAGGAGGTGAAAGGAGAGAGAGAGATAAGAGGAGAGGACGGTGAGGAGAGAAGAGGAGAAGAGAGATAAGAGGAGAGGACGGTGAGGAGAGAAGAGGAGAAAGAGGAGAGGAGAGAAGAGGAGAAGAGAGATAAGAGGAGAGGACGGTGAGGAGAGAAGAGGAGAAAGAGGAGAGGAGAAAGAGGAGAAGAGAGATAAGAGGAGAGGACGGTGAGGAGAGAAGAGGATAAAGAGGAGAGGAGAAAGAGGAGAAGAGAGATAAGAGGAGAAGAGCAGGAGAGATGAGGTGAGAGGAGGCGAGAGATAAGAGGAGAAAGAGGAGAGGAGAGGAGAGATAACAGTACAAAGAGGAGAAAAATAGAGATTTTAAAACATGGAAGGACTTTGAGCCAGACCCCTGTCGAGGAAGATCAAGATGCTGGGGTTGTGGTGGGGAGGGGGGGAGGGGGTAACAAAGGGAATAGAATAAAATAGATCATATATGTTCCTCAACTGTACGAGAGAGAGAGAGAGAGAGAGAGAGAGAGAGAGAGAGAGAGAGAGAGAGAGAGAGAGAGAGAGAGAGAGAGAGAGAGAGAGAGAGAGAGAGAGAGAGAGAGAGAGAGAGAGAGAGAGAGAGAGAGAGAGAGAGACAGGCAGTGAGAGAGGCAGTGAGAGAGGCAGTGAGAGAGGCAGTGATAGAGAGAGAGAGAGAGCGCAACAGCGTTGGTGTGTCATGCGGCTTGTTATGGAGCTTGTCAGGTGAATAATACATCCAGGCCACTGCCAATATCTTTGACTGTGCATGCCAGCTCACTAAAGAAACTATTTTAATGTATACTAATAAACATGAACCATTTCAGAATAAAGACCCAATACAGACACTCACTACTAGTGAGTGTATTATTGTAGTAGTAGTATTTAAGCCATGGGTGGCCTGAGACTGACATTACAGTACAGTACAGTGGTTGATCCCTGTGGGTCTTGCATGAGCTAGTTAAAGCTGAATATTAAAATAAATGAAGTGAACTGTAGCACTGCATCTTAAGAACGTGGTTACAAGGTTTTTTGCCACTTGCTTCGTCTCTTTTTTATCCCTCTCTCCTTCTCTACTGTCCCCTTTTCTATCTCCTGATACTCTAGTCTGGAGGTCTTTCTCTTTCTCTCTCCCCTCACTTCTTCTCTCTTGCACTTTTGTACTTGAGTGTGAGTGTTTCTGTAAGCTGTGTAAAGGCACTAAGGCTGGATTACCATGTGAAAATGTCCTGATCTCATGTTGAAGTGAGAAAGATTTTTATTGGTTTGGACAATTAAAGTCTAGCGGAGGCTGGGAACCAGAACATAATCAACAGAAGGTGTTGTGTGTTCCCGTGTGTGGGTGTGTGTGTGTGTGTGTGTGCGCGTCTGTGTGTGTGCGTGTGCGTGTGCGTGTGTGTGTGTGTGTGTGTGTGTGTGTGTGTGTGTGTGTGTGTGTGTGTGTGTGTGTGTGTGTGTGTGTGTGTGTGTGTGTGTGTGTGTGGCTCTCAGGTTGCGTGTGAACATGTCTATTGCAAAGTTAATGACGTTGAGTCAGCTTACGATACAAATATTTAAAAACAGACTCCATGAAAGATGGTAAAAAAAAATAAAAAAAAACACCAAGCTAAAAATATCTTGGATAGACTTCAGCTTCCCTCACACGGAAGTTCGCTTTCTCCGCCTCTCGCTCCGTCTCTCTCCCTCTACCTCTCTTGTTCATGCACAACGACTAATTTAGAAGGACAAGAAGCCCCATGCATACACTCGTCTTCCCTCGCACAGGAGGATGACGTGGGAACAGAGGAGGGTGGAGGTACCGCCTACCGATTGGTTCCTAGTATTGACTTCTGATTATGACAGATCACCGGAGTCTATTGACTACACATGAACATCATCTGAGCAGAACAAGCATGCCTAATGTCCAGAATGACCTGGGCTTCACACACTGTCTGTCTGTCTGTCTGTCTGTCTGTCTGTCTGTCTGTCTGTCTGTCTGTCTGTCTGTCTCTCTGTCTCTCTCTCTCTCTCTCTCTCTCTCTCTCTCTCTCTCTCTCTCTCTCTCTCTCTCTCTCTCTCTCTCTCTTCCTCTCTCTCTCTCTCTCTCCTCTCTCTCTCTCTCTCTCTCTCTCTCTCTTCTCTCTCTCTCTCTCTCTCTCTCTCTCTCTCTCTCTCTCTCTCTCTCTCTCTCTCTCTCTCTCTCTGGTTGACACACTAGTAAGCCTTGCTATATTTAAATATGTAATATATATATATATATAATATATTATATATATAATATAAATAAATTAAAATGAATGACATAAAAATGCGCTGGGTGTAAGAGGCTAGATACAAAAGAAGGGCATGTATGTTGCAACATGCTAAGTAAATAAATAAATACATAAAAAAGAGATGCCATAAAAAGAGATGAACAGAAACATGCATGTGACATCCATTTCAAAATTGCATGTCCTCTTATTCCATGACCTGGAAGTTGATGGTAGTGAACAGTGTACAGTCCATATATGTCGGTATGAGTTATCAACAAGGGCTTTAAGGGCTCTATCAGGCCACCCCCACCCCCCACACTCAATCCATGCACCTTTCCATGCCAACAAGTCCCTAAGAGGCAGCAGGCAGCACAGCCGGGGAATGAAGGCAATAGGAATTGAACCCCTGAGCAAAGGGAATTCCAAGATGACTGAGCACTTAGAGAGAATAAGAGTAAGCCAGAAAATGGTATCTAACATGCATTAGCCCGGGGGGGCCCACGGCTCGGAGATAAGGATACGTGGGCGAGTGGTTTGGCTAATGTATTTATGCTAACGGCTGATGATATAAATAAATCTGAAAAAATAAATAAAAAAAATGATTCACTGCGTGAAACAAATTCAACCACGTCACTAAAAATGTCAAAGGATGGGTTGCGATACTACAAACACAAAAAGAAACAGTGCTTAGTGTTTTGCTTACTATATAAACAGCATCTCAGTTCCTCTTTGTGTTTGCAAATTTCTTACAGATGCAGCCAATGTATTTGCGTAGGAGCTGATATCTAGTTAACGTGGAGAGTGGAGAAAAACACATGGGGAAATCTCATGGCCACAGGCCCCTGCGTGGTCTTTGGACCTGTTGTAAAAATCGGTATGTCCAGGAAAACATAGGCTGTAATTTCCTCTGCCAGTAAAAACACTTTGAAAAAAAAACGCCTGCTGATGCAATGAGCCAAACGCATAAACATCATCATCCTGATCCTGTGATAACCATAAACAAATGTTGCAGCACGAAAACAAGCCCAAGTATGGCCTTGCAAAGAGATTTTTCTCCTCATGCTTCAACAGATCACATCCGGAAATCCATTTTTACTTAAAAAATGGAATTTAACAAATATGCATTCTCGTTTCTAATTTTTAAAACCGTCCATGCTTGTCACTGTTTGCTAATGAACTACAGCTTTTAATGTTAATTTAGCATGGGTTGAGGAAGCTGATAGGATTATCTTTGCTGTGTTGGTGATTGCATCTGGAAACTATATCTTATATATATATATATATATATATATATATATATATATATATATATATATATATATATATATATATATATCTTATATAATATATATATATATATCTTACTCTAACTGGTATATTTTAATGTGACACCAGATCATACCATAATCATCCATTCTATCATCATCCATGTTCAACTTATTGGCTGGTTGTCAAAGTCATGTTAGACTGTTGTCAAAGCACAGAAACACACTCGATATTAAGCTAAAACTTTCAGTATTAAGTTAAAATGAGGGACAAAACTTGGTTTTCTTCTTCGAGAAGAGGAATTGAAATCCCTTCCTATCCTAATGCGTTCACAATTCAGTAAATTAAATAAAAACAGAGATAGAAACAGAAGAAATGAGTCATATACTTCTACTTCTACCTCTGCCTTCCTGTAATTGCTCATAGATCCCTCTGTGCTTCATTCACACAATATAGGGCACTTTTTGTGAGAACAATGGATTTAGACCATGGCAAGTGTGCTTTATCGACCTGGCCTGGATGTAAATCTACGGTAAAACGTCTGCGACTGCTACACAGGTTGGTTAATCCGGTAGAAAAAGCAGGTGAGAGCAGGTGGCGTTGTGCCCGGCCCCTGGATTTACAGGTCTGCTCCCATTGTTTTAACCCTTTGCTCCGATTGAAATTTGTCCCAGGTGATGTTTCAGCAGCAGCAATTTATTTTTTAAAGTAGTAAATTTTATAACACAACAAGTTTCTTTAGCATAACACCCAAGTCATTTAATTAAAGGTTTCCTTTTTCATAACAAATACTAGTTTTTGTATGTCATTCTCAAGCATGTGTTCATGGAATATATGCTGCTCTTTAAATCAGGGCTTGATGTGCCAGTCATGTATACTGTCATGTTTGACAGTCCCTCTGATAGAGGTTGTACAAATAGCAGTTGTGTAACGAGTGGGAGAAACTTCCTGATCAGAACTGGTAAAATATTTAAATGCCAGATTTGAACAGATCTCCCAGACCTGATGGTCCTGCAATTTCTGTTCATTCTGAACCTCATCTCAACGTCTGGCCTGTTTCAATGATGGACTGCAATGTGTGATGATACTGATTGTACTGTTTGGCAGTTTTAAGCAGACAATTTATCTGAAACCACTTTCAGTGGTTTTCAGATCAATAGGTGTTAGGGCATCTTGCTCAAGGATGCCCACGGGTTTCAGCTGCGCACATTGGGGATCAAACCGAGTACCTTTCGGCTGGGAGTCTTGCCATTATTCTCTCCTGCCCGATCGTTTACGTTTTTTTTGTCAAACAAGCCCTCCTGTCACGGGACTTGCTCACAGTCTGCGGGTGATTCCCACCTCTCCTTCCATTAATAGCTCTGGGCTTGATGATAATCGCAACCATGGCGATAAATCATTAGTATTAAGTTGTGCCTCATCGTGTGGTCCTCACAGCAGCTGCACCGTTGGCAGAGAAATGTCACGGATGAACCAGAAAACCCGTCACGCATGCCAAAAGCGCACCATTAGCATTGAAATGCAAACTCATTTCTCTCACTCTGGGCGTTAATGGCTGAGTGAGTCATATGTTGGGTTCGAATATGATGTGTAACTTATGACCAGCATTAGCTGGAGGAGTATGACTCGGGGGCGCCTTGTTCCATGACTCCCCCTGTCTGGAACACCGGACAAAGAAAATAAACAACTACCTCACCAGTGATGAGACTATAGTAGTTCCAACCAGCAGCAGGTGCATCAGCCATGGCCAGACCACAGGGCAGACAGGGAACAGTGAGGAGGAGGAGGAGGAGGCGGTGGTGAGGAGGAGGAGGAGGCGGTGCTGAAGAGGAGGAGGAGGAGGAGGAGGAGGACCTGAAGGAGATGGTGGGAGATGAAGTAGCTGGAGGCTGTGGGAATGATGGAGGAAGAGGAGGCAAGATGAAGAGTTGATGAAGAAGATGGAGGAACCTGGAGGAGGGCGAGTTGGTGGAGGAGGAGGAAGATGAAGAGTTGGTGATGAGGAGAAGAAGGATGACCTGGAGGAGGTGAAGATTTTGGAGGAGGAGTGGGCAGGAGGGGAGGAGGAGGAGGACCTGAAGGAGGTAAAAGACGGGCCGTAGTTGGAGGCGTTGCAGACAATGACTGAGGATTTCCACTTGTATCCCTCTCGCTTTTATCTATTTTTTCTCTCTCACTCTCTATCTCTCTTTTTTCATCTCTCCTCCTCACTTTTTCCCTTTCACACACACTTGCTGTTCTCTCCCACTCTCTCCTCTGCTTAATCTCTCTCTCTCCCTCCCTCTCTCTCCCTCCCTCTCTCCTCTCTCTCTCTCTCCCTCCCTCCTCTCCCTCCCTCTCTCTCCCTCCTCTCTCTCTCCCTCCCTCTCTCCCTCCTCCTCCCTCCCTCTCCCTCACTCCCCTCCTCTCTCCTCTCTCCCTCTCCCTCTCTCTCCCTCCCTCCCTCTCTCCCTCTCTCCCTCTCTCTCTCTCTCTCTCTCTCTCTCTCTCTCTCTCTCTCTCTCGCTCTCTCTCTCGACATTTTTTTCTACACTCTTTTTAACACACACATAAACAAACACACACACACACACACACACACACACAAAAGAGGCACGACAGATTCAATTGCAGATTAAAATGTTTGTTCTTTTTTCCCTTACTCGGCTGATTGTGGGGCTGATTACCAACACCAGTCCTCAAGATTAGACTTCTGTTACACTATTCATGGTCTATTTATTAGAATGGAAAAGCGTATTTCCTCTTTTCACCCCTCTCCCCCAGGAAATGTGTGTTTTCTTGTCAAATGCAAGGAACCTTCTGGGAGAAAGTCATTACGACAACGCTTCAATAAGGTTTCTAGACACGTTCCCCTAAGTCGTGATCATCTGGTAGCTTTCGTAAACAAGATAAAGAATGCTTTTCAAACACAACTGACTGGGTGGTTGAAAAGACAACTGTCATTAATTATTGAGCATTGCGCAGTTTTTCTAAATTATGTATAAACTAGTTTAAACTTGAGAGTCCATGTGTTTTTGAAGGTTTAGTCCAAATCCAAGAATACACAACACAACATATTAATCTATTAATCTATACTAGTTCCTATATGGATTTCACTTATGTGTTTAACATGGCGCACACCATAAACATTTATAAAAAAAAAAGGTCCCTATTAATAAATTGTAAAAGAAAACTTGAAGGTTGATTAAGTTACACACTTTGTGGTGGGAATGCAACGATAGAATTGCATTTCTGACGCAAACAAAAGAACCCGACTTATGCACTGGCCACTGATGTCCGTACCCAACAGCAGTGTGGTTTACCGAGGCTATGGAGTTGGGATCCTGGAAGTAAACAGCATTCGTTTCGAGCTCGTTTCAGCTCGTCCAGAGTGAGGGGAGCCCTAGACTGGCCCTACATCTGTTACATGCACTGTGAGACCGAACGAGAGACCGAACGACGTAAGTAGCTCCTCTGAACTGTGGTGCAACGCGGAGCAGAAGTGAACAAGTTCCCGAGGTTGCCGGTATGTAACACAAGAAAGGAGCGGCGAATGAATTTCTCCGGCTGCTTTTTGGTTTCTTGATTGGTATGGAGTGAGAACATTTCTACTTTATCAATTTCTTCATCAATATACAATGTACAGCATATATCTACGGCTTACATTGATCCACCATTTTTTGTAAATGCTGTCAAATATTTAAACAACATTGCACTATAACAGCATTAGAAATAACATCCAAGGACACGTTTAATTATTACCCACTTTTTCAATGTATACTTTTTAGATGCACATTTTCCTTTAAATACTTTGGTTTATTTAAATATGTTTCGACAAAGGATAAACAAAGTTTTTACATTGATTATGCTGGCCTTTCCCAACTGATACAACTTTCAGATCCTTTTAGATGCTCTCTCTCTCTCTCTCTCTCTCTCTCTCTCTCTCTCTCTCTCTCTCTCTCTCTCTCTCTCTCTCTCTCTCTCTCTTCTCTCTCTCTCTCTCTCTCTCTCTCTCTCTCTCTCTCTCTCTCTCTCTCTCTCTCTCTCTCTCTCTCTCTCATTCTCTCATTCTCTCATTATTTATAAATTTTCATCCCAAGCGATACTGATTGCCTCATAATTGAATTTGCCTTACTTGGCACCAATGCCTGTATAATTCAAACCTAACAGCACCTGAGTGCTTTACAATGAAGTGACTCATAAATGCCTAGGTAACTAGGCATCTCACTCTCTCTCTCTCTCTCTCTCTCCCCCCCCCTCTCTCTCCTCTCTCTCTCTCTCTCTCTCTCTCTCTCTCTCTCTCTCTCTCTCTCTCTCTCTCTCTCTCTCTCTCTCTCTCTCTCTCTCTCTCTCTCTCTCTCTCCTCTCCTCTCTCTCTCTCTCTCTCTCTCTCTCTCTCTCTCTCTCTCTCTCTCTCTCTCTCTCATATAACTCCCTCTCACCTTTTCCCTTCTATTGGATCATGACAAACCTTTCAAATTGATATCCCCAATATCTCCCAGGACTGGAATGGGATCCAGCAGCAATACCTTTTAATGCCAAGGTCTCGCCAGCTAACCCTTACTCTGTCACAAGACACTCCTAATGTTCGCTTAGAGGTCTTGTCCACACACACACACACACACACACACACACACACACACACACACACACACACACACACACACACACACACACACACACACACACACACACACACACACACACACACACACACACACACACACATACACAAACCAATCCCTTTCTATATTTTGACACATAAACCATGTGCTTTAAAATATCACCTTCCGTGACTTTCATGTTTTACTACACCTTGTTTCCTTCCACACTCTCTTAAAAATACCACTCCCACCTTATTTTCCAATACTTATTCACGTTAATTCAATATTTTAAACCTTTAAATATAACAGTATGGCACTATTGATGGGTTACAGTGGCAATAACCAACCATGTGACACATGAATGTAGCCATGGTCAACAGCAGCAATGAAGTGCGTACAAATTTGAAGGCAAATGTACCACCAACATCGATGATCCATATTAATCTCCATATTAAATCACCATATAAAATCACTATACTGCGTAGACAGGCTGTGGCCCAATTGCTACTGCAGTGGGAAGGAGAAAACATTGGGGTCCCAATATTGTCCTTATTCAGTGCACAAATCATTAAGACGGGTCCATGCCTGGGCCAAAGCAAAGATAGTACTTCAGGCCAGGCGACAGCTGGGGAGGCAGACCAATGTCATTCACTCTCCTCTCTAATGTTCTGAATGCTCATCTAGCAGACCGATTGATCCTCTTTACCGGTGTTAAAGGAAAAAGGATCATGGTTCATCATCATGGTCTTCGATGGCGCTCTCCATAACGAAATGTTGTTACTGAAGAGACAGGACTCACCCCGGGGCCCTGAGCCGGCACGGTGTTTGTCTCAAGGATGAACTACATAGGGACCTGAGACTGAAAAGAGGCCTGGGCGAGAGACAGATGGCGACACTTCTCGTTCTCCCTCCGCCTTTCCATATGCATGGGTTGTGTGCACATGCATCTGTGGTCACCACGGTGATGAGGTGCTAGCCAAATCATGTTGTTATGTAATATTGTGATTATGTTAGATGGTATCATTTTGTTTTCATATTAACATCAGCTTGAATTGAGTAGGAAGTTAATATGTAAGGGTATAGTAAACACTGAAACAAGTGTGAATATGGTATTCATAAAATGAATTATGTAACATTTTATTTTCTGTCATCCACTTTGCATAGTAGGAGGTTTTGATGGATCGCCTGGGCATAAGAAATGCTATTGTATAGAAAAAAGAAAAATATATATTTATATCCGCATGAAACAATCCCCGGAATAATACTTTTGTATGTATGCTGTGCATGGATGTGTTCTTTTTCATACATCGCAACATAGGGAAGATTATATAGAACACTATGATAACATATCCAAGTACATTTCAGATCCCTAACATTCTGTGCACACCATTAAAGCATTGTTGTGGCAATTTGACAGCAAAGGCCATCTTCCCCTAGTGCATGCTGGGTAAAACATTACATGTGGGGTACGAGGTTCGTACGACAGCTCTGTGGTGCCTTCATTTGCCACCAGGACAACAGCAACACTGGTGTACAATTAAACAAGCACATCAGCCCCTATAGAACCGTTGGTTTCTAATGTGCAGCAGGGCTCCCAAGGTATTTATGAATGGCCATGCACTCTCCCAAAGGAAACCATGATATTTCTCATGTTTATTCATAATGGCCTAGTTAGAGTTTTTTTCATTCTTTTAAGCTAGGATCGGCAATTTTGAAAAAACCAGCCGGAGTAAGCTCGATTTTGAAGGTATCCAACCGAAAGCTCCCACCCCTCGATTTAGACCTCCATCCAAAGCCACTCCGCCAAAACACAGGACTAGCGTTCTAGTTTTAACAATGGGTCATCGTGGCTGCACGGGCAGAGTGCCTGCAGGTAGTCTGGGAGGTGGGTAGACAAAGGTTGGTCATCCAATTGTTTAAATTGGGTGCAAATTAAATGATTGCACGGGCTTATTGCAGACTGCAGGTACCCGATTTTTGAGAAGAGAATATATCTATATTTTGTTTTGTAAACGATAAAAATAAAATGCATCTTAAATAAAATGATCATCCTAGCTTGAAGGAGTTCAGAAAATGCATGTTTGCTACAGAATTCACAATCTAGCATACCCTCTGTGTGTGCCTAGTCCTAGTATTTAAATATTGAACTGTGTGTGTGTGTGTGTGTGTGTGTGTGTGTGTGTGTGTGTGTGTGTGTGTGTGTGTGTGTGTGTGTGTGTGTGTGTGTGTGTGTGTGTGTGTGTGTGTGTGTGTGTGTGTGTGTGTGTGTGTGTGTGTGTGTGTGTGTGCGTGCGTGTGCGTGTGTGTGTGTGCGTGTGTGCGTTGATGTGTTGGTTTCTGGTTGGGTTGGGGCAAGCATCATTAAGCTGCAAACCAGACCCACTGGTGTGAAATTTATAAATTTACAGCGTGATACCACCAAACCCATATGCATTACCATGTAACGGATTTGTTAGTGTAAACCTAAAGCTCGCCATAAACACACATTTCAAAAGGGCCATGTCGATTATTTGAATATTTTACAGAACAAAAAAAGCCTATGAAACTGGATTATGCCTGAGGAAAAGTGAAATATGAATGAATTAATAGCTAACCTTCACATTGAATGCCCCCACGTTTACTTCATGTTTTCTCTGTGGTGCCAAGTTTGTTTGGTTTTCTCATCTGAAAAAACTAAACGGAAATATCTTTTTTGAATTGAATATTGTTTATGGCTCTCTTGCCAAGATTTCTACAAAGCTATCGCTCATTAAATAGCTCAAGGACACAAAATGTGTAATTTGTATAGGAGGCAAAAAGTGAATCATATAAGAACAGTAAAGAAAAAAGAGAGAAAGAAACACCTGCTTCTGTTTACTAAACATGCCGTATTATACATTTTCTTTCCTTTATACCATATATTTTAACAAATATTCCAATTAAATAATTGTAAATTTGCTTCAAAGAAAAGCATGTATATGAATTCTGATCTTAAAGAGTAAGACAATATCCAAAACATATATCAGTGGAATATCCAAGTGGGTCTTTTCACTCATATCCAACCAAGAGAAAATGTGATTCATTCTTTTTTTAATGCCGAAGTCATTCTCAATCAGACTCTCATATTTAAGAGCTCCACAAATGATTTAGTAATCTGTTTGACTGTATTGCTTAACCTTAGCGATCAAATGTTTTTGAGACTGGAAACATCATAAATAAACTCATACATCAATAAATAAAGTTAACGGCATAAGACCCAATAAATTCATATTTTCAGACAATGATGCAGACAAATGAAACACATTCTAGGCTTTGTCTGAGGTTTCTGTTATTTATGTGTTTTTTTGTCTGTTCAAATAAGCCTATCTATGGACACAAACACACAGTGGTCTCTTTTGATGTGTCAGACAAGACAAAATACATTGGCTTGCCCCTTTTGACTTTCATTAACTTGTACCTCGTGGATGCAGCGACTACATCTCTGCTGGTGTATCTTCAGCCAGCTGACAACAGGCTGATAAAGACTCTAAAGAGATAAAGATCAAACTACTTTGGCGCACGCTGATAAGAATCCGCATCACTACGTGACCCACCACCACACAGTAGGTTTATAATGCGATCTCCTTGTCCTCCTCCCTTTCCTAATGCTCTGTAATGTATTGCTATCACTTAATTGGGTTCAGCCGTTACGTGTGGATTTAAATTACACTTTTTTTTTTGGAGCCAGATCAGATCGGTAATCTCTTTCCAAGAAATTCTTGCAACTATGAAATCTCAGCTCGGGTTATTCTCTCGAAGAGGTGCTGAGGTTTACTCTACAGCTCGAGGCCTCTACAGCCCTAGAGCTTATTCCTGCGCAGAAACTTTTCCCGAGATTGCTCTGAGAATAGTTTATTTATGTAGGAATGCATAATTCAGCAACCTCGTCTTAGAACATCAGAGGTGCTGTAATATAGGATGCATGGTGACGAGAAGGAGCCCAACGGCCTGTTGGGAAACGTCCCGATTACCTTGTATGCTCCTGAAAATGTCCATTAGCTCTACCTTCTCCCCTCTTGGGTTCAATATTCAATCGGCTTCAAAAAAATGAATAAATGCTGGGAAGATGCGACTGAACACAATACAAACATGGTGGTTGACGTACAGGCGCAAGGTGATGGAATGAAACATGGCATGTGTATTTGCCATCCATCATCTACATCGTCATGGTAACCCCTCCTCGGTGCCTCTGGGCCCTGGTTGGGTGAAGCGCGGTTGGGCACCTGCTCCACAAGTCATCGGCGGGCCAACACGCAAACCACAATACTATCCTCAAGCTGTGTCAGCTGCTCTTGGATGCACAATAAATGCCTCACTTCAATAGTCCTCTTGGATTATTACCCACTCACATTCAAGGTTCCCAGCTGCTATTTTATGTAACACAGCAGCCTTTTTAAAATGGCTCAAGGGGGGTAGAAGATGCTTTTGAAAAAAAAGCAGTGAAACCAATATGCCAATTCAACAATATTCTTAGAAAGCAATGTTGTGACAGTTTACAATGGCATGTTGTTGGCTGCATTCCATCATCTTTCTGAGGAGCCTTACCCCATCCAGGCTTCAAGGAAGACCCTACACTGACGACATGACATTTACTTCAACCCTGCAGGGGCCCTGATCTCGTAGTGGAGATGTCCAACATAGTTATGGATGAATTACTCATGTGAGCTTGCCCTCGCCTTTCCTATTTTTTTCCTCAACATAGGTCAGAGGATTTCCTCCTGTCCGACCTGATTACAATGACCCTGTTGAAATAGTTAGTTGGAATGAAACCACGTGGACAACACACAGACACACACACACACAAATACACACACACACACACACACACACACACACACACACACACACACACACACACACACACACACACACACACACACACACACACACACACACACACACACACACACACACACACACAGTGACGAGCAGTGTGTTTTGACATAAGGCATGCTGATGAGATGGTGCGTGAAAGTGCAGCACGTGTCACGTGAACAAAATGCTCAGGCGAAATCTGCTTTGCTTCCAAACAAACATTCAGCGCTTTGAATGTGTGTCAAAATTGCGAACCGTTTTTCTCCCCATTATTTGTAAAAGTTTATGTGAAACTTGAGGTGTGGTGAGAGAAATGCTGTAACACCTCGGAATCCAGGAGAAGCTAAGCAAGGCTGGCACAGTTAAAAAGAAAATCAAAGCTATGCCGGAGAGTTTTGGAAACAAGAGCAGAGCTGAAATGACTATTTTATTCAATGGACGATTAGAGGATATCACATTAATTGGCGTAGCTATAGTTCTGGCAGGACTCTCTAGTCATGGGCTCCCCATCAGCTGACTGATAACGCAGTCCCATCAAATGCACATACACTGAAAGAAAGTACATTTAAGACCTTCCATCTAAAACAACAACTCTGTAAAGTTAAGTGTGGTGAAGCCCACCACCACCATAGCCTCCACTTGCTTTAGTTCTGCTCTTTGTACCAAAACAATGGGTTGAGATATCTGACTTACCCCTTGCATAGTGCTCCCTGTTGTCAAATGTTGGAATACTGTTGGTTTTCTGTGTATGAAATGTAATGAACCTACATTTATATTTTATTTCTTTATTGTTTTGTTTTGACACGATTCTGTATTTTATTTGTGGTCATAACCTCATCTAATTTATTTTTGTCAATCATCAGATCAACATGCGTGGTTAGGCTTAGTGATTGGTGATTGGCCCATCCCTGATTACATGCGATATATAGCGCGGAGAATTCCGGAAGGGACGGGCTTGACTCTCCGCTCTCGTGGATGCCCTATCGTTGGGACGCGCTCTGACACTCCGTAGTCGCGATGGACATTATTGGACTTCATAAGCACATTCTTCTGAAAGTGAACCTTTTCATTAGGAAAGAGGGAAAAAGTAGTGTAATATTGTGAACTATGAAAATCTTGATGCTGAAGTTTTTCAGATAAATATTTGAAACTAATCCATGACGCTGCCTGCCTTTGCTGCCATTTTTACATAACAAAATTCTGTATGGCATGCTTTAAAGGTGACATATTATACCACCAGGTGTGAGTGTGATTAGCAGTTACAAGCCGTTGAGAAAATCTGCTCTTCCGACATCACTAGTGGGCATGTCAAGATGTGTGCTGGATAGATCAGTCTACCAGCCTACCCAGTGGACTGAAGCAAACGTAGCTCATCTATCCAGCATCCATCTAGGTGGACAAGCCCACTAGTGATGTCAGAAGACATCACTAGTAACTGCTAATCACACTCACACCTGGTGGTATAATATGTGCAAATCCTACAGCAGGGAGCACCAGAAAAGAGTGGAACCATACTGCCAAATTATAATTGTAGGCCTATAACCTTACTGTATTAAAAATAATAATAAAAAAAGAAAAACATTCACAGGGACCTGAGGCCTGTTTAGTATAGTTATCTATAGGATGAAGGTCAGCGAATGGAAAACAGGGACTCCACCATTATATACTACTATACTACTATTAACTGAAAGACAGCACACAGGTGCATGGTTGAGTTCTACACACACTACTCGGTTCTCATTTCTGTCTCAAAGTCAACTTATGATTTGTGTTGTTGGTTGCTCTATTAGCTGTCCAGATGTGCACACCACACACTGGGGAAAAGATGAGGCATCATCAATCATGGTGATCAGCTCTGTTGGATACAATACGACACAGAAACCTCTCACGAATGGCTCAATGAGTGAAGACATTAAGCCTTAAGAGACCTAGGGTCGAATGCGATTAGCAAATTGCCAGCTCCAAAAATGTTAATTTATCTTTTTTTTGTAAAGCCCTGAATGGACTTTCAGTTTAATGAAGCTTGGGGAAATAACATAGGGCCCATTTGCTGTGTGTTAATCTCATCAGGAAGCCTGAAGAATATCTTAAGAAATAATTAGGCACATGCCAACCAAAGTTCACATGTTTGTAATGCTCACAAGAATAACCAAAATGTGGGGTTGTGATTTATAGCTATATGTGTAGTGTTAAGATACATATAGTGTATATAACTGCTTAAATAAAACGTAGTAGTGAGGTGCTGAGTGCACTCTTTGTATGTGGGTGAGGGCGTGTCGGTTTGTCTGCATGTGTGTGCATGGGCGTGTGCGTGTCAACTTTCTGTCACAGAAATGTCACAGTAGAAATGTCACGGTTTCTGCTACTGTTCTGTCAGCAAACAACCCTGGAAAGGGCAGCCCCAATGGGCCTCTGTCTGCTGGATAGACAGGGTCTGCGGGGGCTTTGTGGTTCTCTGTGGCAGCTCACGTCGGTTAAACAGCGTGCTCTAGACTGGCACCATGCCCAGAGCTTCCCTTTAGCTTAGGGTCCATTACACTTAACATGTTGACCTCAGCACCGAGTCATGTCCCAAAACATCAGCTTAAGAATTTCAAGAACGAAACTGAGGTTTGGGCTGCTGCTTCCGCTGATGCGAGTAAAATAATAATGAAATATGATATCACTATCTTAATTATTGCTATCATCATAGCAGCCATGACGATCAAGGTTAGATTTATACAGATGTAATACTGGGTCATATAAATTCATTCCCATGAATTATCTGATGATTCCGAGTATAGAGAAAGCTTTTGTGTTCCAGGGTTTTGTAATTGAATCAGGGTATTTTTGGATGAGGACAGAAGGAACCGCTCGTGACTAGGATTCGAGGGGTGTGTTGTGATTGCCAGCTATTAAAGCGCTGGTTGCGCTCGTGGATGGCGCCACTTTCAACCTAATGAAGAACACTTATCATTTGTGACCAGCGGAGCGTTTCCCACTGTATGCAAATCACTGAGTGAACACAAAAGAGCATATTGTTCAAATAGCTGTTTAGCATTTCATTTAATGTTAGAAAAAAACGGGGAAAAAAAACAATATCAACAAAAAGAAAACCCAAAGCAAATATTAAATGGTACTAAGCATTTGTAGGCGATGGAATACATCATGATAATCATACTATATCATCACCAGTAACCAGTTTTATTTTCTATGAATCTGACCAGATTCTGTTTCTTTTCATTATTCCTGGAGAATGGCAAAGGCTATTTACTGATTTACATGATCACCTTATACTTATTGACTTTAAATCTACTGAGGCCTTGGAGGGTAAATGGCTAGGGAGGTATCCTTCATTCAGGTGAGAGACCCCGTACCACTGTATCAGGGTCCAGGCCTCCAGGTGACCTAGAGGCTCGGTGCCACATCAAGACGGATGAAGTAAAGAGCATCCTTTAAACTGACTAAAGTCCAGACTCCGGGGACATTGGAGTCAAGGAAGTCGTTCAGAGTCAACTGGTGAGCCCCTTCGTCTTATGGGAGAGAGGCAGCAGTTTGGAAAGGAATTGCCATTGAAATCAAGTTAGCCCTGAAGATAAGCGAGTAATAAAGGACAAGGAAAGGGACTATTACCAGAGGGCTTTTGAAGGATAACAAAAACAGTCCTTTTAGGAGTTTGGGTTACTGGAAGCCCATATTTTCTGTACACAAGTTGTATAGTTTTATGGATCAGACGCCAATTTTATTTCTTTGACCAATATTTATGGAGTGCCGTATTTGCATTTGGCGTATGTGTTTGAATTTATGAGTCAGTCATTCGTTATATTTGAGTGTATGAGTCATTCAACTCAGACTATTGGCTAACCTTACACCTGCTTAGGTCACTTACTCAGAGAAGTGATGCCACTTTGTAGGATTGTTGCTGTCTAAATTGCCATCTCATTATCTTTATAATAGAATCAATGAAAACTTTGAGAGAAATCCAACAAAGATTGTCCTTGAAGGGTAAAATCATTAAAGCCTATCGTCTGCCTGTCGTTAAAATGTTAATTCTATGATAATGACGTTCACGGGCCAAATAAAACAAGTGGGCCTAGCCATAGACTGATATCATGTCGTACATGGAGATATTGCTAATAGACAAGAATAAGGCATTGAAAGTGCCAGATGGGATCAATGATAGGTAGCCTACACGAGAGGTAAACAAAAAAAGAGCAGCAATTATAAAAACCCAACAGATGCTATGCATAATATGCAAATGACACGCACGATCAAAAAGGATATCAATTTAATGCATCGTCCGTTTTCTGAAAAGGCAGACAACAATAACTTGTTGACGTGCCACGCCCACGCGCTTCCTTCCATAGATTAAAAGTTCGGGCGTGAA